>OY282640.1:62236635-62836635 GCA_958299015.1 Tetanocera ferruginea | reverse complement strand
CTTAATAAAACTTGAACTTAAATAGTAGGTGTCAGTGACAAAGCTTGTGCAGCCAGTCATCTAATATTACGAAGAAACATTTAAAAGCTGCCTTGTTGAGTTTAAAATTTTTCTGAATCCTGAACAAAGCATTTTTGTAAAAGTTGAAAGTAAAGTTTTATAACTATTTATATTGCATCAGGTATCTACTTCATATCTGGCGCAGCTTTCCTGACTTGTTTTCGCACTTGATAATTATTAAAGTCAAATATTAAAAGCATCAAGGCATCAAGGCATGAAGAAAAAACGGTTTTATAGAATTAAAATATAAAGAAGGTACCCAAAAGAGTTTGACACCAACTAATGAAGTATCCGGTATATTCTGATCTGTAAATCTTCTAAACTTAACATAAACTTATTTAGAATTGTTCCAAGCTTCTATTGCAATAGTGACTATTTTGCGTTCGTTATGATCAAAAATAAAAAATCTTTGCTCCTAAAAAATAATGTTACTTTTTCCCACCTTTTCAGCAAAAGATTCCTACTTCCCATCTCTTTTATAGTGTCAAAAAAGTAAAATAATAGCAATGACTAAAAAATGTGTTGTCAAAATATAAGCAACATAAATTCAACAACACCACCATGTAAGAATGAAAGCAAGAAAATCAGACGTTGATTAACCAGATACAAATTTCTCCATAGACAGGAGTTTGTGTCCTCCATCCTCCTCGGACGTTAAATACACTTATGTTTACTTTGAAGTATTTCTTAGATAAAGTTTATGAGAGTGTCTGTATTTTTGATCCGCTTTTTTATTTAAAATGTAAAAACCTCATTTTCAAAACGGCATTTCTTTTTGCTCCCTTAACAACCAACATCATCTTTAACCGATAACCTTAATACCACAAAACCGTATCATATTTCGTAAAAGCTTAATGGGCGTGTTCATAAATGTTCGATATATTATCTAACGTACCCTTGAGAAAATGTTGGCTAAACGCAAGAATACAAAAAAAAATCAACCCAACATCATGTTCAACATAATCACGCTCTATAATTTTATCCACATCATATTTTAAGACACAGTAGCAATAAATAAGCTCTTAATATTACTGTCTTAAATTATGGCAACAAGAAGCTTTAATAGAATCTTATATAAACTCCATTTTGTCACTAACAAAAATACTTTCATGGTTTTGATGTGAGTTTTCGGCACGGTTAAAATGAAGTAATTACAGCGCTTGTGTCAAAAATCTATGCAGGAAGCCATGTAGACATCCCACGGCAGGCAGGCCAACTGCCACAACAACAGCACAAGATGTCAGAACCCACTCCAAGTGAGGCAATTTTAAAATAAAATCACCAGCAACAACAACAGCAACAACAACAATAACAACAACTACATTAAACGTGATACGCCTGACTTACTTAGAGGAAAAAGAACAGTAGAACATTAACAAAATATTTTGTTAAATGAAGTGTAAAAATACGTAAATAAAGGTTCCCTCAGGCTTAACAATAAATTTAAAAAAAAAAACACTACAAAATTTAAGCAAGAACCTTTCATATTACTTTTGTTGTTTTTTTTTTAAATTATATACTTAAAAATTGACATCGTTGCCAGAAGCATAAAAGATGCCAAACACACGCAAACAACTTAAATCTTTAATAAACACATGTAAAATAAAAAATAATAAAACAAAACATATGAGCAAATTTACACAAGCCAATGTGATATTTGACCCCATATGTTTATTTTTAAAGATTCAAATATCTGAATATTTAAAAACTCAAGTTTGCGTGACATTGTTTTACATGGCTTTAGGCTCTGGCTGTTGAACAAAATTGTAAATTTTCAAAATCTTATATTTGTTTGCAACTTTATTTTTTTTTTAATACCTTCATGCTACAAGTGTTCACTGGGAGTGGGTTCTAAAAAATCGATATACATATGTTCACAAAACTGGCACCGAAGATAAGTTAGCTTGCGAATTCAGCTTTTCTCTAGAGCGTAATAATTTTTTTAAGAAATTTTAATATTAAAGCACATAATAAAAGCATGTACAGCTGCGGTCAAAAAAATAGTAGTGCCCACAACGTTTCTACAAAAATTTAAAATAAAACTCACACGTTATTGGATTTAATAATTTCTGTTAAGATTTAGTATTCTCCACATCTTATCATTTCTTTAACATAAACTTTGAACTAAAACAAGCTAGTAGCTTAAAATTAGTTGATATATTTGGCACTTGCGTCATATTACAGCGGTCATAAAAATAGAAGTGAATATAAAAAGTTCAACAAAAATAGAAAAAAAAATAAAAAAAACTTTACAGTTCAGATAAATTTTACTTCTTTCTTGCGATTAATTTTTAGTTTCATGACCTTTGCTGCAATTACTGGCTTGCAACCACGAGTTATTGAGTTCACAAGACCCTGACATGTCTTGATAGGTATGAAGAACCAAATTCCCTCAAACTCTTTCCAAAGCTGATGTTTGTTCGCAGGTATAGAGTCAGCAACGCCCTTTTTAACATCACATCACAAATTTTCAATCGGGCTCAGACCCGGTCACAGAGCAGGCCACATCATGAGCTCTATCCGATTGTAACAGTACTACTTCTTCGCAAGTTTTCTCGTTTGTTTCGTGTTGTTATCTTATTTAAAAACCCATATTAGCGGCAACTCCTCTTGGGCATACGAGAGCATAGGTTTCTGTAATATTTTGACGTAAAGATGTTGATCTGCTAATGCTTCTTTACAATAAACTAGACCAACACCATAAAAAGAAAAGCATGCCCAAACCATAATTTTGAAACCACCGTGCTTAATGGTTTTTATGACATACTTCGGGTTGTACTGACTATTTTTTGTTACGTCAAACATATTGACGAGACCCTTAACCACCGTATATTACAATTTTGGACTGGTCCCATCATCAAATGTTTTCATTTGGCTACAAAAAATGATCTCTTGTGTATAAACTGCTCAATACTTACTTTTTTGTGTATTATTAACCAGTGGCGTAGCTAGGGTTGGTGGCACCCGGGGCGGAAACTAACTTCTGCGGAGTGCAGAAGAAGATTTAGAAGATTTTTTTTTTATAAAATCAATGAATCTTACTTCATATTTTCGAATCAACCTCTACAAAAATTACATATTTTAGAAGAGATTTACTGTGCATCTCATCTTCTCTTAAAAACTGTATTTTTGACAGTTTTTGATAGTTTTTGTTGGTTGATTTGAACATAATAATAATTATTTTAGTAAAATAAAGGAGTAAGAAAACCATCTTGAGTTATTAAAAGACATCTTCAAAATAAAATAAAAAAAAGTAGGACGCCATAAATTGTCATCGAACGCCATTAATTTAATTTAACTAAAAATTGTAAAGAATTGAAATCAATTTAATTTCTTAGAACTTTTTTAAGCAAGTAAAAAGTTTATGTATGATTAACATAAAAACATATTACTATTAAAAATTATGTTCTAGCAGGTTAAGAGCTGTAAATTAGATTTTTTCCATGATAGTCTCAGAACTTAGTAATCACAAAATCATAAAGAATATTTTTATTTTATATAGCAACAGAAATAGCAACATTTTTCCTTTTGTACTCCATCTTAACATCATAAAAATTTTAAAATAATTTGTTTGGAAATTGCACCCCCAACCAATGAAACATTACATAGGGAATTGACTTGGGTTTTAGTGAGAGCGTTAAAATTGTACAAAATTTAATATAAAGTCAAAGTTTGTTTCAATAAAAACGAAGTGCTGGTGATGGTAAAAAATAATTTCATTAACTTTTGCACCCTCTTGTTATTTAAATATAAAACCTAATCATTGAGGTGTGTTTTTTTTTATTAAAACTAGTAAGCTATATCTTCGACTTGGCCGAAGTAAAAATACCCCCACGGCCGATTCTTAAGGTTGGAAGAATCTTAAATTGGAGAGCTTTTTGGCCTTTTTATAAAGTTTTAAATTTTGGGGTTGTATGGGAGGTGGGCGTGTTAGATTGTGTATGACGCCCATTTTTCTAGCTTACGTCAGTTTCGACATAGAATTATAGATTTATAGATTTTTAAATTTTGGGGTTGTATGGGAGGTGGGCGTGTTAATTGGTGGATGACACCCATTTTTATAACACACCTCAGTTTTGACATTAAATACACAAATACCGAGTTTCCATTTTGTAACTTTAATATTAGCCTCTTTATAGATTGTTCAATTTTGGGGTTGTATTGGAGGTGGGCGTGTTAGTAAGTGGATGACGCCCATTTTTCTAACACACCTCATTTTTGATATTGAAAACACAAATACCGAGTTTCCGTCTTGTAACTTTAATATTAGCCTCTTTATAGATATTTCAATTTTGGGGTTGTATGGGAGGTGGGCGTGTTAGTGAGTGGATAACGCCCATTTTTCTATGACATCTTAGTTTTGACATAGAATATACATGTATCAAATTTCAGTATTGTAGCTTTAATATTAGCTTCTTTGCAGAGTTTTCAATTTTGGGGTTGTATGGGAGGTAGGCGTGGTTTTCATCCGATTTAGCCCATTCTCGAACTTGACCTTAGTTTTAAAAAAAAAAGCTTAAATATCGAATTTCATTACGATATCTTCAAAATTACGGCTGTAATCGTGTCGACAGACAGACGGACAGACGGACAGACGGGCAGACGGACAGACGGACAGACAGACAGACAGACGGACGGACGCTAAATCAACTCAGGTGGTGATGCTGATCAAGAATATATATACTTTTCCTTACCTACCACGCCTCCTTTTGGGTGTTACACACGTCGTGACAAACTTAATATACCCCTTACGCAGTACGCGTGGGGGTATAAAAATCAAAAATTATGTGGTAAAAAGTTATTTTGCCAAATTTTGCACCCCATTTTGGCGTGCACCTGAGGCGGACCGACCCCCCGCCCCTTTGCTACGCTTCTGTTAATAACATAATTTAGCGAAATTTTTCAATGCTTTGTATGTAGTAATAAAACGCTACTATTTTTTTGACCGCACAAATTTTCATGAATTCTTAATAAAAGTGAATTTAAAAACAACACAGAGGTGTTGTTTACAAGATCAGTTCACCAGATTGTATACTCACCATATAATGGTAAAAAATTGTTAACAAAATATTGTGCTTGATTACTTTTCATATTTGGCACTACTATTATTTTGATCGCAACTGTATGTGCAGCATTATTTTAAATGTTGTTGGAAGATCACAATTTTTACAATTAAAGGTCTGTTCCCGTACTCTAAAGTTTTAGTCCGAGAAGCGTTCCAGTACTCGAAAAAATGGTAAAAGAGAGTGCAATCGAGAGAGTAAAACATTTCCCCTCCTTGTCAAAAGTTGCAAGTTTTAGACCGAAAAATTTCTTCGGGTAAAAATGGTAAAAGTGTCAAATAGCTTAAAATCAGCTGTTTACAAGTTAGCAAAGAAATTGCGATACATCAAAACTTCTTTGAAACTATTAAAATGGAAACCAGAAACATGGGAAAATGTGTAAAAACTAATATAAATGCTAAACATCAGAATTAATTTCAATATTATTAAAAATCTCAAGCATTTCGCTTGCACTGCCGATGTTCCGTATCAAGCCAACGCTGCACAAACATTCTTATTTGACAGTTTTTACAATTTTAGTCCGAAAAGCATTCCCGTACTTTTTTGAGTTTTTCTCTATTTTCGAGAGATTTTTTCTAACTCTCAGACTTTTGACAGTTTTACCATTTTTAGTCCAAAAAGTACGGGAACAGACCTTAAATCTTGTGTATCGTTGATATTTAACTTGATTGTGACATAACCGGCAATTATTTTTTTTTCTTTTAAAGAGTATCGGCTTTCATTTCTGTCATGGTCATAAAAAGTTTCTGTAAAAAAAAAAATGGTAATAATTAAGAGTAAACTATAAACACCCATTTAGTACCTTCGCCTTTCCCAAAATATTACCAATACCAAAAGGTAATAACCAAAACACTATAAACGCACGTACATATAATCTACTGAAATAAAACTGAACATGTGTAAAATTTTCATCAAAATTTAAATGTATGTACATGGGCTTCATCCGTCCACAGATACGCCCATTTTCAATGGGCGTACATTTTCAAATATATGCTTTATTGTTTCTAAGAGTTCAAACGCTAAATTAAATGCTCATTAGTAAAACTATTGCTGTCATAAATATTTTCACACAAAAGATAATTAGTCTTAGCGTCACATTCCTACCAGTGGTGTGGCTTAGCATGCTCGGAACCCGAGTTCGATCCCCAGTCGCAGCGAAAAGTTTTTAAATTAACAAATTTTTCTGATCGGTCACCACCTCTCTACAGACAATGGCAAGCCTCAGAGAGTAAATAATGCCATGTAAAGCTTCTTGAGAACATGAAAGTCGGCATAAAACATGTAGGTTCAGTTCTTGGTCAATTATGTGCAAACATTTAATAACACACACAACACAATTGATCATAAAAAGCTCGGTCAAAGTTCTTTCAAGTACTGAAATGGCCAATTTTCTTTTCACATTCCTACCATACTTTTATTCCTTATTTGGCTAGCTTTGATGATAATATCAATATCATAATACTCAATAATCCATATCATATAATATCATAATACGGGCGAAAATTTTTTGCAAGTTCTCGTTCATAAAATTCCAAATTCCTTTAAAAGGCGCTGATTTATTTGTTACCAACTGAAATGGCAGAATACTTTCATTCAAACGATGGCAAGATATAGTTTCTGTAAATATTATTCATTGATTAGGTTCACTTGGATAAAACTGATACAGTCTGGCTACTATTATGACTGGATCCTGCTGCCATGAGATTTCCAAAGAAACCAATACGTTTAATCTCCATTCAATCGAATTCCACTCAAGACACTTTTAGGCCACACATGACAGACACAAGCTAAACAAACAGGGGTCTTTCTAGACCCGTTTGTTCTCAATATGACTATAAATTGAAAAATGTAATTACTTATTTCACGGTACTTCATTATTAAAATACCAAATAATTTAAAAATGCTGGTTTTATGAAGTTCGAAATTAATCAAATTGATATGTTCTAAAAAATAGCTAGATCAAATAGCCTTTGATCGTGGCGGCCGTGGTAATGTATGCTAAATATGCGACGTGCGAACTAACAGATCCCGTGTTCAAACATCAGCTTATCAATAGAGATCCTAAAGAGCATCAACTTAAGCCGGCCGTAGTCGAGATAAAACATGTAGATCCAGTACTCGGTCAGTCGAGTACAAACATTTAATATCGCAACAGCACAATTGATCATAAGCAGCTCGGTCAAGGTCCTTTCAGGGGCTGCATGCCGAAAGTTTTGTTTTTTTTTTATTTATTAAATTTTAAAAACTTTTAAATATTTTGCGCAAAATTTGTAGCGTTTTTTTATAAGAAGAAATTAAGTATTCATAACAATTGCAGCAAAGGTCTTATTGAGAATTAAGCATTAAATTCATGTCAATACTTGACAGAAAGAAATTTGTTTTCAAAATTTAATTGCTTTAATTGATCAAAAGTTAAAACATCAACACAGGACACAAATTAAAACATCCATATATAATGAAGTTCTGGCCATAATGAAGTGAGTTAACAACAACTGCAGGATAAAAGTTGTTTAACAGCTACAAGTACAAACCCGCTTAACTAGACCGTAAAATGGATAGACTAAAT
Source organism: Tetanocera ferruginea (assembly GCA_958299015.1). NCBI lineage: Eukaryota > Metazoa > Arthropoda > Insecta > Diptera > Sciomyzidae > Tetanocera > Tetanocera ferruginea. Next base: position 62,828,946 of record OY282640.1, on the reverse strand, counting down.
AATTAAAAAACTTTGGGACGAAGTAAACAAGCCTTTTTCATCTTCTTCTTCTCCACACTCTGTACAACATATTTAAATGACCTTCAGCAATCACTTAATCATCAATACAACCCTTTTTTACGGTCTCTTAACATTTGAATTTTATTTTAAGCTGTTTTACTCATACCATCATTTAACGTATTTCCTGCAATTTGAGTCATTGTCCTTGATTTCTGTTTTGTTTACCTTTAAAAGTATTATCTAGCCATTGTTTTTTAACTCTTTGATTAAATTGGAAAATATGCTTTTTACTTTTTCAATGTTGAAATCTCAATGAAAACTTTATTTTACTATGAACAATGGGAAGTTTTTTTAAATAAATTTGTACGGTTAGTGAAAATCTTAATAATTGCAATTAAAACAATTTCAGTGTTTTTATAATGAAGGCCTTATTAATATAAAACAACATAAATATTTGATGTTCTTTTTGATTAGCTTTGTTATGGTAGCTTAACAGTTTAGAGCGGTATTTTGTTTGCGGATTGGAAGGATATTAAGTATTTATATTAAGAAAAAAATATAATAAGAAAAAGTAATAAATTCTATGTATAAAATATTACATATATTTCAATAGGCACAGTTGCTAGTGTTGATAGTTTGTGAAGATGCTAATCATGAAAGTAAATTGAATATTCATAAATGTAAGATGGTGTGCAAAATATAAATTTTAAATTTATTTTAGCCAAAATTATTTTTAAATACAAATTTAAAACTAAAATCAAATGAACATTTTAATAAGAGAAAGGATAAATTTTAAAACAAATGTACTGGTTAATTAATTAAATGCTTAAGTTTGCATAAATAAGAAATTTCAAACATTGCTTCATAATTTTATTGTGGTATACAAATAAAATGCATTCTTAAAATTTTCATTTTGCGCAAAAAATTAAAAACAAAAAATTCCAATAAGCTTTTAAATTTATGGCAAATGAATAAATCAAAAATTATGCAAAATGAATTCAACTCCATAAGAACAATTAAAAAAAATCATGTGGATATTATGAGTTCTGTATTTAAGGTCGTGCCCACAGCAACCACCAGCTCAAGAGCCAATTTACTTCGTTTCATCAATTTTCAATACTCAGTATAACTACAACAATAGCTTATAAGATTTTCCAACTCGACCAAACAAATCTTTTATAAGCACTCTTACCAAACACTCCTATAAATTTTTAAATTTTTGTCACGTACATTTCGGTAAAATACTTTATTATTGTTCCTTTACTTGATAGCCATGATTATTCTCATAACTTAAACAGCAGGAAGTTGTGGCAATCGTCCGTATTCGTCCTTAAGAATGATATGCATTTATCATTTGAAATCCTAACAACAAATTTAAACACAAAAGAATCAAAGTGATGGGTCATCACGACCCTTAAAAACAACCATACCAACCATACCTCGTTATAATGTCTAATCACTTAAGTTGTTCGTGCATTTGACATATTTGCACAAAATAAATTTAATGAGACCTTTTTTGGTCTCCCATTTATGTGCCGAATTCGAAAAGCATATATTTTTGGAAGGCAGACTTCCTCTTCGATTCATTCCGTTCTCACGTAATTCGTTATCTTGTAAATAAGACGGACGCTTAGTTTGCCAGATGTTTAAACTTTCGTCTAAAAGACAATCTGTCACAAAACTTTGTAAACAGAACTTTGTAATCATGATTTCCAAAATTGAAACTTTTAAGCAAAATTTTTAAGCAAAGAAATAAACATTTATAATTTGACAATAAACAGAGCATGTTGTTAATAAGAAAATTAAGAAAATAAATGAATTAACTGAGAGAAGTTTTTAAAATACTGCACTATTACGAAAAGACGGTAAAAATGTAAATTAACTATTAAGACGTGTCGCTCTATACAGAAAGACAATGTGCAAAACTTAGCCTCTAATATGTAAGCTTACTTTGAGAAAATTTTGGCTCTATAAAAAAAAATTTTTTAAAATGGTCACTAAAAACCACGCAAAAGCAGCTAAAAATTAGTTAATCAACGGGAAGTTGTAATCGCAGAACAAAGACTTCTGAGAACACAAATCTTTGAAATCCTTAAATACTTGATTGCCTTGGCGAACAATTTTCAATTTTTTTTCAGAAAAAATCTATTGAAATTCTGAAATTTCGTTTGAAAATCAATAATGGTTTATACAAATTTGAAATTCTTTTCAGAATTCAGAAAATATCAAATTGGAATTCAAAACTTCCATTTAAAATCAAGAAGAAATAATGCAAAATTCAAAAAAAGGTAAATTGTATCGCCCCGCGAGAAAGCATCATTTATATAATATGTTCCAGCAGTTAAATTTAATGAAATTCTTTCTCGAGACTTTTGGCTCTATGGTACCGATGGTACGTGAATATGTTCGACGGAATTAATACCCCGTGTTTAATAATCAACACAAAGCTGTACCCAACGTATTACATCCAAAAAACATTTAAGTAAATAATCACGATTAATTATTGAAAATTTTTCCTTATTGTTCCTTTACTAAAGCAGTACTAACACCTAACAGCTAACAGCAGAAGAACGTCTATAATTATAGACCGATATGCAAAATTTCTTCGATACCTAAATTATTTGAAAAAATTGTGTACGATAATATTTCAGTTCAACTTTCACATGTGTTAGCTGATCAGCAGCATGGAGGATCAACCGTAACAAATCTAGTAATTTTCTGCAGTTACATAATAAAACATTTAGAAAATCCTATACAAACTGATATCATCTATAGGGATTTTGCAAAGGCATTTGATAAAGTAAGCCACATAACATTAATAAAAATCTACAGGGCCTTGTTTTTCACTCTTAACTTCTCAGTTTTGATCAATTCTTATTTATCAAAGTGATACCAAATAGTTAAAAGCAATGCATACCTCAATGTTATTATTATTTATTATGATCTAAAATAATATTTTTCTATTAAATATGTCAATGACTGCATGCTCTTATTGGAAGATAGTCCAATCAAGCGTTCCGAACTCACATATTGGAATGCTGTGACTGACTGGTGTGATCTAAATACCCTTACTTTAAACATTTCTAAATGCCTGAGCTTTTCTTTGTTAAGGACGAGTATACCTATAACCGGAACATACTCGATCAAATCGTCTCCACTAGAACGAATCACCTTCAAAAAAGATCTTGGTATTGTGATTGATGGGCGCCTGAATTTGGCTGATCACGTTGACTAAATTAGCTGGGTTTTTTCAGCCCAAGTTCTAGATCTGCATCTTGTTTTACATTGAAAACACAAACAACAATTGATTCAGAACAAAACTGTGATATTTTCTTAAATCTAAAATGAAAGTGCTCAGAACACAAAATTTTAGTTCATCCACTCTCTAACAGATGTCGGTGATAAAGTTGCTTGGCAACACTATTCAATTGCCGTTTGTTTAAAATATAAATGCAATTGTTTTTTTGACTAAGACCTTTGAAAAAGAAACGCCCTGCCAAGGACACCTTCAGCCGTCATCAACGTCAGGTGCGTCCCAACATGAAGCCCGGCCGTGTGCTCATTCTTCTGGCTGGACGTCACGAAGGCAAGCGCGTTGAACTCAACTGCGTCGTGTTTCTCAGTGTTATGCCATCGCTTGCTCGTCTCGCGTCAATTTGGGTGGCTACAAAGTAACCGAGCACATTATCGACGAATGATTCCGCCGCATGAAGTTCAGTTCCGAGCAGAAATCTGATGAAAGCGATATCTTTGCTGCCAAGAAGCAACGCTTTGTGCCCAACGAACAGCGTGAGAAGAATCAAAAGGAGGTGGATACCGCTATTCTTCTAAATTCTTCAAGAAGAACATGCAAAACATGTTTGCACTGTGTTCTTCGCAATATGCTCATCGCATGAAATTCTAAACAATCGTCTGTTAAGTTTGGTGGAGTTGTTTCATGGTGATTGATACTGGGGATTTTTTTAATAAATCCTTTTATTTAAATTTTAACTAACAAAATTAAGAACTTGATTTGTTTTGGCTTTTTTTATTTCATAAGTTAAAACAAAAGAAGTTGTAAAATAAAGTTTACAATACGAACAAGAAAATACAACATGTCTTCTTTGTAGATATAGTCTATAGTATGTATATTTTTGAGTTTTTGTTGAATTTCTAATGCAAGACGATTTCGGTTGAAAATATTTTGTGTTCAAATTTAATAAAATGATTTCAATTTTAAATTGAAAAAAAAAAAAAAATTAAAGAGCCTATTGAGTATAGAACAAGGAAAAAGTGATCCGAGGCATTTTTTTTCGTAAAATCTAAATCTATTTGGATCACAGACCGAAAAAACGAATCTCAGCAAATCCAGTGTCACTCACGTTTCAGTCATAGCAGTAAACATAAATTCTTCTCCATTAAATATAAAAGCTTTTAATATTACACATTTTGAAAAAACCATCTTTAAATGGTGTGTCACTCACGTTACCGGAAGATTTGCATTTTTCGAGTTCTTCTTACAAATTGCTTAAAACCTGCGAATTGTTTGAGTTAATATAAAGAATAAATTAATTTTCCGTAACGAAATTGAGTAGAAACTTTAACTGCAGGAAAAAATTAAGTTTTTTTCTCCGAAATTTAAGATTTTTTTCATATACTGATTTTGTAACTCACGTTTCACGTCGGGGTCACTCACGTTTCAAAACAGTTTTAATTGTCTTTTTTTTGCATTGTGGTTAATCTTGTGAGCTTTATTAAGCATATTTTGCAAAATAAAAACTTTTTCTTAATATTAAGGACAATTTTATGCAAAAAAGAAACCAATTTTTTATGGAAATAGGGTTATGTAAAGCATAATATAGTCAAAAACAAAATAATTCATAATATAAAAAAAAACTCAAAAACTATTTCAGAAATATGTCATTTCAACAAAATTTATTCCAGCTCTGCATCCGAATTTGTATATATCACTAAGCCTAATTCGTTGATCCTTACACTCATTAAAAACCAAAGACCGTGCCAATTTTTTGGCTTAAAATTATGATTTAATTAGATCTTTTTAAACATTGCTAAGTTTGTTTTCTTATATGAATCCGGATTTAACTATAATTCTTATCTTTATTGTTTTTCATACGTTATTTGTGGTCAGCTTTCAATTCTTCTTGATGTTTTCGTCATATTCTTTCATTTCTAATACAAAAATTAACAAAAAAAAACAATTAAATGTCACTCACGTTTCACTCCCTCAAATGTTTTTAATGAAAAATAATTTCGTCTGCTTGATTTAAAATAAATACAAAATTCAATCATCTCATTTAAAAATTAAATCCGAGACATAAATTGTTCCAGCCAATTATTCTCCAAGATAATCCAACTAATCAATAAAAATTGTCACACACGTTTCACTCTTGAATGACTTTTTGAAATTATATTTTTCGATAGAAAATAATTTTTTTAATATTAAATTTTAATATTCACTTTTCAATAGAAAATGTTTCAATTATGAGTATAATATAACTGTGTTTTGAAATTTAAATCGCAAAATACCAAATTACAAATAGTAAAAACCTACAATTTTTTAACTTGCTACAGAATACAAATACATTCAATAAAATCAGTTAAAATGAAAGGATACAATACGTTTTTTCCAAAATTCTTTTACCGTAGAAAAACAGAAACAATATCCTTAACGTTCCATGTATTTTTATTGAGACCTATGCAACGATATACTTTTTTTCAAGATCGGGTTAAAACTGGTGAAGTTATAAAAAAAACCATTTGAGGCAGATTTTGGGTTGAATAAAAACAAAATTTTTTTATTATTTCAGAAATCCTCTTAACATAAGCTTTCATATTAGGGGCGGTAAATGTTAACTTTTTTTTCCCCATATAAGGTGACCCACCTTTTATACATATCTTTAGTAATACCCCATTTAGAATATATGTAGCTGCATAATTTGAAATCCTTCTGATGGACCTTCTTATAAATACTTCCTTCTTATGAATCTTCCCTCTACCAGAATTGAAAGACTTCAGAGAAGCTCTACTATGTTTATAATTATAATTTCATAATTCACATAATTCCGTAAAATATGAGTTTGGAACGCTTGATTTTTTTGCAAAATTGCTCAACATAGTTTTAGGCATTTTTTTGTTTACTGATTTATTGAAACTTCAAAAACTTTTTATATTTTTTCATGTTGAAATTTTCAGTTTTACAAAAAATTTTCAAACTTATTTCGTTGCAGCTACTATGATTTGATATTTTATAAATATTTGGAACTAAAAATGGTAATTTGCACAATTTAAAATCGAATATGTGACTATCGCTGATTTATAATTATAATTCAACATAAAGAAAATTCATATTTCATGTTTTTCCTTTATAAAAACCGGGCCTGTGATTTTTGACGGTAAAGAACTAATTTATTAATAAAATTGGAGAACTGAAATGCCTTCTTACGCCACTTGATGTACTTTAATAAACATCGACTCACTTCAATGTCATCGTAAAACTTTTTTCTGTAATTTTAGTTGGAAACTTAATTCAAATTACAAACAAGTAAAGAAAGTCTAAAGTCGTTCTAGGCCGACTATGAAATCCCTAAACCTACTTAAAAAAAAAAAAATAATATTATTGAAAATGGGCGTCTCCGTGGGCGGATGAAGCTTATATTTTATATGCATTTAAATGTTGAAGAAAAATTTATACATACCAAGTTTTATTCCTGAAGCTCACAGAAAATGCTTTTATTATGCTTTCGCTATGGGAGTTGGGCGTGTTCATAGACGGATTACTCACAATTTTTGAACACACCTCAGTTTTGGTATAAAATACATACATACCAAATTTGATCTCTCCATGACAAACATAATCTTATTTATTCAGTTTTAAACACTTTTTGGGTTGTATGGGAGGTAGGCGTGTGCGTGGGCGGATGACGTCTATTTTCCAAAACCATCTTTGTTTTGTCGTAAAAAACATACGTGCCAAATTTTATCTTTGTTGGTTAAACATAGGCTTATTTATTGCGTTTTCAATAATTGGGTTGTATGGAAGGTGGGCGTGTCTGTGAGCGGATGACACCCGAAAATATCTTAGCGTTGATACAAAACACATACACACCAATTTTTATTGTTTAGGATAATTATGAGCTGAGTTATGCAGTTTTCAATTTTTGCGTTGTATGGGAGGTAGGCGTGTCCGTGGGCGGATGATGTCCATTTTTTAAAAAAATCTTTGTTTGGACATAAAAACATATTTGTAAAATTTTATCTCTGTAGGTTAAACAGAGGTTTATTTATTTTGTTTGCAATTTTTTGGTTGTATGGGAGGTGGGCGTGTCTTTGATCGGATGATACCCATTTTTCAAAAACATATCTATGTTGATACAAAACACATACGTGCCAAATTTGATTATTGTACGGACGATTATTGTACAGACGGACGAACGGACATGGCTAGCTAGATTCACTTGGTGACGCTGATCAAGAATATATATACTTTTATATATCGGACTCGCTTCGTTCTATTCGTTACAAACGTTTGCACAAAGTTAATATACCCTGACCGAGATCAATCCCCAGTCGCGGCAAAAGTTTTTTGGCAAAAAAACACAAACTGCATTCTTTCAGTTAATGAAGAAAATAATGAAAAAGATTGTGAGATATGTGTTTTGTGAATTGATTTATAACAAAAAGTCGACGTCAAAAAATTTTGAGTTGTGACTGATTTGTTTTTATTGTGCGTTATCTAGACAATGTAGTAGAAAGGCAATCACTTCCAACCCAATTTTTTTTATGGTTTGGTATTATTTCGTACTTCTATCAGTTAGTCCATTTTAAAAAATAGGTATGTTGTACAATAATTGATAAAATTAACAAACTCAATAGTTTTATAACAAGTAATCACATAAATCAGCACTATTTATAAACTCAAAATTTTATAATTTACAAAATAAAACTATTTTACAAACATTTTTCCGAACACAGGCAAATTATTAAAAATAAAAACAAAAAATTGTTATTTTTAGTTATGAACAAATTTTGACTGAGAATTATCATGAAAACAAAAAAGAAAAACGAATTAAAGCACTTGATGGTTGTTCTTGAAATAATTTACATACATTATGTGGTTAAGAGAAAAAAGAATATGCATTAAAGAAAAAAATAAAATAAATCAAATTTTGCAACGGCTTGAAACAATATGACAGTCACTAATTAATGCATGCATAAATTTGCATTTAAAATAATTCAAAAATTCCAACACCAGCAACAATATCAATGCCAAATCATCACTAACACAAACACTCAAAGCATTGTAGAACATAAGTAAATATTTTAACTGAAAACCTTCAATATACATACTTACATATAGAAGAATGATATGCTTACAGAATAAATCGCTTAAATAAAATAATATTAAAACAGGCTGCGTGAAACTGTACGCCAACATGCATGTCATTATGTAAATATGTGTGTGCTTGTATATGTTAGTGCATACATGTGCGTATGCTAATTTCTTAAAAAATCAGTAAAAAAAGATGCGTCATTAAAATAAATATAATTCAATTAGATTCAAAAATATACGTTAGTGTAAATTGTGTGTGAAATTTTGCTTGTGAGTGTGTGTCTTAATTGATGAAATTGATTTTTATCAAAATTTTATAATATTGCTTTATGCCACCAGCTTTGATTTGCATTCTTATTCCATTCAATAACATTCTTTAATCTTTTACAAATCAAAATATAATTAAACCATTATTTATTTCTTAAATTATTACCTATCAAGTAAGGTATATCTTCGACTCGGCCGAAATAAAAATACCCCCACGGCCGATTCGTAATGGTACAAAATCTTAAATTGAAGCCCTTTTTGTATGAGATTTCAAAAAATGTTACTTTTGCGATGACGAAAAATATGGGTTGTATGGGAGGTAGGCGTGTTCTTGAGTGGTTGATACCAATTTTTCTAACATGCTTCAGTTTTGATATAAAATACACAAATACCCAATTTCAGGTCTGTAGCTTAAATATTAGCCTATTTATAGAGTTTTTTTTTATAGTTTTGATATAAAATACAAACGTATCAAATTTTTTCCTGTGGCTTAAAGAGAAGCCTTTTTATAGAGTTTTAAATTTTGGGGTTGTATGATAGGTAGGCGTGTTCGTGGGTGAATGACGCCCATTTTTCTATCACGTCTTAACTTTTATATAGAAATAATAAATATCTAATTTTACTTATGTTGCTTTGACACAAGCCTTTATATATAGTTTTCAATATTAGTTGGGAGGTGGGCGTGTTAGTAAGTGGATCAGGCCCATTTTTCGAACACACTTTAACTTTGACATAGATTACACATATACCGAATTTAAGTTTTGTTGCTTAAATATTTGCTTCTTTATGGAGTTTTCATTATTGGGGTTGTATGGGAGGTAGGCGTGGTTTTCATCCGATTTAGCCCTTTCTCGAACTTGATCTTAGTTTTCAAAAAAAGCTTAAATATCGAATTTCAGCACGATATCTTCAAAATTACGGCCGCAATCGTGTCCACAGAAAGACGGACAAACAGACGGACATGGCTAAATCAACTCAGGTGGTGATGCTGAGCAAGAATATATATACTTTTCTATACCTACCACGCCTCCTTATGGGCGTTACACACATCGTGACAAAATTAATATACCCCTTACGCAGTACGCGTGGGGTAAAAATATATTTCTACAGATATTAAATACATTAAACGCCTCTTTCTACTTTAGGGATGCATTTGATAAAATAGGGTTACATTGAATGCCGCACATATTGGGCGACATCCTTTTAAATCTTGTCATTTTAGTCATTTCTTCGACATTTACAGTCCTATCTTCTATTATGTTATAACAATGTTTTTTGCTCACTAGAGTGTCAGGCTTCTTGTTAGCTTTATTAAAAGAACAATATTCCGGAAAGGTTCCGAAGGTATAAGTGAGCTGGTGTTTTTAATGCAAAGGCTGCTGCACCTACTTAGCTACCTACCTTACTTATGGTATACGGTACACTTTTTTCAAAGACTGTCCCAGAGATAAATGTCCTTTTGTTTTTATGTAATTTATAAAAAAGTGTTGCCTCTATACACTCAGAAAAATATCAACTGTTATATTAACAGTCGGCCGCTGTTATTTCAAAACACTGTTCGATTGAACGATTTGCGTTTAAGTAAACAATTTTCTTTGTTGAATGAACGTTTCAAAGTATTTTTGTGCTGTTAAAATCATCTGTTGAAATATTTTTGTGCTTATATTGAATTGTCCATTTTTTCGAAGCAATAGTTTTTATATGTGTTTTGCTATATTTATATTATTTATATAATTTTATATGTAAGTATCAAAAATTGTAATTAAATAATTTAAATAATAATAATTCTGTTTCATTAATTGTTTGGTCAAAAATACCCTTTAAAATAAAATGCTTACAATCTGCAAAAACAAAATGCAAATTTCATTTTTTATTTTAAGCAAATATTTTATATAAAAAAAAAATTTGTATTGGCCTTGTCGGATTTGAACCGTGCACGCAGAGAAAAAAAACGTTTATCGACAGTTTGCTGCAAACAAACTTCGTTTTTCATGCTTCAAATCATTGTTTGTAAACGTTTGAACAGTTGGCATAATAATGGTTACTTGCGCGAAACACGTTATTTAGTTGCAAGAAATTAATTTTGTTTGTCATAAGCGGCAGTGATTTTTAAATTGCAGCAACCGAAAAATTTATTTTTTCCAACTGAAAACTTCGTTTGCAGGAAAAGAAATTAATTTGTTATAAGCGAGTAGTTCTCAACTGACAAAAAAAGTTGCTTGATTTCGGTGATAAAAAGCGTTTAATATTTGCCATCAACGAAAAGGAAGTATTTTAAGAGTGTGAACAAACAGACACACAACTGTGAATCACAAGCGCAGGCACACAACTGCTACACAGCTCGCTTTCGTTGATGACAAATGTAAAATATGTGCCATAAACGAAGAAACAAGGATGTGTTACAGCTTAAGTAAATAAAAAATTCATTCTAAACAATATCTCACAATAGCTCAATGGAAGCATGCTAGACTGGCACGCGGGAGACGTGGGTTCGATTCTTGGCTGTGTAAGTATCAAAAATTTTAATTTAATTATTGAAATTGTAATTCTGTTTCATCATTAACTGCTTGGTCAAAAGGAACCGTCAAAATAAGAATAATAAAAATAATAATAAAAAACATTAAGTAAAAAAAAAAAAAATTTGGTGTTGCTGTTGGGAATTGAACCCAGGTCACTCAAGTTTCTAGACTCGAACGCCAGCACGCTCGGCTAAACTTGAACTTCCAAAACAATGATAAAATTTCATTAAGTTCGATGTTTTTTCGTTTCAAGCAAGAATATTTTTAAGTTGATGACAACTGAATACTCGTTTGCAGCAAATACAGTTCGCAAACGAAGTATAGTTGGTGAATTTTTCAGTTACGATAAACGAAAAATTTCTTTGCGTGTGGACACTCGAGTAATAGACGTACACGTTAGCACACTCGGCCATACATGACTTTCAAACCAGTGATCAAATTACAATAAATAAGTTTTTATACGGGTTTCGTGTTCCATAGACCAACAGTCAACCGACTGTTGATTGGAAAGTTTCATTTATTGGATGGTATTTAACAGTGAAATCTGTTATTTCAACCTATGATTTGTTTGATAAAACAGCATTTTTTCCCTGAGTGTAGCAACATATTTGGTACATAAATAAAGTATAAATATTGCAGATTAAAAAAAATACTCATTAGTAGAACAAAAGAGCTACTAAAAAGATGTCGTCTCAACAAGAAGAAAAGCGGAAAGCAATTATTTGCAAATACCTGGAAAATCCAAACAACACGTACACAAAGATCGCTAAGGAGCGAAAAACAGGAAGGACCATAAAACAGACTCAAAAAAATTCACACATCTTCATTCACGATCTTTTTCTTAAAGCACACAACACACAATTTTATTTTCATTTCATTTTTATGTGTAACCGAGTTGTCGTGAATTCTTTTAACACAAAATTCTTTTAATTTGCTTGCGCTTCACGTACACAAAGTAAGATCGATCTCAACGATTCGATGTGATCCCGTCTCAAACATGAGTTGGTTCTAAAATGTTCGTGTCATTCACAAACATTCGTTGTTCTCAGGTCTTCATGAAGGCAAAAATTAATACAATTTTTTACAGACATGTAGTACAAAATGTACTATGATATGAAAACCATATGTGTGTCATCGGTATTCCAAAGTTTTGTTTCAAAGCAACTAGAGTTCCGTACTACAATAGCATCCAAGAAACCATTGAAATTCAATGGTGTACTGAAATATACTACGATGAATAGCATTGAACACAGCCAAAGTTTTAAGCTCTTCTGTCAGAATCACATGTTTTCGTTGCAATCTGACAGCATAAACAAATTGTTCAGTTAGCAGAATATCCAATTTATCAGTATAAACAGAAAAAATAATGAAAAAGTTAAAAAAAATATAATGGAAACGCTGCAATAAGGAGTGGGCACATTTTATTCCCACTTGCGTGGAGCAACTATAACTTTGCATCCATTTTCTTGTTTATATTTACAAACCTTTGAATCAGCTGACATGTGAACAACTTAGTACAATACCACATGTCTGTCACTGTGCTAGGTTGTGGTTTCTTGAGCTTTCATTGTAGTACGGAAACTATATGTCTGTCTAGGATATAAGGTTCATCTGTCAGTCGAGCAAGATTGGAAGGATTGCTTTGAAGCTGTCATAATGTAATTCGATATTAAAGATCTTAGAACATAGCTTTAAAAATAAAAATTTGGTAAAACAAGTAAAGAAAGTCTAACGTTGGTCTAGCCCGACTATGAAACACCGTAAAACTTACATTTTCAAAATACAATAATATTATTGAAAATGGGAGTGTCTGTGGCTGGCTGAAGCCCAAATTTTATTTGCATTTAAATTTTGATGAAAAGTTTATATGTACCAAGTTGTATATCTATAGCTCACGTGTTAATGCCTTTATAGTGTTTTCGCTATAGTGGATTGTATGGGAGGGAAAACTACACATCGCAGTTTTGGTATAAAGTACATTCATGCCTCTGTAGGTTAAACATAATTATACCCTAAACCTGAAAGGTCAGGGTATATTAACTTTGTGCAAACGTTTGTAACGCATAGAACGAAGCGAGTCCGGTATAGAAAAGTATATATATTCTTGATCAGCGTCACCACGTGAGTCGAGCTATTCATGTCCGTCCGTCCGTCCGTCCGTCCGTCCGTCCGTCCATCCGTCTGTCCGTCTGTGTGTTGTCCGTATTAAAGAGCTGCACGGATGTATTTACAAGACATTCGTTTGTTGTTCAAATGTTTATTCTATTCGACTCTCAATTTGAATCACAATGTTTTGTAAACAAAATTTATAACGAGTAAAATGAGTGCGGCGTCAATCAATTATGGAGTAAAACGAATATGAAGTAAAACGAATATAGAGTCAACCGAATACAGAGCAAATCAATTATAACGAAATACTTAAAAAAATAAAAAAAAACTTCAAGCAATTGTAGCTATATTCGAAACAATCGAAAGAATATAAAGAGTATTTCGAATATTTTTATTATTTTCTACAAAAACATATATATTTGTTATAACAAAATTGAAATTTTACAATTCGAACAAAATATCAAATTAATTGTATTAAGCAGAAAAGGAAAAGAATGAGTAAATTAATTGGCTGGCACATTACATTTGGTATATGTACACATTCATTGTTTAAAAAAGGGTGTACTATTTGGAAATTATTTAACAACTAAAAAGGAAGTTGAATTCCCATTTAGAAACTATAGTTATTCAACATCTAACCGTGTATCATAAAATTGCAGTATTTTTGTATCCTCCAATAAATACGTTAATACAGTTCTTTGAAAGTGATACCAACCAGAGAACTATATGAGACCATTCGTCATTTTTTGCCACTCGAATAACAATCGTCGTCAGAAACAATCGCACAAACAAAAAAATGCATGCATACCACTCGAGTTCGCAAGCAACGATTGCTGCTTAGCACAGTGTGTGACGACTGCGAATCTTTGTATTGATCGATCGATCATCCAGACAATGCTGACATTCGAATGATTCGCTGGAAGCTCCAGTGCTGCTGGACTCGAGCTCGAGTGGAATTTTATTTTTGTTTTCTTTGTTTTTTGTTTCCTGGCGTTTTGTTGTGCGCAGTGTTTTTATGCTTTCAACAACAATTACCACTCTTTCCACTCTTTACAACAACTTTTATGTTTTCATGTAATTCGACAAAATCAGTTTGAAGTAAAATTATTACATCTTATTGCTTTGTTGTTTTTTTAAGAGCCATCAAATGACGATATCTTGCATTTGTATGTTGTTGTTTTTGTGTGTTCAACAATTTAACTTGTGCGCTTGGGTACGGTCAGCATAAGTGTTGTTGTTTGTATGTCCTTTTGTTTGTTTTGCTTGGGCGCTGCCAGTATTCGTGTTGTTGTTTTTAACATGCTCCACTCTTTCCACTCTACAACAACTTCAATATTGCAATGATTGTTGTAATTTACCGAATTAAGTGTTCTTCACCCTTACTTCTTATTACTTTATTGTTGTAATTGCGCACATTGAAGGATTCGTGTTGTTGTTTTGTGTGTTCAATATTTATGAACTTTTGCGCTGGCGCATATGTAAGTTTTATGCGCGTTTTTGTTTTTATGTGTTTTTGTTGTTAGAAAAATTATTGTGCCATGAATCGAAAGATTTGTTGTTGTTGTTGGCTTTTTGTTGTAATTGTTGTAGCACTCTTCAAATAATTTGTCTGGGCATAACTGCTCTACGGCACTCCTACCACAGCGATTTGTACATGTATTTCCGCATTAATTTTAATGCAGAAGGCACATTCGTAGCTCGTATTTTGACGACACATTCAAAACGCCATTTGAATGCACTCAAGTTGTTCTCTGAATCCAACCTTGAGTGCAAGATCATGAAAGTTATAAAAACCTTGTAAAAGTTGAGTGCTGTTGAACCAGTTCAGTTACGTAACTTAAATTTATATGATTTATTCTTTGGAGTTCGTTTTTCTCTTGAAGAATGTTTGTAATATCGACCCAATTTTTGTTTTATAGAATCAAATAAATAGAAAATTGTATTCCATCGAGTAGGGGAGTAGCTTTTTAAAGTTGTTGTAAGTGAGAAATTCATTCTTGAAACTTTAAAATACGTACCAATTTAGTGCACATGTGGCAAAGTTCGTCTAATTCTGAAATTTATTTTATAGATTTTTCTACAGTATTGTGAAGTAAGTGATTGTTGCAATTTATGTGATTGTTTTATCTAAATGCTGCAACCATGTTATCGCCTCTATCTGTAACAATTATGGCTTTATTTGAAAGCTCATTTTATATATTTTTTTAAAAATTGTAGCAATCAAAAAAATTCCCTTTAATATATTTTTTCATGAAATTTTTCTGAATTCTTTGTATTTGAAATTGTACTCGTTTTATCCGATTCCCTCGTTTGAGTAAAAGGAGTATTTCAAAAACACGATTGAGCAAAATTTGTTTTATTCGTTTTATTTGTTTGAAAAAACTGAATGAATGGAGTTTTTTTTCAAACTCGATTGATTATAAACAAATAGAAAAATCAAACGAATGTTGTCGAGCAACTACTTTTAAAAAGAGAGTATTGTATTGAATTCATTCTGTTGTGAACGAATGGAGTAAATAGAATACGAGTAAATCGGATACTTGGTGTAGTATACTGTTTCGATTGTATTCATGCAGCTCTTTAGTCCGTATACACAGGATAAGAAGAAGGAGTCAAGATAATTGGATGAAACTTGGTACACATGGTCACAAGCACCCAAGGATCTGCACTATTGAATATTTTTGGAATCCGCCCACGGACACGCCTACCTCCCATACAACGCAAAAATTGAAAACTGCATAACTCAGCTCATAAGTAGCCTACAACAATAAAATTTAGTACATATGTGTTTTGTATCAACACAAAGATGTCATCGAAAAATGGGTGTCGTTCGCTCACGGACACGCCCACCTCCCATACAACCCAAAAATTGAAAACGCAATAAATAAGCCTGTGTTTAACCTACAGAGCTAAAATTTGGCACATATATTTTTTATGACAACAAAAAGACGTTTTTGAAAAATGGACGTCATCCGCCTACGGACACGCCTACCTCCCATACAACCCAAAAAGTTTAAAACTCAATAAATAAGGTTTTGTTTGTCATAGAGAAATTAAATTTGGTATGTATGTATTTTATACCAAAACTAAGGTGTGTTCAAAAATTGGGAGTAGCCCGTCCATGAACACGCCCACCTCCCATAGCGAAAGCATGATAAAGGCATTAACTGTGAGCTACAGGAATAAAACTTGGTATGTGTACATATTTCTTCAACATTTAAATGCATATAAAATATAGACTTCATGCGCCCACGGACACGCTCATTTACAATAAAAATTTTTTTTTTTGAAAAGTGGGTTTAGGGTATTTCATAGTCGGCCTAGACCGACTTTAGACTTTCTTTACTTGTTTTATTTATGAAGTTTTAACTTTTTTTGGTTGTCACGGCGTGTCCGTGGGTAGATGACGCCCATTTTTCAAAAGCATCTCATTTTCAAAAAAAAAAACATCTCTGTAAGACAAACATAAGCTTATTTATTGAGTTTCCAATTCTTCCATTATATGGGAGGTGGGCGTGTCCGTGAGCAGATGATACACATTATTCAAAAACATCTTCGGTTTGTTATAATCAATTTTTGCATTATATGGGATTATATTGTTTTGTTGTAGGTTAACTATGAACTTATTTATACAGTTTTTAATTTTTTCGTTGTATGGAAAGTTGGCGTGTCAGTGAGCGGATCCCAAAAATATTCAATAGTGCAGATCCTTGAGTCCATGTGACCATGAGTACCAAGTTAAATCCAATTATCTCAACTCTTTCTTCTTATCCTGTGTTTACGCACAACACATAGATGGACGGACGGACAGGGCTAAGTCGACTCACGAGGTGTCTCTAAACAAGAATATATATACTTTTCTATAACGGAATCGTTTATTTCTAGGAGTTACAAACTTTTGCACAAAGTAAACATACCCTGACCTCTCAGGTTTAGGGTATAATGAAACAAGCTTCTATAAAACTTAAACATTTTTAAAACCCTTCAAAATTCGAATATAATTTTGACTTGAAATACCAAAGTTTTGAATTTGAAACAGATTTTTTGACATATTCGACATTTGATGAATACATAAAACAAATATTTTGGAAATTTTTTTTTTAGAAAAACTTAAGTTGAACCAACTCAAAAACTCCCAGCTTAATTTCATAACGATGAAAAAGCGAACTTTGTACAAAAAAAATTGTATTATCGTTTACTAGTTTGGGAACTCGCTCCAGTATATAACAAAAAAAAAAGAACAGTTTCGATAGTATCGTAAGTGTAGACGTAGAATTCCGTTAAGTTGTAACCTCTTCTACTTAACATCTCTTTGGTCAGATTGTTTTGTTCATTGTGCACGTATTTTTATTGATATTCCGAAAATTAACAAATAAATGAATAACACTCAGTTATGGACTACTTATCGAGGTCAAAACAAAGAAAAAGTTAAAAAGTAAGTAAAATTAAATGAGCAAGCAAGCAAAAAGAAACAGCAAAATTTCAAATTATTTCGATCATTTTGTAAGTTTGATAGGTTGAGTTCATTGACTTAGTTGAAAAGAAGGCGAAGCAAATGCACTTTCCACCGGTGCCACTTTCGTCTCTGCCCGATATATAGTTTGCGAGCTACAGTCAGTTTAACTACTAATTTCAAATTAAAATTAAGACCACGATTTTTAAAAAATCGTATGGTTACTATATTTCACGCTGAGCACATGTCCTTTCCTCTCGTCTCTGTGTGATATTTAGCTACACTTTCATCTCTGTTCGATGTATAGTTTGCGAACTACACTCGCTAGTGCTAGTGGGATGTGGAATCCAAATTAATTTGCATTACAAACCAAATTAAAATTTTGCGTCATCTATTGGGTAAAAGCATAAAACGAAATATGATCCAATTCGTTTTTTTCATAAGAGTTAAATCTAACCGGATCACAGACCCATTTCGTTAAATTTGACAGTTTGAGTTCATTGATTGAGTTGAAAAGAGGTTCATGACCTCTGGTTTCAAAATAGTATACTAGAACAGTAGTGCATACATAAACCCAATGCGAACGAACGCTTACAATGCTGCCAAAGCGAACCAATCAGTTCGTGCAAAACAAAAGCAATACAAGCATAAACAACGAAAGAAAAACAAAGAAAGCAAAAGGCACATTTTAAGCAGCTGATGATTGAGTTTCTTATATAAAAACATGCATTTTTCTTCTTATATTTTACTACTTTGTGACTTTAATATAATAGTGGCAAAATTCAAAATTAGATATTCATTCAGCGCCGGATATATCTGATATTTTAGTATATATAATATCTTTGAACGATAAGTATCAAAGGCTGCAGGTATACCCTAAAGTCTTAGCCAAAACGTTGCCTAATGACCTTGAAAAAAATGTTAAAACGACCCCATACAAACCACGCTGTAAGACGTAATTCTACGTCAAAAAAACAAAAGAACCAACAAATTGGTTCCTTTCAGCCATTGTTTGTTGAAAGGACTTTGACCGAGCTTCTTATGAATAATTGTGTTGTGTGTGTTATTAAATGTTTGCACACATTTGACTGAGAATGTCTTACTTATTTACTCTCTGAGGTCTGCCAGTGTCTGCAAAGAGGTGGTGACCGATCAAATAATTTTATTATTGAAAAAACTTTTTCAAACCTTGGTAAATGTTAGTCTAGTAAAACTTTATACAAATTTCCCGTCATTCTGCAAGTTGGAAACTTCAGCTCAACAGTTTCTAAATATGATATGGGGGGATATAGCCCTCCAAATAATTACACCTCTATGGCTATGGCTATGGTGATGAGTTCAAAATCATTTCTTCTTTCGCAAATAATGAAAATAATAGATATAAACAGCTGGTTCATCCAAATTGAACTTCTTTTCGTCAGAGAAAACTACCTGCACCAATACCTTGCTATGCGTCGTTTCGTTTTGCTGTTTTTCGAAGTTGCGTCGCTGCTGAATTAGTACTAATTTTCACTGTGCGTCGTTAGATTTTCGAAGTTGCGTTGAACTAATGGAATCTTTTTAATATGATTGTTAAATGATTACTCGAAAATAAGACTCATACAAGAATAAGACGGTGATACGATTGATCATAAAAAAGATTCATAAAAGGATCATATATTGATTGATATACGCGTAATCATAAAGAGTCTTATAAACGAGTGTTTCATGAGAAAATAGAATGGGATTATTGCAAAAAAACTATATCTAATAAATAAATAAGAACTTAAAAGAGCGTATTTTTTTTTTAATTGTATAAAACTTTGTAACTGTCCGTTATGAGCACATGCTATCCAGTAGTGGAATTCCCAAACGCGTTAACGACACTTTTGATTATCGTTAACTGGGTCTTATATACACTTATTGTTAATTAGTATTCCCAAAATCTTTGCTGGCAATGTTTGTCTTTAACTTTGACAGTTCGTTAAAGATGTTTGTAGCAAGCTTAACCACGATAATTTAGGCGCCGTTAACTGATAAACAATAACGTTAAGCAAGTTTTGAGGGAAGTGTTTCTATGTTTAGCTTTATATTATCTTTTTTTATTAATGTTTTGTTGTTTATTACATGAAATATAATAGAAAATAATATAATTTATGTATTTGCATCAAATTTTTGTTTTTTTTTTTTTGGTTTTTCGGACATACTCTTCCTCTATCTCGTTCAATCTATGGATTTCCTTCCTGCTTCTTGTCTCCCATGTGTGGAGATGAACCTCCTTCTCTGCCAACCATTAGTTCCAGAAAAAATTTAGCAGTTTTACTGCTCTGCTGTTGTCCTTGTCGATCTTTTGCTTATATAATCATTTTTTTCTTCTTTTTGTGTTTATTTGTTGTTGTTCTTATAAAAAATTGTTATTTTTTGTTGTTTTTACTTGTCAAAATGAACAGTGCTGCCATATATTCAATGTATGTTAACGTTGTTTGTGGCTTTCATTGTGAATTATTTTTTCACTAAAAGTGTCGTTAAGTGAAGTTTTGGGAATAGGACTAACGTTATTGCAAACTACGAATGCTGTTAGTTAAAGTTAACGTTATGGTAACGTTAATTTTTTGGGAACTCCACTACAGGCGTCGCTTTTCAGAGCATTGTTTGTTTATGGCGATAAACATGCATTAAAATTGATCTACAACAAATGTTCGTTGCAAAAAGGCTTCTTATATGAGTCTTAACAGAGTATTAAATATGTGTATTAAAAGTGAACTAAATATCAGTCTTAAAAGAGTACGTAATATGAGTCTTAAGAGGGTATCAAATATGAGTCTTGAAGCCGTCATTACTATGGCTCCAAGAAGACTCATAAAACAATCATTTTTATGAATCATATTTTGGTGACCACAACATACGAAAATGTACTCACAAAAGAGTGTTTTTTGAGCCTTTTATGATGATAAACCCTCATATATATGAGTTTTGAAAGAGTCTTTTAAGAGTCATAATGTTTGCTGGGTATTTTTGTATTTTAAATGTTTACTTTGTTCAATTTTCTTTCAAAAAGTAGGATTTTCGTAACCCTGGAACCTATCTTCGATCTTTACATGGTTTGCTATAGAAAATCATCATTCACTGTGCGTCGTTTCAATTTGCGTCCTGTTTTTTTGGAACGTAAACTCGACGCAAAATGAGGTATTGGTGTACTGCCATTCTCTCTTACAAATGATGTGATTCTTACAAAAAATCCAACCGATTTTCCTGCCGTTCAGGGTTAAGTTGTGGTTTATTTCATAATTTTATGTCTAGTTAGGTGCAGAGCACTATTAATTATCTGTCGCACGGTTAAAAGACTGTCGTTTTCCGCAGCTAAATGCCTGATTTTTGTCGTCGACAAGCAAGAGTTGGAGACTTAACGAATAATTGCTCTCTTATCTGCAGCTCATGTCGCCGAATAAGTACACCTTTTCATGTTTTTTTCATAGTCGGTTTTATTTCTTAAAAAATTGCATACTACGTGTTGCCTTCTTCAGAATTTGCTAGCGATTTCATTAGTACTCAGATTTGGTTTCTTGTACACCTCAATTATAACTTTTTCTTCGTATATAAATTTTTTTCCGCGTCCGACTTTGCCAAAATAACTGTTATATGTGAGTAAGTATTGAAGTATGTTACATTACGTGTCACATCCTTAAACAATAGGAATTCATTCAACAAATTAAGGATTTATTAGAGTTGAATTATAAGACATGTATAATGTTTATTCTAATCAAACAATGAAGGTCTGTCCTCTGAAATAATGACCTGTTTGTGGTGATTTATAAATAAGTGCACAATTATAGCAAAATTTAACAAAATTTTACAACAACTAAACACAGAGCTTATGACCAATGCTGTCATAATCATTCTTCTGTGTGCATAAACTAAGTTAATTACATAAATTTATAAATCAACAAAAATAACGATCTCTTGCTCTTTGTCTTTCTCTCTCTCTTTATCAGATGTCTATACTATTATAATAATGAGGTTAATAAAAATTAGCAGAGATCACAGTGGTTTTATATCCTTACAAACATATTCACAATCTTCTCGTTGAATAACATGTTATTGTTTTGAACAAATATAAATAAAAGCTTAGATATTGCCTTGTATGCGATTTCTATAAACGATTGACAGAAGTGAAATATTGAAATCGAAACTTGTTATTAATGTGCCGTCTTATGTTTTCTAATAGCTATTTTGTTATTTTATTTTGGTACTAAAAATATCCTTTCATTTTATTTACTCAATTTGTTTAACATTACTTAATTGGCACAACATATTCGCACGCTTCGTTATCAGACCATGTTTACTTTTATGTCGAATAACATCTGCCAAATCTTTTAGTTTCCTTTTTAATGCCAAGCTACTCCACTAGTTCTGCTCAGTTTGTTTCAATGTATACATATGTCCTTTAATCGAAGTCATATAAAGAGGAAAAAGTCGATTGTCAGCTTCTGAGTTTAGTAAGTGGAGCAGCAGCACACATTCACCCATACTCATAGATAGACAAATAGACTGACACACACATACACACACACATATTGGCCTTGATTGCTCATGTGGAAAATCTGTTCCAAATGAAACTGAATTCGCAATATCTAGCAGAAACAGTTTGGTTCGTGATGATAACGATGCTGATGCCGATGGCACCGCTGGGACATGGCACAAGCATTGCGTTTAGCTACGTTTGATGAACATACGTTCATTCATAGTTAGAGTCAGCATCAGTGACCTCTCTCATGTGACTCCGTGCTTCACCTAAAAGCTGGTATTTAGTTCATCATCTTTTGTTTTAGTTTTCAATCACATCATCGCAGGAGCAGCTTCAGTTTCAACGTGCGTGTTGCTGTTGTTCTGGTCTCGATGTTGTTGGTTATTGTGACAGTTAGAACATTTATACTTGTTATTGTTGTAGTTGCTGTTGTTGTTTTTATAGGGACTGGTTCCGACATATTCATATCCCACGTTTGTAGTGGCAACATTGCGCCAATGGCAATTTCAAAAGTGTGTTTTTTTTTTTTTGTTGTGTTCGAGTAGGTATTTCTGTGATGTGCAAGAATTATTTATTCTCTTTTGCAATTGTTCGGATGTCTGTGGCTGCTTATGTGTGTTTATGAACGTGTGAAACCCTAACTAATGCTTTTGTGGTTCTTCTAACCAAACAAGTATCTTTCGCAGCGCACACAGCTATTCTGCCTTCTTGTTCTGATGATAAATCCAACAGTTTTGTTTGTATTTTTGCTGCCATTTTGATGTGTTTTGTCTGCTATAAAGTAGATAATCTAACATGAATAGATTGACAATATTATCGATGTGCCTATTCAATGGCGTCTTTTTTTATGCTGTTCGAGTTCGATTAGCTGTCTGTTGTAATTGTCCAACTATTAAGACTCTTCTACACTGCTACGATTTTGTTAATCAGAGTGTTTTTATATATTGTATTTGTTTTGTTTTTTTTTGAAAATCTTCTATCGTTCGAAAGATTCTGTGCTTAAATGGAATCAACAAAATTAACTAAAATTTGTCATGTCATAAATACTAAACTTTATATTCGTCTTGATTTTCATCCCATTTATATATTTGTATTAATCGAGAATGCAATACGATCCATTGAGAAACGCAGTTATTTAGTTATTAAAGCTTAGTTATTTATGTTTGTGTTAATATTTTTGTTCCATTAATTAATAAAATTTGTTCACAGTTTTTTTTTAACTGTCAAATGCAACAGGAAGTCGTAGATGTCAGTTTTGCCAAGATTGAACTGCTTTAACCAAAAAATGTATACATGGCGTATGAGTGATTTTATTTATTTATTTGATTAAGCCGAAGCCGAGGCCGATTTTTCGGCAAAATGTAAATAATCGGCCGAAGGCCAAAGCCGAAGCCGAATAACAAACAAATGTTTTAAAGTCAAAAAAATTATAAAATTTATTCTTTGCTTTTGTTATATATTCATTTACAAGTACAAAAAAACGTAATGAAATCATTAAATTCGAATTATATGTAAGAGTTTTCCTACTTAATTCGGATGTTACTGTAATTGATTTATTGACGTCAGGATAACGTGGATCAATTGTTATCAATTTTTGACCCAGTCGAGAAAAACTACTAGCTGATACTAACTGGGTCATTCCGCCGATATTGATCACAAAATAGCAAATTCGGTCGATCAACCATTTTAAAAATTTTTTTTTTTTACCATTAATTTCGTAATGTTTCGGCACCTTAGAACTGCTTTAAAAAAATTTTTGTTGTATTTACAAAATGGCGACCATGTTTTTCATGCATCCACGAGCGATTTTTGTATTTATAGAGTTTGCGGTAATGATCATATCTCAGCTCCTATTCAACATACAGTAATAAATGAATAAACATAATATTAATTATACCTTAGGCTATTATCTTGCGTATCAGAAAAATTAATTGGGATGTTACTTAATTAAAAAAAAAAGTTAAAGTTTCCGAAAATAATCGTAATTTCTGGTAACTTTAAAAAAAATTTTAATGTAAAGAAGTAAGTGGCAGACCTATTTTTTTGGTATTAGGTACGTCTTAGTAAGATCTTAAAATATAAATTTTTAAAAGTGACTAGATAATAAACTGTTTGGATTACATCGCTTTGAAAAATAAGAAATCTCAAGTTTGCTCCAACTTTGGGGTCAAATATCTCCACGGATGAAAAAATGTTAAATTAATGTTAGATAGACAACGTACTAAGAGGATTCTGATGATGTAAAATCTAAAGTTATTTTTATGGTTCATTACAAAGATATAGCATTTTAAAATTTGTGCATTTTATTACATGAGGTATGAGTATTAAGGTGGGTCACCCAATAAAAAAAATAATAATAAATAATAAAAATAAAAATAATCTTACAAGCAAAGCAGCAACTAAAAAAAAAGGCACACAACTTCACACACAAGCGAACAAAATATTTTCATTACTAAAAACAAACTATCTGCTATTCATAAAAAATGCTCTTCCTGAAAACTAACACAAACTTAACAAAGCTACCGTCTAATCGCGATGTTATTGAGTATCTTCTGTTTCTTCAGCATGAAGGTACCGAAAGTGTCGCCAAGCATAGACAACTTTCATATTATAAACTTTCGACCGAGGGCGGCTTTCGATAGAGAACGGCTAGACCGAATGTAAAGAAATTTGGTATGAAAATCGAACCAATTAATAAGAAATGATTTATCATTTGAATACAATTTTCAACGAGTGAACACCAACTCATGAAAGAACAGAAAAAGAGAGAATACAAAACAAACAATGGAAGATGTTCCAAATGTGGAATTATGAACGGAGTTCACTGAATAATTCAAAAAAATTCTAAAAACTTATAAAAAAAACTGTTTAGCAAAGCAAAAACATTGGGCTAAAGCAAAAACATTGGGCTAATAATCGGCAATCTCGGCCAAAGCCGAAGCTGATGCCGAAGGTCCAAATATCGGCCGATTATGGCGATTACCGAAGCCGAATCCGAATAATCGGTCGGACACTAGATTAAACTAAAACAAATGAAGGGATTTTACTTAACAAACGGAAATTCCAGGATATTTTTTTTTTTTTTGTTATGAAATTGTGTTTTTTAATTTTTGTTATATAAAAATCTTTTCTTTTCTAGTTTTTTTAGTCAACTCCTTTCATTAATTTTAGTTCAATGCAAATAAATAAAATCACTGATACGCCATGTTCTTCTGTTCATTTTGAAATATAACGAGTTTTTGTTAGCATGTGTGCAAATATGTGTGGATTAATGTTGTGCAATGCAATTTTTAATGAAAACATTAGTAATTTCAATTATTTTTTTACTCTCTAAAATATAATTGAAGTTAAAACGATGTCATTGAACTAAGATGACTTAAATGTTATAAATGTTATAAAGAATATATTTCTTATTGTTGATATATGTAGTAGTGAGAGTGAATTTACTTTTTTGAGACTTTAGAAATAAAAATGTGTCAATTACTGTCAACTAATGCAGCTGTCAAATTTGTTTTTTTAACACTTGTATGAAAACAAATATCTATAAAAACCTTTTTGTTACCTAACTAAACCGCAACGATTAATAAAACATTATCGGCAACTACGCCAACAAAAAAAGTGATAATATCATGTTTTCATTTTTGTTTTTAACATAAGTTAATCAATATTTATCCACTCTATCTTTGTCATATAAATTGCAAATATACAGAACACAAAATCACAAAACCAACAAATACAAAACAACAAAAACATCTCATTATTGGTCTACCCCAACTGTGGTCCCATCTGTGGCCCCATCTGTGTTTAATATATTGAATTTTTTTTTTCCACCCTCCACTTTCTGAAAAGCTTTTTAAATGAAGATGTGGTCTGCTGACAGCTCTGTCTATCGCTGGCTTAACGGCCGACAATAGAATTCAAGCAATATTTTTAAACTCTTGCTAAGGCACTGGCATGAACAAAGGCAAAAACAAAAACAAAAACAAAAACATCAATACAAACAACAACGAAAAAAGTAGCAAATATAAAAATAGTAGTAAAAACATAAAAAAGAAAGAATTTGTTTGAATTGCTTGACACGATTTACGGTCGGAGTAGCCGCCAATATGAGCGACAGGTGCTTTTTGTCTGTTCTAAGTATTAAAACAACAACAAAAAATGGCGCGACAATCATTAATAATTTCAAACTCTGTCATTGGATTAGCACAATGTGGACATAGTTTGTGTTTTTGCTATCAGACAAAACTGGAGACAAAGAGAACACAGTTAATGCCATTCGCGCCAGAGCTTGTGTCAGTCACTTTCCACTCACTTATCTATTGTGTGATTAGTGTTCAGCTGTTGACATGGTGCATCATTATGGACATCATCAATAATGCGGCTTATCGTATATAAAAAAAAAACAAGAAAATAGGAACATGACTTCTCAAACAATAAAAGACCTTGCGAACAGCTGCTTCTTTTTTTATTGCTTTGGCAATCAATAGGCATAAAATAGTGCTTCTGGTTTGACTTTAAATGTTTTTTGAGAAGCTTGCATGTAACGACATCAAATATGAGTTAATATTGGTATGTTACATTTTTATACCCTAAACCTGAAAGGTCAGGGTATATTAACTTTGTGCAAACGTTTGTAACGCATAGAACGAAGCAAGTCCGGTATAGATAAGTATATATATTCTTGATCAGCGTCACCACGTGAGTCGAGCTATCCATGTCCGTCCGTCCGTCCGTCCGTCCGTCCGTCTGTGTGTTGTCCGTATACACAGGATAAGAAGAAGGAGTTGAGATAATTGGATGAAACTTGGTACACATAGTCACATGAACCCAAGAATCTGCACTATTGAATATTTTTGGAATCCGCCCACGGACACGCCTACCTCCCATACAATGCAAAAATGTAAAACTGCATAACTCAGCTCATAATTAACCTACAACAATCAAATTTGGTGTGTATGTGTTTAAAATCAACACAAAGACGTTTTTGAAAAATGGGTGTCGTCCGCCCACGGACACGCCCACCTCCCATACAACCCAAAAATTGAAAACGCAATAAATAAGTCTCTGTTTAACCTACAGAAATAAAATGTGGCAGGTATAATATTTATAACAAACCAAAGATGGTTTTGAAAAATGGACATCATCCGCCCACGGACACGCCTACCTCCCATACAACGTGAAAATTGAAAACTGCATAACTCAGCTCATAGTTAACCTACAACAATAAAATTTGATATGTATGTGTTTTATACCAACACAAAGATGTCTTCGAAAAATGGACGTCATCCGCTCACTGACACGCCCACCTCCCATACAACCCAAAAATTGAAAACGCAATAAATAAGCCTGTGTTCAACCTAAAGAGCTAAAATTTGGCACATATGTTTTTTATGACAAGACAAAGATGGTTTTGAAAAATGGACGTCATCCGCTTACGGACACGCCTACCTCCCATATAACCCAAAAAGTTGAAAACTCAATAAATAAGGTTATGTTTGTCATAGAGAAATTAAATTTGGTATGTATGTATTTTATAACAAAACAAAGGTGTGTTCAAAAATTGGGAGTAATCCGTCCAAAAACTCGCCCACCTCCCATAGCGAAAGCACAATAAAGGCATTAACTGTGAGCTACAGGAATAAAACTTGGTATGTGTACATTTTTCATCAACATTTAAATGCACATAAAATATAGGCTTCATTAGCCCACGGACACGCCCATTTACAATAAAAATTTTTTTTTTTGAAAAGTGGGTTTAGGGTATTTCATAGTCGGCCTAGACCGACTTTAGACTTTCTTTACTTGTTATATTTAGAACAGAAATGCAGAAATGTATCACAACCAGGGATTGAATCAAAAAAAGAAAAAAAATTAAAAGTTAAAAGTTTAACCAAAAAAATATGAACAAAATAATTTTGTTCTCAAAATAAATATTGTTCCAAGAACAAACAAAATTTTGTTTGGAAATAAAAAGAACAGTTTAAGAACAAAAAAATGTTTGAACAAATTATATTGCTCACAGGCTAAAACAAATTAAAATTATTTTATGACTTAAAATCAGACTTTGAAAACATGCTCAAGTTCGCAAATTGCAAACGATAGCAAACGATACGAATTTGGTTCTTGTTTTGTGGCAAAAAAGGCTTTGGTATAAAAGTATGAAGAAGTAACTTTGTAACATAAAACAAAATTGTGTCACAGTTAAGTAAAACACTTTTTCTTGCATTTTTGATTTTATAGAATATTTGCAAGATTTTAAGAGCTAAGATTTTTCTCTGATAATTTTCACCGATAGTCGTTTTAAATACAATAAATTTTAACGCTGAAAAGCTTCTTTCAACACCTTATTGCGTGGTAGGAATTGATAAAATGACTGAGGGAGTTTTAAGCATGAAACTTGGAACACTAGTGTACAAAATAGTTATTTAGAACGACCCAAGGATCTGCACAATTCAATCACTCTATATCAAAACTAAAAAGTACACAAAAAGTGGGCATTCATAAGGATATACAAATCTTTATATTTTTTTAAATATTTGCGCCAAACCAAACCACCACATAAACAAATGGTGTAAATATAAGGTGGAAAGCTTCAATGGTTAAGCCACTTAAAAAAAAACAAATAAAATACGCACACGCACCAGCGATAAGATTGTACCTTGCTTGTATCCATTTAAGACCGTTTTTTGGTTGAACCAGCTGCATGGATTTCATTTCTGGCATTTTTTGTTTGCTGTTGAACATTATTTTAACTTAATTCCTTAAAAAAAAATACACGAAATTGATGGTGTAAACTGCACCTTAGATCCCTTTTTTGAACAAAATTTAAATTGTTCAAAAAATACATATTGTTCAAATAGCAACAAAATTGTAAACCAAAAGTTTTTGTTCATAATCAGAACAAATTTTTATTTTTTTTTTGTTTCCCTTCCAGCCTATTGTTGTGATTTCAAAGCTAAGTGGTCTTAAAAACTATTGTTTTGCATAGAATTCCAATAAAACAGTTAAGCCTGCGCTTTTATGACTGAAAACTTAAGTTAGATAAAATTATGAGAAATATTTTTTGTTATGCGTTTGCCTTATGTGATCCCAGCTTAACATTTGCATATGTTATTATCAACTACACCTTCCAACTAGCATGAAAACTTCTATAAAGATTGCCGTAAGCCTTACAGCAACTCATTATGCAAACTATGTTGTTTCTGAAAGCACACTTATAGACTACTATAGCGATGAAAAGACGAACTTTTTATTATTTTATAGAAGCTTCTTTGACTTTTATTGAACTTCTCAAACAACTTGCGTAGAATTAGTGTGTGCTTACTTATAAAAGCTGATATGTATTTCTAATAAACTTCAAAATTAACAACAAAAACTTTGCAAGATATATAGCAAAACGTTTTTTCTCTGATTTTTGTATGATGTTTAAATTTTTTTTATAAATTTATGCCTTATTTAATCTGAATTTTAAAAATAAATGTTTTAATTTAATTATCTATATATATAAAAAAGAGTGGCGTTAGTTTCTACGCTTAAATCAAGAATAACTCAAGAATGACTGTACCGATTTTCATGATTCATGCCAATTCGAACTGATCTCCGGCCAAATAATAGGAATACCTATTAGTAAAAATTTCCGAAAAATCCCCGAAAAAAATATCAAGAAAATCCATTTCCCATACATTTTGTATGAAGCTACTTTACGACGCATTCTAGATGATCAATGATGGTTTTTTTTTTTGTCACACATTAAAAATGAACATAATTTAAACTGCTGATTCCATCAGAATATTGCAAGTTTTATAAATTTTTATCAGCTTTCGACATTTAGAGAAATTCAATTTGATTTCGATTTAATTTTCGACCTATGTATAAGTCACACATCATTAAAACTCGGTACGAACTTACTACTTAGCAATGCCTTTCGAATGAAAATTTGAGCAATCTTTGTAAAAGGAGCGTGACACCACCCATACAATTAAAGTTTTTTATATCGAATACAATGAAACTCAGTAGGAAGTAACTGATTGGCCAGGTCTTTCAATTATGAAACTGATATGGTGATTGGAAAACGGAGTGAGGATCCGCCCATACCATTCAAATTTTCGTGCAGAATAGCTACGGAAGCAAATGACACAGAACATTTAAACTTAGAATGAAGTAACTTTTTGGTGGTGGTCCTGCTACTGAAAATTTAGAACGTGCATTGTAGAAGGGGTGTAGTTCCGACCATATAATGCACCGTTTTATTTAAATTGAACCGCTTTGGCAATAATAGTCACAGATTAAATAAACTCGTTTTGAGTAACTATTTAGTGATATCCTACTACTGGAATACACTCTTGAAATGAAGAACTACGCGTACTGCGTAAGGGGAGTATTCATTTTGTCACGACGTGTGTAATGCCCAATGCCCAAGGAGGCATGGTAGGTACAGAAAAATATGTATATATTCTTGATCAGCATAACAACCTGAGTCGATTTAGTCATATTCGTTTCTCCGTCTGTCTGTCTGTCCGTCTGTCTGTCTGTTTATCTGTCTATCTGTCCGTCTGTCTGTGGACACTATTACAGCCGTAATTTTCAAGCTATCGCAATGAAATCCGATATTTTTAAAAAACAAAGATCAAGTTCGAGAATGGGCTGAATTGTTTGAAAGGCACGCCTACCAACCATACAACCCCAATAATGAAATGTCTATAAAGAAGCTTCTATTTAAGCTACAAATCTGTAATTCAATGTTTGTGTTTTCTCTGTCAAAATTCAGGCAAGCTAGAAAAATGGGAGTCATCCAATTACTAACACGGCCACCTCTTTAACAACCCCAAAACTTAAAACTATATAAAGAGGCTTCTGTAGAAGCTAAATAAATAAAATTTGGTAGCTATTCATTTTATATCAAAACTAAAGCGTGTTCGAAAAATGTAGGTCATCCATCAACGAACACGTCCACCTCCAGTACAACCCCAATATTGAAAAGAGGCTTTTGTCGAAGATACAAAAATAAAATTTGCTAGTTTTTCATTGTATATCAAAAATAAGGCATATTAGAAAAATGGGCGTCATCCATCCACAAACACGCCCACGTCCCATAGAACTCATACAACCAAAAAAATTAAAAACTTTTTAAATGGGCTTATAGTTAAGCTACAGGAAAACATTTGATACGTTTGTATTTTATATCAAATCTTAATTGTGGAAGAAAAGTTATCCGCCTACGAACACACCCACCTCCGGTACAACCCATAATAGTGAACTCTTTAAAGAGGCTTATATCTAAGCTTCAAAACTGAAATTTGGTATTTTTGTATTTTATGTAAACCTGAGGCGTGTTAGAAAAATTAGCATCAACCACCCAAGAATCGGTAAGCCTCCCATACAACCATCACAAATTTGTTTATTTTGATTGAACTGGGAATTCGAAAGCAATCTAATCTCTAGCAAAGGTGAACAGCATATTTTACCGTGCTTATTCCAAAAATCACTTTATAAAAAAAATTTTAGCTTCTCCAAAAATGGTCAAAACTACATGTTTTCTCTAAGTGACTGTCTTCTAAAAATTAACTTCAATAGGGCATAATAAAGTTTTGAAAAAATCATCAGAATCCACCAAAAGGGTAAGTTTAAATAAAAAATAGTATCAAACAATTTTAAATTTCAGCTTTGAGTGAGTCTGGTGGCACCGGACATTCGGTAATTTCAAGT
This sequence comes from Tetanocera ferruginea, assembly GCA_958299015.1. Classification (NCBI taxonomy): domain Eukaryota; kingdom Metazoa; phylum Arthropoda; class Insecta; order Diptera; family Sciomyzidae; genus Tetanocera; species Tetanocera ferruginea. The sequence continues at coordinate 62,797,060 of OY282640.1, read as the reverse complement.
TCAGAATCAGATTTTTTTCTTAATTTGACATCAAAGAAGATAGATGAAGTTAATTTTGCGCATATTTCAAATGTAAAATTTTTTATCTATCTGTCAATTAATGGTGTCGTTGCAGTGTTTTAAATTAAATAACTTTTGCTATTGATATAAAAATGGATAAAGAAAAATTTTTGTAGCTAACAAGAGTGCGAAAGAAACAAACAAAAAACTGGGAGGGCACCAAAAACAGTGAACATTTCAAAATGTATTGGAAAAATTTACGATTTCGTTTCGGACAATTCAAAAGTGAAATTTCGTGAGATAGCTACAGTTGTTACCATATCAAGTGGGTCAGTGGTTTCAATTGTACATGAACATTTTGATATGACAAAGCTGAGTGCGTTCGTTAACAATCAATTAAAAAACATGAACGTATTCGCACGTATTCCACAAGAAAGGCGATCCCACCATTTGCGCCAACTACCGTGGGATTAGCCTTCTTAATATCGCATATAAGGTCCTGTCGAGCGTATTGTGTGAAAGACTGAAGCCCATCGTCAACCAACTGATTGGACCTTATCAGTGTGGCTTCAGACCTGGAAAGTCCACCATTGACCAGATCTTCACGCTCCGACAAATCTTGGAAAAGACCCTCGAAAAACAAATCGACACACACCATCTTTTTGTCGATTTCAAAGCCGCCTTCGACAGTCCAATAAGGAGTCACCTATATGCCATCATGTCTGAATTTGGTATTCCTGTGAAGCTAATACGTCTTTGCAGGATGACACTGAACAACACCAGCAGTGCAGTGAAAATCGGGAAGGACCTCTCCCTTCCGTTCGATACCAAGCGAGGTTTCAGACAAGGTGATTCCTTATCGTGCGACTTCTTTAATATAGTAATGGAGAAGATCATCCAAGCTGCTGACCTGAGACGCAGCGGCACAATTTTCTATAAGAGTGTTATGCTGCTGGCGTATGCAGATGATATTGACATCATTGGCCACAATACGCGCGAAGTCAGTGCAGCATTCTCCAGGCTAGAAAAAGAGTCGAGTCGAATGGGTCTTGCAGTGAACGCAGATAAAACGAAGAATCTCGTGTCAACAAACAAACAGTCCCAGCGTCTTGAAAACCACGTCACTGTTGACAACACCTCCTTTGAGGTAGTGAAGGACTTTGTTTACCTGGGATCCAGTATTAACTTCTCCAACGATATCAGTATTGAGATTAAACGAAGGATAACTCTTGCCAACAGGTGTTACTTTGGGCTCAGTAGGCAATTGAGAAGCAGAGCTCTCTCTCGACGAACAAAACTGACGCTCTATAAGTCAATAATCATGTCCGTCCTACTATTTGCATCACAAACCTGGACGTTGAGCAGCTCTGATGAAAGGACTTTGGGAGCGTTCGAGAGAAAAATCCTTCGCAAGATCTATGGTCCAATCTGCGCCAATGGCGAGTACCGAATACGATGGAACCACGAGTTGTATGAGCTATATGCCGACATCGATGTAGTCAAACGTATTAAAATAGAGCGGCTTCGCTGGCTAGGTCATGTCGAGAGAATGAACGACGAAGCTCCAGCGAAAAAGATATTGGGTTCGGTACCCAGCGGTGGCCAACGCAGACGAGGAAGACCGCATCTCCGTTGGAAAGACCAGGCATTGGATAACCTGACGACTCTTGGAGTTTCTAACTGGCGCCAGCAAGCGCACGACAAAAGAGGCTGGCGCAAATTCTTAGACCAGGCCAAAACCGACCAACGGTTGTAAGCGCCATCTAAGTAAGTAAGTAAGTAAGAACGTATTCGCACTTCCCAACAATGTTTGATCGTGTTTAATATTCAATATTTTAACCAAGTCCGACTGATTTTTAGTGTGAAACAGTGACCACGTATGAAACATGTATACAGTACTATACACCAGAATCGAAGGTATCAGCAAAAGAGTAGGTAGGTGCGAGTGGAACTGCAACAAAGCAAACGAAGACTCAAGAAATGGCCGAAAAGCTGTTGGCGTTTAATTTCGGATTCAAGTGGCAAATTTTTCATCGACTTTTTGAGAAAAGTTAAAACAATCACACAGCAACTAAAACTGCAAATTATTGAACCGATTGAATAACGAAATTGCATACGGAGAAAATCTTTTTTGCAAATATATCGCAGAAAAAAATCATCTTTTTGAAAAACAATGCTCCAAGTCACAAGTCGATCAAAACCATGGCCAAATTTCACGAGTCGCTTTAATTTCTGTTTGCTTTCAAATAATTGCACACCAACTTGGAAGCTACTTTGAAATGTTGCACACTGTTGCAGAGTACATTCCACATAAAGGAAAGCAATTGTTTGCATAGAAATGTCTAGTACGTAGAGTGTTTTTTCCACTACTTCAACAATTTATTGGCAAATATTATTGGAAGCATCATAAAATCTTTGAAAAACATACAAAATTAGATTTATAAATTCAAGACTGTACTTAATCAAATTTCTTGAGGAAAGCACATAAAAATCAAAAATAGCTTTAAATTTGTTTTCCAATAAATTAAGGACTAAGTATAACGGTTCAATTAAGGACACCATATTCGGTTAAACGTTCTTAAATGACCGAGTAAATGTGGTAAGTTCATTAATTGAAGTTTTTATGTTCAGCAACGTTGTTCATCCATTTAATATTTTTATTGTGCTTGTCAAGACAATTAGCAGCAAATCCTTTTTCAAAGTCATTTTAATTAAAACCATATTTTTGCAACTTTTTAAGTGACTTTTTTCATTTCTTCCTTTTTCTGATGAAATCTTAAAGGTCAACACAGACCGCTCTTTTCTTCGATAAGAAGACATAAAATAAGCACGACCGATGATAACTTGTTGAAACTTGTGGATTTCATAATAATTGATAAATATTTTTGTGATTTGTTTTTACAGCGCGACAACCTCTGCGTAAGGGTCGTTAGGTTTTGTGGTTTCTTAGATTGTTTGTTTGCTGGTGCGTCAGAACACTTGATTCTGTAAACATTACATTTTGTAATCATAAAAGAAAGGGATTTGCTTGTTGCTTGTCGCTATCCAAATACACTGTCATGCTTTCCCACCACTGTTCCTGCCTTTAATGGCACTCAATGTGCTCGCTTTAATCGTGCTTGTGCTTTCATGGGAGGCTTCAAAGCAATGTTCTGAATTGCAGCTTTTTAAATTATTTTCTATCCTGTCGTTCTTTTTGTTTTCTTTTGGTGTGGTTGTACACTGTCAGGACATCTGTTGGGCTCGTGCTTATATTTGTATTTGTGTTTTTCATAAATGTTTTTGCAATGTTTTCATGTGTCAGTGTAGTTGTTTGTTTGCTTGTTTGTGTGCTTTTGAAGGCGGATGTTCTTTTGCCGTTAGCGTGTTAAGTTTGCCTTTAACACCTGTTGCCGGTTTTGTTGATACTGTTTATGTTGTTTTCATTTATATGTTGTCGTTTTCTCCCTTTTTTGACACAAACAAGTTTATTATGTTTATATTTTTTTTTTTTTTTTTGCTTTGCTTGGGTTTTGTTTTTCAAGTTAATTTCGTGTCTGATGTAAGAACTGACGACATTTTTAAATTGCTATAATTTTGCCAGAGGATGTTATTATTTCAGTAGCTTACGAATGATGTGCCACCAATGCACGCAAAAAAGTGCTGCAATTTAATAAATTGGTTGAAGACAAATTTTCAATCTGCTTTTAAGAGGCAACAAAAACAACTGCCACAATAATAATAACAATAACAAAAACAAAACTAAACAAAGCGATGCTACAGAAATCAAGAAAACCTTTTAGTAAACAACAGAAAACAAAACAAGTTAATGCCTTCATTTTGATCCTGTATTTCAATTCATTTCCTACATCTTGCTGACAGCAAAATGTCGTGGCTTACTAAAGCAGACAGGCAGACGGACAGAACAGAAAACAAAAAACCACAACCTACATTTTGGCAACTTTAAGCAGATATATAGATACAAGCACCCTCTTTAGGCACAGACAAGCACGTCCTCGAGGGTGTCAAATGTGGCATGAAAAACGATGCTATAGCCAGAGGCAGGTGTGAACCTCAAGAGACAACAAACACGGGCATTTACTTCATCCTGACTTGAGGGTAAAGAATGTCAAAAATATAAACCTCACAATGTCAGTCAATAAATTTGAAATGGCGCAATAAAAGTGAGTTTATTTGGAAATATACTATGTTGTGAGATTAAACAAATATGTATTCCTGCATACAAAAGTAGCAGGCAAAAAGTTGACATATTCATCCCAGCCGCAGTTTCATGGTGACTATATTTTTGTTAAATTGATAAAAATTTGCATAAAAATACAATAAACTATTGAGTAGGTTATAGGTTGCTTATTTTTATACAAAATCGGCTTTGAAAATAGCATCTGTCAGGCCAATTGTCATTTAGCTGTCGATTGACTGAATTGAGTTCGGTAGATAATAACATCAGTTTAGCAGCGCCGTATAAGTAAGAAGTATCCAGATATGAAGGCCTTATAAGACAGTCTATCTATTATATATTTGCAGATATTTCTTTATATCAAAACACATACTAAACCCTATTTTAACTACTTCTGCTTTTAAGATTCATGAAAAATAGATATTCTGATACCAAATGCTCAAAACCTAATATATTGCTACGAAGGATAAAATGGGTCCATTAGTATTCTGTCTTCGGATTAAGAATTATAAATCCATTAGTATAGGAGGTGTTTTAAAAATCAGCGAAATAGTTAGTTGAAACAAGGAATTGGACTCTTGAAAAATACAACGTTTATTAATATTTTTAGAAAACTCGTATAAGACCAGCAAAACAGTGCTTCCAAAGAAGTTAAAGTGGATGAAAAAGTTGTGAGTTCCATCCCTTCTACTTTCATACCACGAAGGCATTCTTTTAACATATGCATGTCATCGGGAGGAATGCTTTCTTTAGTCTTTTCTAGAAGTGCTTCTAAAATTTTTCAATGGCTGCCAAGTAGCTAGGCTATTTGTCCAGGGGAAATTTTGAAAAAAAAAACAAAACAAGCTTTTGACTAACGTTACTCAGCCATCGTAAGACACATAAATACGGAACAGAATGATAACTTAACACACAATATTTTCTCAAGTACAATTTTTCTCAAAAGGATGTATTTAAAAAAATCATATCTCCATGGAAGGTGTAAATAACACCATTAAACTGAAAATCCAGTAAAAATTAAGCTTTAAACTATATTGGAGGGTTAAAGCAGAAATATACGCTGCAAAAGAATGAAAAGACTTCATCTGCTTGAACCTGACGTTAATGTTAATGGTTTTCGTATTTCGAATAATGAATACGTAAAAATTGTCTTTTGCCCCATTTGGTTCAAAAAACGAAGAAATACAACCAAACGTATAAACTTGCTATATTAAGTCTAATTCTTGTGTCTAATTTCTTTCTTTCATTATTCTTGGTTAGTTACCGGGCAATAAAAACTAGATATTGGGTTCTTCAGTATCCAAATATAGCAAAAATTTTGTTTTTTTTTTTAATTTAAATACAGTTTTATTTAATTTAATAAAGTCATACGATACGGTGATAAATACGTTTTTGAGTTGCTGGTTCGGAATTCATGTCTAGATCATGATAACATCATTTTTTTTTTTATTTGGAACAATTGGCTTTTGATCAGTTTTTATCTCTCCTTCTCGCATTGTTCAGCGTCAACTCAGCATATAAAATAGAATCTGTGGACGAATTTTATACATTTTATGTGAATTCTAACAGCATTTAAGATCTTAAATAATAATAAGAGAAAATATTCTTGAGCAAGGGTCAAAAATTGAGAATAGATTTGTTATAATTTTCAAGAAAGAGAGTGATTTGCCAATATTTTATTGGCAACCTTGAGCTCAAGTTGTTTTAAAGAAAGCCAAAAACCTTCATTAAATGTAAATAAACCATCGCAATATCTACTGAACAGTTAAGCTTAAGGGGTCCCCCTTACGCACCGAGCAGTGCAAAAAAAGCCAATATTGTGAATTTTTTAAAGGAAACCCATTACAGTAATCAAACTTTTGGTGAACACTGAATTACTCGGCGAATATTGAATATTCATCAATAAAATAAATTTTATATTAGACCGGATCAAAATTTAGATTCCGCCGGTCGGGGTCTCAAAAGTCAGAGGAACTCATTTAAATGATTTCTGCATACTTTTTTTTCAAATCGGAGAAAAACCGCCGAAGCAATATTGATGCTCCTGAAGGTCCTTTTTGGTGAAAAAAAAACATGTTTTTTACTTGTTACTTTTTCTTTTTCACAGAACGCATACCAACATCTTCTTAAATGTTAACTTTCTTACTCATACTAACATTTTGACATAAAAAAATTGTTAAAATTTTGTTTCATTATAACTCTTATTGACCACCAAAAATTGAATTTTTTGATATTTTTAAAAAGACATTTTTTTAAAACTGCTTTGAAACTTTCAAATTGAAAGACACATTTTTTACTAGACCTACGTGAAAGTGTTATTGTTTGAAAGGTATTAAGTTCTTTTTTCTTTCTGTGTATCGCTTTACTCAAAGCTATGTGCGAAAACTGACAGAATGTGAGAAATCGACTTTAGAAATCTGATAAAATTAAACATTTCTTACATACAAACAGTTAATTTAATTTGATCACTGCTTTATCGACCAGTTTACGATAAATTTTTCTTTTTTAATCACATAGCTTTGATTAAAGCGATACACAGAACGAAAGAAGAACTTAATACCTTTCCAAAAATAATAATTCCGCGTAAATAAAAAAAAAAAAATTTGTCTTTTACAGCGGTTTTAAAAAAATGCCTTTTTAAAAATAGCAAAAAATTCAATTTTTGGTGGTCAATAAGAGTTATAATGAAACAAAATTTTAACAATTTTTTTATGTCAAAATGTTAGTATGAGTAAGAAAGTTAACATTTAAGAAGATGTTGGTATGCGTTCTGTGAAAAAGAAAAAGTAACAAGTAAAAAACATGTTTTTTTTCCAAAAAGGACCTTCAGGAGAATCAAAATTGCTTCGGCGGTTTTTCTCCGATTTGAAAAAAAAGTATGCAGAAATCATTTTAATGAGTTCTTCTAACTTTTGAGTCCCCGACCGGTTAACATTTTTTTTATCCATATAAGAATGATCCGGCCTATTATATATTCTTAGAAATGTCTACTATTAATCATTAAAAGAACCAGTTTGATTACAGCAATGGGTTTCTTTTAAAAAATCCAGAATATTGGCTTTTTTCGCTATTCTCAGAGCGTTGTCCCCCTTAATACGACCCATGAAAATACTGCGTCATTATTCAGATTCTTCACAAAAAACAAAAAAACAAAATTCTAATATTTTGTTTTTCAAAATAAGAATTCACTCAAGCTCTTATATTAATTAAACCTAAGTTGTTTTTATCTCATCTCTACATGTGGTTTGATGTATATTTTTTATATTGAACTTTTTCAAAAAGACTATTCTTATATTTAGCCACTTCAAAATGTTGACTTAATTAAAAACTGTTGATAGCAATATCTTTTAAATGAATGGATAAATAAATAAAAATCATTTATTGTTGTTGTTAAAGGCGTTAAAAAAATATTTGATTAAATTTAAAATGAAACGCAGAATTTTAGTCAGGCAGGCATTATAAATATTTTATTGAGCAACAATTAGCAACGATTTTGCTGCCAACAATGATAATGGCAACAACAACAACAACAACTATTGCTGACAGCAGTCATCAGCACTGGTTAATGTGAGTGTGCGTTTGTCTATTTGTGTGTTGGTATGCGTTCAAACCAGAAGGTGGCCTAGAGCTTAATGTGAAAAAAAAAACAGAATGATTGTTTTTGTTTAAGTTTTCACTTCTGAGTACAACTACTAAAGAAAACAAAGAGAATTTTTAAATAAGCATTCAGACCAATTTGAAAAAGTAGGATAGATAAGAGCAGTTAAATAAGTACAGATTTCTGTAGACGCAAATAAAAAGGAGATAAAACAGTTGCACCTTCTCAGAAAATTGGCTGTCACCTCTCCACAGACAATAGCAAACCTCGGAGAGAAAATAATATTATGTAAAGCTTCCTGAGAACATCAACATTTACCGTTCAGTGTTGGCATAAAAAAAAACACAACACAATTGATTTTAAGAAGTTTGGTCTGAATCTTTTCAAGGCTGAAATGGCCAATTTGTTTATTTTTTTATGAAAAAATATCTCAACAAATTAATTTTTTTATTTTTGAGTTTAATTATTCAGCGTTCTTGAGACTGAAATTCCTGACATTTCATAATAATTAATAATGCCTTATCAGAAATATGTCGAAAAATTGAATAACAAACAAATTGTGTAACACACAAACAAACAAATGTTTTAGGTAGGGGCGAAGCAATATGAGGTTAAAACAAGTTAATTTTTTTCGAAAGTACAACTATTTTATCAAGTGTTGCCATGATTTTCAAATAAAAATATTTTATTTAATGGCAAAAACAGTATTGAACCCGGAAATCAAGAGAGCACTCCTAACAACCCAGCAGTTATTTTGGAGACAATTGGAAAAACCAACTAGTTTATTTCTAGTGAAATTGGAGTTAGCTGCGAACAATACCCTTATTGAAGTGGGACCAGTACTGGCCCCTTTTGGAACTAGTTTATAACTATTCTAAATCTGGTCCATTTATCTGCAGGGAATAGTAAAATACGTACATATAGCCGGTTTCAAAAGAGAATAACATTTTTTAGTCTCATTTTTCGATGAGAAATTATTTCTAAAGCTAGAAAATTTCGGTGAGAAATTATTTCTAAAGCTAGAAAATTTCGGTAAGAAATTATTTCTAAAGCAAGAAAATTTTTTAGAGCGTAATTTCTTGGTCTTTTTGTTTTCTATATATTTATATGCGCAAATATTCAGGTGTTGCACCGACGGCCTGCAGCAACATGCATCTTGAGAGAGAAATCAAAAACAACCCAGCAGTTATTTTGGAGACAATTGAAAAAACCAACTAGTTTATTTCTACTGAAATTGAAGTTAGTTGCAAACTAGTTCAAAAGACGCTCAGAATAGAACAGTTTGAATATATTTTTATATGCTTAGTTTTTCTTGTCAGCAGGCACACACAAAATCAAAAAATAGATACGCTCAAAACGTGTTTTGGCTCGTTTTTATCATTTAGATTCCGAACTTCTTTCAACTTTCGCAAACATTTTCGATGAAGATGATAAAGTGGTTAATGGCAATATACAATAATTTAATTAGTTATATTGTACGTACCCGTGTTCCAAATGAGGCGAATAATAAAGCTTACAACTGACCACTTTTGGACTGTACCAAAAGGGAGCAGTTTAGAACAATTCATAATGGAACTAGTACATTTATAGGAAAAAATGAATGTTTATGGGGACAATTGCCTTTTCCTATGACATCAACCCGTAAGACGCGTCAGTTCGTTCAATGCAAAAGGGTATTACAGTGGGACCAGTACTAGCCCTTTATGGAGCTAGTACGGAACTATTCTAAATCTGGTCCATTTTTCTGCATTGAAATTACATAAAAATAAATTATTTCTCAAAAAACAAAAATGTGAAGTGAAATTTCGGCTGACAAATTATTTTCTGATATACATTTTGTTTCAATTTGGATTGGTTGATTTTGAAAAATAAAGTTCAGTACTTCCGCAGCGCAGTTGCGATTAATAACAAAATTCAGGTAAATATATTAATTTTTTTTCATTTGTTTTTCTGCTCAGAGAATATTCAATTTTATTCTTAATGTCGACCAATCAGAATGAAGAACACTCTCAAAATTATTTTTTTATTCTCAAACATGCGCGAAAATTTTCTTCTCTTTTGAAACGGGCTTTACATAATTTTTAATGAAATTTTTCTAATTTCTATATTTTTATTTAGGTTTTTCACAACTTGAAATACACAGTTGTATTGTAGTATTTGAATTCAAGTCGTGTTCAAATTGTTTTTGTTTTCTGTATGAAAGAAAAAACAAACGTTTGTTGAGCTCCTACGTTTGATTAATCTTTCAAATAGAACATAAAAACAATGTGAATACGTCGAAAATATGAATACAACGATACAACTGCTTATTTCAAGTTGTGAAAAACCTAACTATTTTATAAAATTGAAGTGCACATTTTTTGTTGCATGTAAAACTACTAGGTGAGCGGGGGGCTAGTTGTAACAGGGGTTAGTTGTAACACGCTACTTTTGCCTAGAATATGAAAGTTTTTTTTAAAAGTCTCTGTTTTTTTTTCATCCTATATTACGCGCTCTTTCAACCGAGACCCGTTAGTGTCTCATCGGACTTTACATCGAGTGTGAGCAAACATAGGCTTTATTTCTAGCAGTTATTATAAAATATATATCTTTTTAGTTTTTTCTTTTTGAAAGCGTCTTAAGGATTTTTAAAACTAATTTATTTTTAATCGGATCATATTTTATTAAAGTTTACTGATATATATTTTTTTTTTTTTCTTCAAATTAAGTTCATTTTTATACATTAAAATGTTTGTCAAAAATTATACTGTGGTGCCAGTTGTAACAATTTTTTTGGGGTAAGGTGTAACATGTAATAAATTGCTCCACACATTTGAACTGGATATTCGGTGTTTGTTTATATTATTATTATGTCTTAATAAGTTTTTGCAGAATGAGAAATTATAAACGAAAGTCTAATCGGGCAACTCAAATTAAAGAAATTTTCGAGTTGGCTGCTATTGCAGTTAAGGATCAGAAGACCAGTGTGAGAAAATCTTGTTCAATTTGTGCCAGTTTATTAACAAAGATACATAAAAAAATAACATTAAATTGTTATCTGTTGGCAACAATAACCCCGAGTGGTGTTTAAAGATAAAAATGAAGAGAAAATATCTTCGTACTTACTGACGTGTGCAAATATCTCTTTTGGACTGCTTCTAATAGAGGTGAACGAGTTGGCATACATACCAATATGCTGTTCACCAAATATACCAGCCTCATGGCACTAAAATAATATGGCTGGACCTGATTGGTTAAAAAAATTCATTAAAAAAATAAAACTTACAACTTTCTCTAAGGACACCTGAAACCACTACTCTAAGCCGGGCCAGGTTCAACGATTAAGATTTTTTAAAAAATAAATGAAACTAGAAGTTGGTGAAACTAGGACTTAATATTGTTAAATACTTGAATATTTTTAGTTGCATCAATTTAAAATAAATGAGTAAAGCAAAAACTTTATTTGCTTGTTACAACATGCCCCAAGGCTGTTACAACTAGCCCCATGCACGGGTTAAGATGTAACGGTTCAGTGAAATAACGCCCAATGAAATAACGCCCAAAATAAAAAATGAAATAACGCCCAAAATATTTTGGGCTTTAAAAAATGAAATAACGCCCAAAATAATAAATGAAATAAAGCCCACAATAAATGAAATAACGACCAAACCAAAAATGAAATAACGCCCAAAATATTTTCAAAGAAAATCATATAAAATATTTGGGTCTTATTTCATAATGAAATAACGCCCGAAATTCGAATGAAAAATATTTAGGCGTTATTTCATTTTTGATTTTGGGCGTTATTTCATCTTAATATATAAAAGACAAGCGTCCTGCTCCGTGCCCTATATCGTAAAACATGTTTAGCCTGGACCAGAACCTATATCGTAAGACCTGTTCAGCCTGTACCAGAACCTGTTAGAAAATTATCCATATGAAATGTTTGTACTTACTAAACCTTTTGCTCTATATCGTAAAACATGTTTAGGCTGGACCAGAACCTGTTGTAAAATTATCCATTTGAAATGTTTGTACTTACTAAACCTTTTAAGACCTGTTCACAATGGACCAGAACCTGTTATTAAATTATGTATTGGAAATCTTTGTACTGTAAGACTATCGTCATTTTCCTCAACTACTATACATCAAACATCATGTCTTGCTATTACAGTGCTTCTTAATTAACAGAACCAGAACCTATTCGGTCTGCATAAACTGAACAGCAATTATTACATTCAGTGACGTTGGTGTCAATTGGAATTGCTAGAATTAAATCACAATGTTCGGGCTTCTGATCCAAGTTTTAGCGATTGGCTACTCAAGTTAGGAAATGGAGATGAAGATATCATAGAAATTCCAGATTATTTTGTTTGTAAAGGTTCGCTTATTAACCCTTTCAATGGCTTGCCTAGAATAATCGTGGACAATTTTTTTGAGCTTATATTCCCATCATTTAAGCAATAAAAAGATTAAAAAACATCCCTCTGATTTTTACATGAGCTGCTTTGCTTTTGGCAGGCTGTCTAATATAATGGAAAAAACCACGATAACGTTGTATTATAATATTTTAGTTCAACTAAAACAACCGGAGACAAATGCAAATGCGTTATTTATGCAAATGTTATTATAAAAAAAAAAAATTATGGTGATCGTGGCGTGCAGGTTAAGTGTCTGGCTTAGTACGCTCGGAGCCCGAGTTCGATCCCCAGTCGCGGCGAAAAGTTTTTTCAATAAAAAATTTTCCAGATCGGTCACCACCTCAATGCAGACAATGGCAAACCTCAGAGAATAAATAATGCCATGTAAAGCTTCTTGAGAACATGAACTTTAGCCGTTCGGAGTCGGCATAAAACGTGTAGGTCCAGTTCTCGGTTAATTGTGTGCAAACATTTAATAACACACATAACACAATTGATGATAAGAAGCTCGGTCAAAGTCCTTTCAAGGGCTGAAATGGCCAATTTGTTTTTTTTTTTTATTATAAAAAAAAATTATACTTTGCACACCAATCACAATACTCACTTTACTTGCAAAATTTATTAACACGCGATATAAAAAAATTGAAGGGTACTGTTGGGCATAAAATCGAAAATCTAACTAAGTTAAACGTTATATATCTCCCTAAAATTATTTTTGTCATGTTGGCACAACTTCACTTCATAGCACCAACCTATTTGATTTTAGAAAAAACTTTGGAAAATAAAAAAAAAAAATTTTCCGAAGTGTCCAATATAATGGACAAGTCCATTGAAAGGGTTAAATAGATTTTTAGCGATACTTTGAGTCCGAATATCATCAACCATTATTCCAAAATTGCTATCCTGTACCCAAAAAATTCCGAAGTGAACGAAGTCAACGAGCAAGTTCTAAATATTTTAGTTGGTGACACAGTGAGAGATTTGAGCACGGATTAAATTGAAGACAGTGATGATAGCGATAAACAAAATTACCCTGCCGAGTTTTTGAATGAATTTTATCCTTCAGGAATGCCACTGCATAAGTTAAACCTCAAAATTGGAAGTATTATAATACTTCTTCGAAATTTCAATACCCAAAGAGATATCTGTAATGGAAGGTGGTTAGTTTTGAAAAACCTAAAAACTTAATTAATCATCGCACAAGTATTGACAGGTGCACTGGCGAACATTAAATAGTTTTCATACCTAGACTTGATTTGGCCCCGACAAACACAGATTTGCCTTTCACTCTCCGAAGCCGTTAATTTCCAGTTAAACTGACATTTTCAATGACCATAAATAAATTGCAAGGTTAAATATTGCAAAAAGTAGGAGTTGTTCTAAAAGAACTGGTATTTAGTCATGGGCAGTTTTAGCGGGCTGATGATGTAAAACTAAGCATTATAGATACAAGGTTAATTGGTTAAAATTCTAAAGCATGGTTTTCACTATGTCAATTTCAATGGTCAGTTGTTGTCAGTCACATGAAAAATGCCAACACGTTGTCATTTTTTTCTGTTTCACAATGGCGAAAAATAGGAAAAACTGATCCCTTCACATGTTTATGGCAAAAATTGCAAAAAAAAAATTTTATTTATGTGATTTTTTAAACTTTTAAATTTCCTGTCAAACAAAAATGACTAAGGGCCAGTTTTTTAGTGCGGGTTTAAACTCGAGTCAAATTAAACTGAGATTAATTCACCAAAAAGAGATCTGAAAATCTGTTTAACTAGATATTGTAGCATTCGTTTAAGTTGAATTGACTTAAATTATCATATGATGTGTTGTTTTTTGCTTAAACCGAGCTTAAACGTCCAATATTGGTGAGTTAACCTTGGTTTAATTTGACTAGAGTTTACACCCGCACTGAAAAACTGGCCCTAAGTGAAAACCAAGCATAAGAATTTTTTTACTAGAAATGTTGTATGTACGGAAGTTTTATAAAAATAATTTAATAAACATGTTTTCAAATAAAAACCTTTGTATATAAATCCAATAAATTTTTTGTCGCATTTTGTACTATAAATGGTTCCTTCCCGTCGTAGGACGGGCTTTTACACTAGTAATGAAATAAAGCCCAAAATAAAAAATGAAATAACGCCCAAATAAAATGAAATGAAGCCCAAAATTTTGGGCCTTATTTCATTATGAAATAACGCCCAAATTTGTACGGAAATTTTTTGGGCGTTATTTCATTTTTTATTTGGGCGTTATTTCATTGGGCGTTATTTCACTGAACCAGATGTAACACTTGCAATTTTTTTTTTTTAAATGTCCCTCAGTTACAAAATGCTTCCTATTCCAAAACTTTTTTTTAACGCAAGGATAGTCAAATATTTAACCTTTCAACTTATGTTTTTAAAACCAGGATATGTCGTGTAGTTTCGTTTTCCCATCATATTTTCCAAAAAGTGTTGCAACTAGCCCCCCGCTCCCTTGCTGCAAAACTACAGCGCCGATTTTTATGAAATTAATTTTTACAGGTATATTTTTTTTTAATAAATAGCAACTTAAACAATTAATATCTTTATTTAAGACAATGAGTTTTTTGGAAACTATCCATAAAGCCACCCATTGGTTGGTTGTTTTCGTTTCACGTGTTTGTGTTGCGAGAGTTGCAATATCTTACTCTCTCTCTCTGCTGGCTTCGGGCAAGGCAAAACTTTAAATACATATACAATGCATAGTTGCACTTAGAAAAAATAACGCTGGAAGCATGGTTGCATAATAAGATTGCAGCAAAACTGACAGTGCTCTCTTTCGCATAGCCAAAAGTGTCAAAATCAACTGGCTGCCGATAGAAACAACAACAGATACAAATAACTAATATTTATCATATTCAGATGACGCAGTTTGCTCTTTATTTTGTGTACTGGCTCGAAGAAACTTTTCGTTTGATGCTTATTATCTTAAGGACATTCCTGACCACCTTCAGACGTGGTAATTCATTGAAATGAACCTTCGTATTAAATATGAAAATGGAACTGTCAGACAAAGAGGTGATTGCGTTCATTTTACAAAAACAAAACCATAATTTTTTTAGTTTTATTTAAATATATTCTATTTTTGAAGACTATTACCAATATTTGGCTATATTGAATAACGGAGAAAAAAAGACATTTGACCCTTTACTTTAAAATTTGCAGATCCGCCACTGCTCTGTACTTGACAAATGAAGTAAGAACAACTAAACAAGTTATCGATTTTCTTTGTTTTTCATAGACAGAAAAATAGCTTTTCCCTTTAATAATCTTTCAACGTGTTTTTCTCATCACTTACTTGTTTGCTTTTCATTTGTTCCTTTTTGTATTCAACAAATTGCATTGTTTTCAATCTTTTGTGCATGTTTTTAATTAAAGTAAACATAAAAGTAAATAAAATGAACAGAACTAAATAAAATGACACGCAAAAGAAATTCAAGAATTAATTAGTAAAAAATGTTCAAAAGTCGACAAAAAAGCCGCTGTTAAAACAATCGGCTTAGAAAGAACAGCTAGTAAAACATTTAACCAACTTATTTAATCAGTGTATAAAATAAAAAAAAAGAAATGCTGCAAACTGTTGTCATTCGAAACCGGAAGAGGATAACTTAATCTGTGCCATGCGCATCAATGCCGGTTCCGCGCTGTCCAAACAATCGGCACAAGCGTGCCACTCACAAAATTATGTTGCTTGCACTAAGGGAAAAAGTTATGTAGTCAGTACAGAGACAGCTATGTAAAATCTATGCACTGCAACTTGTATGAGAACGCAACGAGAGCAGTATTTACTGAGTAAAGGGAGCGTGTACTGACTACATATCAATTTATTCACTTTTTAAAATGAATAAAAAATGTATTCAATACATCATGTTATGTGTTGAATACATAGCAGACTTTAATAGATACAAGCAACGTGTACTCAATCAACGTGTTATGTAATTTTTTACAAAAACTTTACTCAATACATAAAATATAGACTCAGTACACGTCCCCCTTATACGATTGAAATGAAACATTTATTCAGTACATAAAATATGGACTCAGTACACGTATCTGTTGCACATCGGCACACGATTTTGCTGTTTTATGTCATTCGTTTCTTGATTTTCAAATAAGCAACACCTCTAAAGCCTCTAGAAAATCTGAGCGGGAATGAGTTTATCCACTGTACTCTAGAACAAAAGGGATGATTGGATAAGAAATAAATGGCGGTGTTTCTATAAGTAATTGCCAATTATTTTGTGAAATCTAATCATTTCTTTATTAAGTTATTTATTGCATGTGTTGAGAGGATGATTTACGCACAGACATTATGCATGTACTCATTGCATAAAATTATGTTTTTAACATATGTAATGAGTAAATGATGTATGTACTCATTATATAAATGTATGCACTAAAAATATGTAATGAGTAAATAATGTATGTACTCATTACATAAAATTATGCATTTAAAATATGTAATGAGTAAATAATGTATGTACTCATTGCATAAAATTATGTACTCCAAATATGTAATGAGTAAATTATGTATGTACTGAGTCAATAATTTATGTAATACGTACATAAGATCTTTACTCATTACATAAAATTATTTGTAACAGTTTGCGATGAGTACATAAAATTCTTTATTGACTACATAACCGCTTGAAAGCATTATGTAGTCAATAAAGATTTCAACATGTACTCAATACATGAAAAATGTAAAATTTTTGTGTGCAGAAAACTATGCGATGAGTACATAAATTTATGTATTGAGTCCATAGGTTTTTCTCTCTGTGTGCCAATTCTTGCTAACTGAAATCAGAAAATCTGCACAAACTCCAACAAAAATGTTCACCACCACTGCAACACATTAAAGTCAATTAATTTTCAATCGAGTTTGTTTCAGCGAAACTTTCATCGCATTCATTTAAAATTTTTTTGTCATGTTCTCCCTTGTTTGTTTTTAATATCTGTGGCGTTGCGACATTGGGTTGAATGTACTCGTATTTGTTGTAATTGCTTTAGTAACAGACACTAATTGAGTGAGTTTTCTGTTTAAAAAAAAAAAACAACTTTGACTGTTATTTCGAATTTATGCATACATGTTGTATTTAAAAACTTAAACACAAAACTAAATAAAATGCTAACGTCTCAAAGCATAACAAACTTTTAATCAAAATTTTACTTATACAAATCTTATTTTATTTGGCTTAGCCCGTGACAGCTAAAGTGCAAAAAAAAAACAAAATAGCTAGATAGCTTTATTTACTTCTTATCCAGTTTAGACATAAAACTCTGCATGTCTCTTTTTTGCTAAGCAACCGGGATTTAAGCCAAGTTAACCACTTGCAAGTGGTTAAATTATGATGGCTTAGAAAAGCTTACTTCATGGTAGTTCAAATAAGCTTTATTGCCTACTATGATGTGTGGTAAAGGCACAGAAACAGTGCAGAAACTTAAAGCCACAAGTCGGTGTAGGTGCTGCTAGTGAAATGTGTTGACTTGGAAACGATATTTCTTACCACAACAGAGTGTAAAAGCATCATTGTGTGTATGTGTGTGTGTGTGTGTGTGTGTGTACTTGAACATGAAGCAACTATTCATATGCTTGAAAATTTTACCACACTGGCTTGCTGCACTCTTAGCATTACTTCGCATAGTTGTTTCGAAATGAAGTAAATTAGAAATGTTCAACTGAAAAAAAAAAATATTTTACATTTACAAAGTTTATTTCAACTTAACGAGTTTTTATTAAATTTACTTAGCAACCACAATAGAAAAAAATTCAAAAATAATTTTGAGGAAAGATATTAAGCGTAAATAAAGCCTTATCGGTCCATAAATAGAAACAAATATAACTGTTACCGCCTTATTTAAGCAGTTATGTAGAACAATTTTTGAAAGAGATAATAGTTATTTGTTGTGAGAGTGGCAAGAACGGCCCGTTGAAATGATCACAAGGCCTTTGTGCATTTTTTTTTACATTGCACCTGTACTCAACATGACTTTCTAAAAAAATTCACCAAGCTCAAATTTATGTAATCCAGAATTGAATCTCATAAAAAAAATATTAAAAATATTCTTAACAATTTCTAACTTTTATTGATAAGCACAGCAGTTTTTAAATACATTAAACCTATCGGTAACTTTTAAGAAATTATAATGAAAAAAATTAAGAAAGGCGAAATAAATTTATTTATTTCATCAATCAGAGCAAAACTCTAATTCTAAACTCCAAAACTCTAAAACTCTAAAATTCAGAAATTATTATTATTTAGAAATTGAAATATATAGAGCAAATAAAAGTACATAATAAGAAGTATTATAAGTAAAAATATTAAATGAGAACAATTACAAACAATATAAAACATCTTGTATGAGAACAGTTAAACACTCATGAACTCAAGAATCATGTGCCATTATGCTGAATAAAAGAAGATCTTTGAAATTTTTTCTGCATACATTATTGGAGCGAGCGAGCGAAGCAACCTTAAACTCTCGAATGGATTGACCGATCTTTCAATTGATTTTTCTGAACTGTTCTATGCTTCCTAACTAAGATTGTTTCCTTAGAAAGTTTTTTCAAATTCCATTAAGTTTAAAAGTTAATTGAAAATAATATTTCCGTGAGTTTTGTTGTTGTTATTCGCTGAAATAGTTTTCTTCTAACATGCTTGGGTATTTAACAGTCAATTAAAAAACCGAACGACATGAAACGACAGCAAAAATCTTGCGGCGAATGTTTTTCGCTGCAACAGCTATTTATCAATAAATTGTAAAATAGTAAAAAATAGGAGTACGAATTTGATTTATGAAGGAAAAAAGTTAGAAAATAACAAGTAAAGAAAGTCTAAAGTCGGTCTACGCCGACTATGAAATACCCTAAACCTACTTATCAAAAACAAAAAAAAATTCATATTGTAAATGGGCGTCTCCGTGGGCGGATGACTCCCAATTTTTGAACACACCTTAGTTTTGGTATGAAATACATACATACCAAATTTAATTTCTCTTTGACAAACACAACCTTATTTATTGAGTTTTTAACTTTTTGGTTTCTATGGGAGGTAGGCGTGTTCGCTGGCAGATGACGTCCATTTTTCAAAACCATCTTTGTCTTGTCATAAAAAACATACGTTTCAAATTTTAGCTCTGTAGGTTAAACAGACGCTTATTTATTGCATTTTCAATTTTTGGGTTGTATGGAAGGTGGGCGTGTCCGTGAGCAGATGACGTCCATTTTTCGAAGACATCTTTGTGTTGATATAAAACACATACGCATCAAATTTTATTGTTGTAGGCTAATTATGAGCTGAGTTATGCAGTTTTAAATTTTTGAATTGTATGAGAGGTAGGCGTGTTCGTAGGTGGATTCCAAAAATATTCAATAGTGCAGATCCTTGGGTTCATGTGACCATGTGTACCAAGTTTCATCCAATTATCTCAACTCCTACTTCCTATCCTGTGTATACGGACAACACACAGACGGACGGACGGACGGACGGACATGGATAGCTCGACTCACGTGGTGACGCTGATCAAGAATATATAAACTTTTCTATACCTGACCTTTCAGGTTTAGGGTATAACAAAACATGAAATCTGTTTATATTTGCATACGAAGCTGAACCCTGTTATATAAAATAAATTTGCAGTTCTAATCCTTATTTTAGGCTTATTTTCTTTCATAAACAACATTTGTTGTTGTTTGACAGACATTTGTTGTTTCATAAATTTCAGCTCAGCGCTGCTGTTTTGCTGCTAAAGAGACTTGCAGCGCATGCAAATCAAGTTTTTTCTTTACTGTTACAACTATAATATATTAAAAAATTCTAAGTGGGCAAGGAACGATGAGCGCTTAATTGTCGTAGAGTATTTTAAGAGAAACAGAGTGTTATTTTGTTATCTTCAGCAAACCATTAAATTTATTTGATAATAAATTTCTTAAATAATTTTTAAAGATACATATTTAAAGGCAGATTTCTTAAGTTTGCAATGGAAAGAGAAACGCATTTTTTTATCACTGAAAATTTGTCTGCTTCGTATTTTCTCGTATTTTTTAACTGTACATTAAAAATTAACGTTTTAATAGATAGTCCGTTCTGAAAAAACTTTTGTATGCAGCGCTCGACAATCAGCATCAGCATCGTCAAGTGATTTTTTTTTTTTTTGTTGTGCATGTGTCATCGTTTCGGTTTGCGTTGTTGTTGTTCTTCATGTTGTCGTTTTTGAGTTATTATGGAGAAATGAAAACAATAAGAAAGAAGAGTAAGGAATTCTGTTAGGAAGAAACATTTAAATAATTAAGTGCCGGTCGTGAAGAAAGTTCCTGAATTATTAATTCAAACGCTCATTTTGAATAAGTGATAACAAACGAACATTTGTTGTTTTATTTTTATTCTGTGAAAAAATCGAAATAATCCAATTGGATTTTGAATGCCTTTCGTGTTTTTTAAACACGTTTAAAAGTGTGAGTGTTCACTTAATTCACTTTAATAACATATTTCTGAAGCTTTGAGCAGTTGAAAAGTAAAATAAATTAAAGAATTATTTTTTTAAGATTTAGTTGAAAAAAAAATTATAGCAGTGTTAGTCTGTCAACTTATGAAAACGTGATATTATGAAAATGTTACATGTAAGTGTTTTTGTTTTAAATTATCATAAAGGGTGATTTTTTAAGAGCTTGATAGCTTTTTTTTTAAAAAAAACGCATAAAATTTGCAAAATCTCATCGGCTCTTTATTTGAAACGTTAGATTGGTCCATGACATTTACTTTTTAAAGATAATTTTATTTAAATGTTGACCGCGGCTGCGTCTTAGGTGGTCCATTCGGAAAGTCCAATTTTGGGCAACTTTTTCGAGCATTTCGGCCGGAATAGCCCGAATTTCTTCGGAAATGTTGTCTTCCAAAGCTGGAATAGTTGCTGGCTTATTTCTGTAGACTTTAGACTTGACGTAGCCCCACAAAAAAAAAGTCTAAAGGCGTCAAATCGCATGATCTTGGTGGCCAACTTACCGGTCCATTTCTTGAGATTAATTGTTCTCCGAAGTTTTCCCTCAAAATGGCCATAGAATCGCGAGCTGTGTGGCATGTAGCGCCATCTTGTTGAAACCACATGTCAACCAAGTTCAGTTCTTCCATTTTTGGCAACAAAAAGTTTGTTGGCTATTCCGGCCGAAATGCTCGAAAAAGTTGCCCAAAATTGGACTTTCCGAATGGACCACCTAAGACGCAGCCGCGGTCAACATTTAAATGAAATTATCTTCAAAAAGTAAATGTCATGGACCAATCTAACGTTTCAAATAAAGAACCGATGGGATTTTGCAAATTTTATGCGTTTTTTTTTAAAAAAAGTTATCAAGCTCTTAAAAAATCACCCTTTATTAATTGCAGCAAAAAATATACGGCCATTTCAAGCCTAATGCCAGTTTTTTCCAAAAATTTATCACATACTCTAAGACTTACTTGAAATTTTGTCTTCTACTTATAGAATATAAGTTATTTGTTTTGTTATAGCAATTTTTTTAAAAATTATGGAGGCACCAATTTTTTATAAAAGTAACAATCTTAAAAATCATTTGAAAATCAGTCATTTCCGATAAATCACATTTCCGTCATCTGTTACCTTATTTTCGTAAATGAAGTATAATTAGAAAGCTATAGAAAAGCGATTTAGAAAAACTTTATGTTTTTGAAATTTTTATAATAGAGTAGTCATCTTTTTGAAAAAAAAACTTTAATATAGTTATATCTCAAAAAGTGGTTTTTTAAAATTTTAAAAACAAAATAAACTTTTCACCAACATAGAATTATGATGGCCAAATGACGCGTTTTTTCGCTATTTCACTTTATCCTTCATAACTTTTGTACCGTTTGAGATATTTATACAAAATCTTCAACAAAACTGTTGGCTTTTTTAGAGCCAAAACTTGTTTTATATATAGTAATGACCTCACACGAATTAAAAAATTTTAAATTTTTCGTTTATAATAATCGGAAGAGATAATAGGGGTATTCACACGGACTGAGGTAGTTGAGTACGGGTTAATTGAGTACTTTTGATTACTACGAGCACCCTTAACTGCAATTGAGTACTTTGTAGAATAACAGCTGATAAGAGATGAGTGACAGCTAGAAAAGAGTTGCCACCATATTATTTAGGTCATTTTATGAGCGAAAAAATTAGGCCATTGTACGGGCGTTTAAAAGTAATTTTATATAGGAGTAATTTTTAACATGAACTTTGTGGAATTTAATAATTTTTATCTCAAAAATTTTAAAATTACTAATTTTAACACATTTGTCTATTTTATTCACTTATAATTTGTTAACTTTTATTTAAGTTTTTTGTCAATTCAATTATTGCCTACTTTTGGAAAAGTTGGTAACACATGCAAAAAGTACTCAATCAATCTACCTAAACAAGTCAGGGGGTCATCTAGAGTAGATTGATAGGTGGGTACTTGGGTAGAATGGCACTTTTACAAAAAAAAACTGTATGGCATTTGCCAATCGTCCCAAGGCAGTGTGAATACCTCTAATATCTTTTCTTTTATAGTTTTAAGAAAAAAATGTTCAAAGCGAGCGACCCAACTAATTTGTATCCTCAACGTACCTAGTTATGTGGCCAGCTTATGCCACATAGTAGCTAAGCGATTGCTACGACCTAGTATAGACAGTAAAAACTGGAGTAGCATGTAAAATGAAACTTCTTTTGAAAATCTCTTTATTATGTTCTTGAAGAGTTTTTAAGCATTTTGTTGTGAATTGTAGTTGAAAATGCATTCATTAAGTTTTAAAATGATTTTAATTTTTTGTAAGTGAGATGCCGCTGCTTGAAAGTTTGCGAAGTACTTTTTTACTGCAATAATACTCAGCTGTGCATAAAAATAATAATATAATATTCATAGCATAATGCAGAACCACTTTTATTGCGTAGCTGATGAAACATTTAAAAGTAAAGAGCAGAGAAAAAAATTACAACACAACAACTCTTTATTATTCTTCAGACAATAAATAATTAACGAGTTTAAAGATTTTTCGGTGTCAAAAATGTTATGGAAAGTAATATTAACTTTATTGTAAATTTTATTAAAATTATTGCTTTTATGTGCAGCAAAATAGATATCTTTATTGTGTGAATGTATTTTATTACACATTTATAAACATGCAAATAACTAAATTTTTACATTTAATGTGCTCATGCAATAATGAAATGGATGTCATAAAGTTTCAGCCCTATTTAGGCCTTAATTAATGGCTCTAGCACAGCCAGCCATAGTTATGAGCCTGTTATTTAATTTTATTACTTATGACATGTTTTAGAAACATTAAAAACATTGCATGTCACACGTCGTTATGTCAACGTATTCCACATTAAATGTGTACAAAGTGCTTAGAAGATTTTATCAAATTGCTAATATCAGATAAAGAAACATTTTAACGCTTAGATAAAGTAACATTTTTAATGATGTAGGTACAGACATTGTCACATAACTAAATAGCTCACTTCTAATGACATCAAAAATGTAGTTTTGTTTTAAAAAAAGCTTGTTTTTTTAATAAAAGAACCTCATTTTGAAATCATATATATAATCATATATATAAAACAAAGCAATATTTGTACAAATTTAGTCTGCCCTAGTAGCACAAACAGTATTTATAGGTTTTTTTACAGACCTTTTAAAGATAATTACAAAAACATGGAATTGTATTTATATGTTCTTTATAGGAGCTTATAAGGCCAATTTGGCGTATGGGTTATAAAGACATGTTCCCCTCCATGACTTTAAAGACAAATGTCTTGTGTAGAGGTATTTCAAAGGACTTTAAAATACTCCTTACAAAGACTTAAAAAAGAGTTGCGCGAAAAATAAATATAAAAAACTAAATTTGTATTTTTTTTTTCTTTTATATATTATAATTTATTTTAAATATGATTGTTATTATAAAGCCATTGGATTTTTGGAATTGGATTATTATAAGAATTTTAAAATTTTATTTCTACTCACCTGTTATGTCCGGATTCGAACTAACGTCCTAACGCTCCATAGTCATGCATGCTATCCACTATGCTATATGTGACATGTACAACCCTTCGTCGAAGACGAATCATATTTTTCTTTGGTTTGTGTTCATAAAGTCTTTTAATATAGCGTTATAAAGTAATAAAATGAAGAAAAGTATGCCGTCGTTCAAAAAATCATTTGCATTCAATCTCGACGCTTACAAGTTTCTTTTTCAAGTTTTAAGAAATTGTAGATATGATTCTTGCAATCGAACAATTTGTTTTGTTCAACTCAAAACTTCATTTGTAGAAAAAAGATCCATTTCTTATGACACACACATTTGTAATCTAAAAAAATTCATTCAACACAATAGCTCAATGGAAGCGTGCTAGACTATCACGCGAAAGACGTGGGTTCGAATCTTGGCTGTAAGTACCAAAAATTTTTTTAAAAAAACATTAATTTAAAAAAATAAAAAATATTTGATGTTCTTGATGGGAATTGAACCCTGTTCATTCGAGTTCCAAGACTCGAACGCCAGCACACTCAGCTAAACTTGAACTTTCAAAACAATGATAAAATTTCATTAAGTTCGATGTTTTTTCGTTTCAAGCAAGAATATTTTTAAGTTGATGTGCCGAATCGCAATCTTTATAATAATTTTATTATGCACAGTAAAAAGACACTTAAGAGACATCTCTTTATAACCACTACAATCTGAGCTTTAAAAGTGCATATTAAAGACATTTCTTACGTCTCTTTTTATAATGATTTTGTATATGCTCTAGCAAGACATTATAAATTCAATATTTCGCTATAAAGGCCTAGATCTTTTAAATTATTCTATCAGAGCTCTTATAAAGACATTTCTGTTTTGTAAGCTGGATTCTGAACTTATAACTTCCCCTTGTGTTACTAGGGTGTTTTGTCTATTTTATACTTACATACACTTAGCGACATAATTAGTGCCACACCACAAAGAATGTTGATGAGACCGAGCAAATTCCTCTAACTCACCTTTTAAATTAGATCTCGTACTCTCGATCTCTGCGAATGATCTCGTTTTTATGTGTACGAACCAATATTTCGATATTAACGATTACTTTCTACAACATTTTTGTATTATCTTGGAATAATTTTTAAACCAATCAATGGACTAATGCATTTTTCAATCCTTTTTTATAAGAATTGATTTTTTTTTTTTAATCAAGGCTGTACTTGAATTTTAGAAATTTGGAATAAAATTTTAATTTTAGTACCTCAGGTTTTAAATTTAATACCATATAACTAAACGGTAAAAATCTTGAAGTAATTTTTAAACCAGTCGATGGAATAATTAAATTTTTTAATCCTTGTTTAATTAGAACTGATACTTTGCAAAACATACGAAATTTTTTTAATCAAGTCTGCAGTTAAATTAAATAAATTGGGATATAAATTTCAATTTTAGTACCTAAGGTTTAACATTTAGTACAAAATAACTAAAAGGTAATAAAAGCTGTATTTTGTATGTATTTTATTAGCATTTTGTTCAAGCCCTTGCAAGCAACAGATCAGCCCGAGATAAGAACTCACGACTCTAATGCGATGGTAACCGTAGTCAGCGATTCCTCCTAGTATGTGGCAAAAATTAAAATGTTACACGACACATTTGTAACATAAAATAATTAATACTATAAAATTACGATAACATAAAAATACAAAAAAAAAAATAAAAAAATAATACCTTATATAAAAATGAAAAACAACCATTATTACTGAGGATCGAACCAGGGTCACTCTATTCATCAAATCAAATCGACAACCGCTTAACGAACTGAGCCATGGAATACATTTTTTTGTGCGTAATTATTGTATACTTTAATGTTGTTAAATAAATATAAAAACAAGTAAAGAAAGTCTGTAGTGGCTTTAGCCCGATTATGAAATACCCAAAGCATACTTTTTCAAGAAACAATAACGGTGTTGAAAATGAGCCCATATTTAATATGCATTTCATTTTTGATGAAAAATTTACAAAAGTTTATAAAAATTTCAAGTTTTATTCCTGTAGCTCACATGTTCTCTGCCATTGGTGGGCGTGTCCATGGGCGGATGACATCAATTTTTCGAAGACGTCTTTGTTTCGATATACAATACACATGTACCAAATTTTATCGCTGCACGTTAAACATGAGCTTATTTATTAGGTTTTTAATTTTTGGTTGTATGGGAGGTGGACGTGTCCGTGTGCGGATGACATCCATTTTTCTAATAAGTATTTATTTTGATATTAAAAACATACGTACCAAATTTTATCTCTGGACGCTAAGCTTGAGCCTATTTATTGAGTTTTTAATTTTTGGTTGTATGGGAGGTGGGCGTATCCGTGAGCGGATTCCAAAACATATTCAATAGTGCAGATTTTTGGGTCCATGTGATCATGTGTACCGAGTTTCATTATCTCTACTCCTTCTTCTTATCCTGTGCATACGGACAACACACAGACGGACGGACGGACGGACATGGATAGCTCGACTCACGAGGTGACTCTGATCAAGAATATTTTTACTTTTCTATACCGCACTTGCTTCGTTCTATGCGTTACAAACGTTTGCACAATTGTAGTATATCCTGACCTTTCAGGCTAAGGGTATAATTCAATTGGTTTCAATTTTATACCCATGTGTGGCTTAAACTTAGTTTAAGTATTTGACGTGGTTTACATTTTAATACAATTTTGGTGTCGTCCAGAGAACAACATGAGACCATTCTTAATTGTTTGCCATTCGAATAACAATCGTCGTCAGCCACAATCGCACAAAAATTCAACAATTCAACAATAAAACAATAAGAAGTAAGAGTGAAGCTGAACACTGAATTCGGTGAATTACAACAATCATCAAAATATCGAAGTTGTTGTAAAAGAGTGGAAAGAGTTAGGCCGCGTTCATAGTGGAAGCTGAAGCTGGTTAAGCTTTTTCAAGCGATATCATGACGCTTTTTCTTGCTGTTGCTGTTCATAGTGCGCGCTTTTTTTCGCGCTTTTAGATACTTTTTCTTGCTGTTGCTGTTCATAGTGCGAGCTTTTTTTCGCGCTTTTAGATACTTTTTCTTGCTGTTGCTGTTCATAGTGCGCGCTTTTTGCATGCGCTTGGTTTATGTTTTGTTTTAATTATTTGTTGTAGTTTGGAAAGTTAATGCATATTTTGAAGTTCTTCACAAAAATTTTCAAAGAATAGATAAATAACAACGAAGATAACGGCGAAATAGCTCAAAAGCAACAAGTGTAGAAAAAAGTTGGAAACCTATCCTCCACAAAGCAACAAATAAAATATTTTGTCTATATTCTACGCACAAAATAAAGATAAATAACATAAGATCATAACAACAAAAAATGCATTCAAAGGAAATTGAATACGTGCAACTCACACACACACCAAGAAATGAAACAAGAATGAAGTAAGCATCTGAAGGAGAAAAAGCGTCGAAAATTAGCGATGCCCACAAAAAATTACCAACAACAAAACGAATCTAAACAACAACACGCATTGAATGCTGAATTTACTAACAACAAAAGAACATACAAACAACGACATGCATTGCTGGCAGCGCCTGCGATCATGTTGACATTGTTAAATAGACAAAAACAACAACACGTATCAACCGATAATGCGAAAATAAAACAATAAAATAAAACTAAAGCGCTGGGCATTGCTGCCGAAAAGTACAAAAACAAAATCAGTGCGGCTAAACATAAACAAGAAATAAAAAAAACAGCCAAGAAAAGCGTTAAAAAGTATGAAAATAACCTACATCACAAAGCGTACGTACGAAATGAAACAAAAAATCAAAACTGTGTACACAAACGAGATGGAAGAAAAAGTGCCAAAAAGTATGTTAAAATAAGCTGAAACCCAAAGCATAAGTACGACATGAAACAAAATATCAACACCGTGTGCCCAAGTGAGATAGAAGAAAAAAGTATCAAAAAGCCTCAAAAGTGGGCTAACCTTGAATTTAAGCTTGCACTATGAACGCTTTGCGCTTTTTCCATATGATTGTACACAAAGCGTTTTCAGCAGCTGTAAAAAGTTTCAGCTTCAGCTTCCACTATGAACGCGGCCTTAGGCGCTGGTAGGCGCTGCTGCAGACTGCAGCTAACATTGTTTTCCTTGCTGCGAATAAACATAAAAGCATGAATATTCGTTGCTTTTGGCGAATGTTGCGAATGTCTGACTTCGTCGGACATTCATGTTTCGCAGGCATTCGTATTCGTCGTCGCTCGTACTCTACGGCATTCGTACCACAGCGATTGGTACATGTCTTTGCGCATTAATTTTAATGCAGAAGGCACATTCGTAGCTCTTATTTTGACGACACATTCAAAACGCCATTTGAATGCACTCAAGTTGTTCTTTGGTGTCGTCATATAAACAGTGCAAGATTGACTTAAATTTAGTCCAAGATTTTTAACCGTATGTATCAAGAATATTTTTACAGTAAAATATTTATCTTTGAATAAATTTTGTATGAAATCTCTTTGAGTAAACTAAATAAAAATGTCAAAAATAATATTGCTTATAAAATTTTATTTTAAATGGATTAATAATAAAATAATGAATGAAGATTTAACTCTAATATAATATTTAATAGTGTTTTAAAGCTTTTAGGATCTTAATTGCTTACGAAACAGGTAGAATTGTGCTCTGTTTATATGGCCTAATTTTGACTTTATGACTTCCTTAAGTTTAACTGGCATGATATTTAAAAGCGCCTGTAGGTAATTATTATCAATATCATTAAATCAGATATCTTCTATGATTTTCTTAAGATCTGCAATGGTTTTCGGCTTTTTCTCTAGATCTTTTCTCTTCAAAACTGACCAAGCGTTTTCAATATTGTAAGATCCCAGTTTAGGCACAAATTTGTTAGGTGTTGCGCTTCTTTTGGGTAAGTCTGCAAATTTGTCTTCATTCTCTCTCCTTAAATTACAATTGTTTTTATTGTAACGCTAACAAAAAAAAAAACACTCTCTTCATTTCGCTTAAAACTATTTATTTTATTGCTTAAAACATGATGCTAAGAAAACTTATATTAATTAAAAGAAAATAAACCCATCTTGACTCTACACGTTTCTTCTGAATTAAGGGTTAACAAGTATTCCAACCACAAACTATCGCTAGCCTGTAGCAGCAGCTAACTATTCCGTAACCTTCATCATTCTTTCTGCTCTACTGATAAAGTTTAGATGTTTTAGCTGCTCGTTCCTTTTTTTATGCTTAGTTCTTAGTTTTTCCAATTTAACAACTCAACAGACCAGAAAAATTAACCCACTTCAACACGTTATTGCTGTCTGCTCATTCGACATTTTTTTTTTTTTTTTACTTTGTTAGTGTTGCATATAAATATGGCTCAGAGAATTTCCGTTTTTCATTATTAAAGTTTTGCATTTAATTATATTAATGGACAACAGTGTTAGACAGCTTTTTTTGTTGCCTTTTGTGACAGCCTCCATTGACATGGATGTAGAATCTATGGATTAAAAATTTGTTTTATGCAAACATCACATCTTATGGAATGTAGTTGATTTTTTTTCCTTCACCCACCAGTTAGCTGTCATTTAAGCTCATGTTGATGTTGTTTTTGTTGTGATTCTTTTATAGAAGAGTCATTTTAACTTTGAGTTCTAGTCGAAATGTATTGATCTAAAAATGCTCAGTATGTTGTTTACATTTAGTCTAGTATTGATCGAATGTGTTATAAACTATAGAAAAATGTTAAAAATAATTTATAAATGCGTTCATACTGAGTGGATGGCAATGGGAGAAAATAAATAAAAGTAGTTTGGGAGAATGCCCATAAATATGTTTCGGATTGAAAGTATTTTATATACAAATTCATTCAATTTGCTTAACGTGATGTTTAAGCAAATATAAATGTTTTGATTAGTTTGTGGCAAGAGTCCGCTTTAATTGTGTTCATTATTAATTTAAAGTTTTTATTGTTAGATTAATTTAAGGCCACCATTTACCTTCGAACATTTTTTTTTCGAAATTTGTTTTTTTTTTGCTTATAACATAACACTGGGAACATACTGTGAAAATTTTAAGCAAATCCAATAAGTATTTATTTTTTTGTGAATTTTTTATGTAGGCAAGTCAGGCATAAAATCACTTAATATGCACATATTTGATATTTTTTTGAAAATTTTCATATGAATTCAAAACGTTAGCCTAGCGTCACGAATAAGAGACCTTGAAATTTCACTCGCCGCCAAAGAAGTTTCACTTCAAAAACTTTTCTTTCGTTCTTTTGTTCATTCGTCTCTGTAGAAAAAATATAAATTTGGGATTTTGCATCATCCACGTATGATGCATCTGTGAATAAATGTTTCTTTAATGCACTCAGTTTGATAGAATTTATTTCGCGATCAGTCGATTTACTCGTGCTGCATACAAAATGCCAGTAGTTAAAAATGTCAATAAACTTAAAATAGCACAATAATATTAAATCCTGGAAAAAGTTCATAGTGCTGTTGCTATTAAATCGATATGCAATGAATATAAAGTGCACAAATCAACAATTACAAGGATTAAGCGTAACGAAACTGCGCTGAGGAAATTCATCACAAATGCGGAATCCGGACCAGGAAAGCGAATAACAATAAGAGGCTTTGAGTATGCTAAAATGGAGAAGGTATTGTACAGATGGTTTCTCAAGCAAAGGTAGCGAAATTTGCGTATACCTATAGAAATTGTAAAGGCAAAGGCTTGCCAATTGCATTGCAGACTTGAAGACAATTCTAGATTATTTAACGCGAGTAACGGCTGGTTTTCAAATTTAAAAAAACGTTACCGCATTCGCATGCTAAAAGTTTGCGGTGAGAAATTGTCAAATAAGCCAATGCTTGTCGAGCCATTTCTGAAGCAGTTCAGAGAGAAAGTCAAGGAGCTCGATTTTACTTCAGTTCAGATCTATAACGCAAATCCGGACTATATTATAAAGTGCTGCCAAATAAAACACTTGTTAGCGCCACTGAAGCAACAGCATCTGGTCGCAAAGTAAGTAAGGAGCGCATAACATTTCTTGCTTCAGGTATGCACAAAATTAAACCACTCGCTATCGGCGAATCATTGAATCCCAGAGCATTCCAAAACTATAGGCGCTTACCAGTATAAAGCTTAAGCTTACAAAATAAAGCTAAAGCTGTTTAAAGCTAACAAAAATGCATGGATGACATTGAAATTTTTTGAAGAATGGTTTCACGATGCGTTTGTTACTGAGGTGCGTATAAAAATTAAATGCAGTAACTCAAACATGGACAGCATTTTCCTCTTTTATTTAATTTTTCTGGTCAGATCATTCCTTTCTTCTAAAAATCTTCCACAGAGAGCGCTGTTGCTTTTGGATAAGGCAAAAAACTGATCACCATAATGTGCTTTCCACCCAACTGTACTGATATTTTTCAGCCAATGGACCAAAATGTTATAAAATTAACAAAACTCTTCAACAAAAAAAGTCTCTTGACTCATTTAATCGGCAGTGAAGGCCGAATTATGGAAAGCAAAATCAAAGCATTTAATTTATGGCATGCAATTTGCTTGGTATCTAATGCATAGGGTAAATTTTCGTCTAATGCCCCATGCCCCACCACCAAAAAGTGGTGAAATTTCTTGCTATTCTACTGATCAATGGACTGATGAACATGATTTACCATTAAAAGTGATTAGAGATGAACTAATTCATGAACAATCAATAATTGCCACTGTTTCTGATAATGTTCGTGAAGTTACAGCGGAAATACGATTGGATATACGAGAACGAAAGCGACTATTTTCCAGCTACATGCGATGTTGACGTAATCGAAAGCGCTGACGAAAGCATCGTTGATATTGTTCTGGATTCACCGAATAATAAATTAGAAACTGTTATTAATTGTTTTAACACTTGCATTGAATGAACTGAAAAGAAGGGACTTCCATTCAGTAAAAACTGCTGTGCAGCAAAATATAAATTGCACTACAGTGCAGTCCAAAATGTCCCAATTTTTCCAAAAAATAAACTATATAATTTAATATTATGTTTCTGAACAAAGATTAAATTTTAATGTGTAGAAAAGGCATATTTTTTTTTTAAAAATAGGTCCGTTGACCAGTAAAAAAATGTTTCATCGGTTTTTTGCAACACTCTCAGTTTTCGTAATTTGCCTGAATGTTGCATTGAGAGAGGTCGTACTGTATTTTGAAAATAGAAGTAGAATTACCCAATAAATTACCATACATAGAAAAATTTGTTAATTTTGTAAAGACATGTACTAAAATAGTTACAACTAAAAGCACCTGTTTTTCCTTTTGATAAAATTCTCTTATTTCCAAAAATTTATTTTGAAGAAATTTCATTAGAAATCTTTTAACCAAGTGTGACCATTTGTCCCATTTCATCGGGACATATGCCTGAATTTTCATTCCAAGAGAATGCATCAAATTCTATAATTGAGTTCCAAAATGAAAACTCTATAGAGGCTTTTAATTTAGCTACAGGAATACAGGTTTTATGTATTTAACTTTAAAATTAAGATGTGCTTAATGAGCTTGAGCTGCCCACCAACACTTCTTATAAAACCAACAAAAGTAAAAATTATATTTTTACTTTTATTGTACTCTAGATGTCGTATCACAATTTATTCACTTTTGACTTTACTTCTTTCTCATTTCAGATAACAAATACGCAACAAAATAGTCCAGCACACAGTGTAACATTGCAACAAAACTAGTTAATACGGGAACAAATGCTCAAAATAAAGTTTCAAATCATATAAATAACTACTAAATTAAAACTAAAAGTGATACTAAAATTAAGTTCATAGGTGCAACAATAATTTCAAAGCTATTACAAGAAGAAAACCTAAGCAAATCTATAAACAATTTAATACCAACAACAAAATTATTTTCTATTATTTTACTATAACTTAAATCAATTCAATAAAAGAAATGGCTGACGAGCATTCTCCAATGCGTATGCAAAAGAAAACGCGCAGTGCCTCGATATGCGCCACAACCGGAAGCATTGAGACGGCCATACAAAACATGCCATCAGGCTATGGCACGCCCGAGAGTGGCGGCACACCCGGCTATCGCAGACGTCGTCCAGCAACCAGATCGCAGAGTGCACGAATCACTTCAGGTGCCAGATCGGTGAGTTGCTAGAATTTAAAATATTTCAGAATTTCATTTAAATTAAATAAAAAATTTAAAATCTTTTCAAACAAAAACAACGTATTAATCACTTGAATCGCACTAAAGAAAACTGTTTTGACGTGCGCACAATCTTCGTGTTGACCTAGATTCATTGAGACCTGGTGGCTCGCGCCACAAACGCACTTCCTCGAGATCATTGACATGAATGTATGGCGGCGAATGCACGGCAAGGTTTTACTCAGAGTGCTATGCTGTAAAATGCTTATAAATAGAATTAAATTATTTTGAAATTTAATTACGTTGCCTGCGTTTTGGAGTGCATCCGCAGATTTCATTGCGACGCTGTAGTTTTTTGGTATTTTGCTGTTGGCTTATGCTTGTTTAAATTTTATGTCTTCTGTACAACTAGCTGACCGTTAGTGGGTGGGTCAAAAAGCACTCAACGCAGGTTTTTGTTTTGCGGTCTTATTATTAAATCAAATATTGGTTTGAGTCAGAGCACAAGAGCCTGAGATGAAAAATTAATTTTTAGTTGGTTCAAAAACTAATGAAATAATTAAACTATTTACAAGCTTTGTGGTTAAGGCAACTAGTTCCATAATGAAAATACTTAACTGTCATAAGCTAGCGAACGCTTGCTAAAAGTCTATTAATATTTTTTTTTAAATATTATTCAGTCTTGATATTTTATCAAACTTTTCTGTTGACATGGACAAAATTGAATCCGTGTGCAATGCCAACAAATCAGGCATTGCAACAGTTTCAAAAAATTGCACTGCATAAAAGATGCAATTAATGAAAGCAACAGGAACTTAACATTTGAATCCGCGCTAAGCAAACTCAAAATAGAGCTTACTTAGAATCTCTCAAAATTAAAAACCCCAATCAAGAGATTCTAAGCAACATTTTGTCTATGCATAATGATACGGATGTTGCGCTTCAATCAGTCAGCAAACCCAAACAACAGTCTCAGCAACCAGATCCAATGCTCCCGTGATTATATGCCCGCCGTCACTCATTTTCTATCCTGGAGGAAATATCGGAAGTAACGCTTACAACTTCACTAGCTCAGTCTCCTCCTTCAACTAGCTCTCCCAGAAAACACAAAAGAAACTTCAAGAATCTTGCTTACATGCATGACGCACCGGTCTCCACCTGTAAAGATGGTAAAACCAAGACAAACCTCAAAGTCTTGATACAGCAAGAAGGTTTACCTACTGATGTCGATGAATTACTCACCTACAATATTTTTTCCCTAACTGAGACCAATCTTACGCAGGACTTCAAGGATACTGAGGTATTTGCGTCTGATTTCGTGGTGTTCAGAGACGATGGACTCGATAAAGACGATCTCTCCTCAGGTCGTGATATCCTTCTTTCAATTCACTATCGCTTCGATCCATCCTTTGTAAAAAAATCTCCCATACAGCTAATTTTGAATTTATGTATGCCAAAGTTTGTACATATTCATTATATGTTGTTGTATTCGATATATACGATGTTAGAATACCGTTCGATAAGGAACATGTGACTCTGCTCTGCCTACTAGACTTCTCCAAAGGTTTTGATACGGTGAACCACAGCATACTAAGTACAAAGCTCATGCATAACTTTGGATTGTCTGAAAACTCAGCTCGACTGTTAAATAGTTATATATGCGGTAGAACACAGAGAGTAAAAGTGGGCAATAGTTTTTCATTTTATAGGCATACTTCTAATGGAGTTCCTCAAGGCTCGGTTCTTGGCCAACTTCACTTCTCTCTATGTTCATCAATGACATATTTGAAAAAGTGCAACAATTTAAAATATTGTATCCAATATTTGTATCAAATTGTATCAAATATTTTGTATCAAATATTTGTCTAAACCTGTCAGGTTACTCGAAGATCTATGTGCAAGAATGAATGAAGATTTGTACAATGTAGCAGAATGGGCAATAACTAACCAACTTAAGCTAAAATCGTACGTATTATCAATCTCTAATACCCCCTTATCAAACCCTGATCTTTCTGCAATCTTTTTAAGAAATGTTGAACTAAAATTTGTAAGTAAGGTAAACAATATTGGCTTCCAAATAAATACTTCTCTTGTGAAGATCACATAAATTCTTGCGTGAACAAGGTCTATTTTTTATTAAGAAATCTGAGAATGACTGCAGCATTTGTTCCCGTCGAAACGAGGCGAAAATTATTCCAGCAACTGATAATGTCTATAATCACTTACTCGGAGGTCGTTTATAGCAATCTTGACTCACGGTCATCTCATAAGCTGCTAGTTACTCTGAATAATGCTACCCGCTATGTTTACGGACTGAAGAAGTTTGACCATGTGTCAATTTTTTCGCAGAAACTTGCTTGGTCGCTGCTTATTTTAATATATTGAAGCCAAAAATTGCTTATTCCTGCATAAGATTGTACACTCGCGCTGCCCTCATTACCTTTTTGAAAAACTTCAGTTTTGTAGGTCAATTCGAAGTATGAACCACTTGATACCAAGTCATTACTACAAAAACTTTGACAGGCTATTTTTCGTCAGTGGAATTAGACTGTGGAATTTGTTACCGAATAACATTAAAGTTGTCTCCAACCACAGAGCCTTCAAGCGTTTAATTTTTTAATACTTCTCATAACTCGAATCTATCCTCTTACTTTGTATATACGTGCTTTCTATCTTCTCCTATTCTCTCTTCTGTACTGCATAATTTTGAGTTGTTTAAATGACTTAAAAAATTGTTTAATTTATCATATAATACATATTTTATCAATAGCTTTTTCTCAATAATCTTTTCACATTAAAAAATTATTTTTTTTCGCACTTTTAATGTTGCATAAATTTTTTGAATATTATCTTCCATTTGTAATTAATTTAATTTCTAGTTTTTAAATTTAGTTGAACATAAGTTAACATAATTGTAATCTACCTTATTTGCGGCATTCAAAACTTGGTCTTATATGTCAACATATTCGCTCAATAAATGAAAAAAAAAAAAAAAAAAATCCGTCTTCTCAACCAGTGAATGGTTATCAGCTTGCAGTAGATGCAATTGATTCAATTTTGAATCTTATTGACCCATCTGACACAGTTATATTTCTGGCGGACTTTAATCTTCCCAGCCTTCAATGGGTTCTGTCAAATGACGAGTGCCATTATTTCCCTTCAAATGCTACATCTGAAACAGAAATTCTCTTTACTAGCTGGCTTTTAGACTCCGGCCTTTATCAGTTGATCGGAGTAACTAACAACAAAGATAGACAATTAGATCTTGTCTTTTCTTCAGATTCAGATAATGGTGTAGTCTCTGCGAGTAACCACCTACTTTCAACACTCGATCGCTACCATCCACCTCTATCTCTTACCCTTTCATACAACACTAATATCATAAACACACACTTCGAGCACGCGTATAGCTTCTACTTTCGGAAAACTGATTTTGTAAAACTTGAGATCTTAATCAGTAGAATCGATTTCCAACATCTTTTATTTAACTTCTCGTTCTTCCATTGACTTCACAAATTATCTTCACGCCTATAACCTTTTTTCTACACTCTGTGAACACCTATATGACTCTTATCTTGCTCATATTCAAACAAAATTAGTGTCGGATCCTAAAAGCTTTTACCAGTTCATTAATATCAAAAGAAAATCTGACAACTACCCATCTACCCTTATTTTTTCAGATATCTCCTCAGACAACCCGGAAAAATTTGCAAACCTATTTGCAAATTTCTTCAGTCAGTCATTCATAAGTCATAAGGATGAACTCTATGCTATGAATACTTTTCTTCACTAAGAAATTGTGCTCAAACTTCGCTGACTTCTGTTAATATAACACTAATTGATGTCTTATCAAAGCTACATAATCTAAAAGACCCAATGGGTTGACTGCTATTGTCATCAAAAAATTATCAAACTTTTTGGCTAATCCCCTTTTGACACTCTTTCAACTTTCTATTTCTAACTCAGTTTTTCCAAAGTTATGGAAGAATCGTACATAATCCTATTACATAAAAAACTACCTAAAAATTATATTTCTAATTACAGACCTATTTCAAAACTGTCATGTACTCCCAAAATTTTTAGTATTAAGTATTATCTACGACATTCTCTTCTTCCATTGCAAATCTATATTTTCTCCTAGTCAACATGGTTTTCTCGAGGGTAGATCGACTACCACCAACTTCACACAATTTGTTTCAAACACTTTTTGCTCGTTGGAAAACGGTTACGAAGTTGATGCAGTTTCCACCGACTTCAGTAAAGCGTTTGACAAAATTTCACACAATATCATCCTTCTTAAGCTTAAAGCCTTTTGTTTTTCACATCTATTTATAACATAGATTATATTGTGTCTCAAAGAACGCAGTTATAATGTCATTTTTAGATTTTCCAATTCAAAATCTTTTAGAGCTACGTCTGGTGTCTCACAAGGCAGTCACCTTGATTCTTTGCTATTTGTCCTAACAATTGCTGATGTTGATGGTATCATCAATTATTCTTATCTTTCTGTGTATGCTGATGATATGAAAATCTATCGGCGCATACAAACTAATACCGATTCTTACAATCTTTAAGACGATCTGGTTAGCTTTTCCATTTGGTGTCAAAAAAAATCTTCTGGAACTCAACGTCAGCAAATTTTAAGCTATAATATATTCTTGTAAGCGAGTTCCCTCTGTATGCTTTTTACGGAATTAAGGCGTTATTTGCGACAAGGAACTTCACTTTAACATATTGATAATATCATTAGTAGAGCCAACCCTGCACTTGGTTTCGCGAAACACTGGTCCAGAGAGTTTTCCAATCCAAACGTGACTGAATCTCTCTATCTTTCTTTTGTTAAACCCATCCTCGAATATGCCAACCAGGTTTTGGCTCCCATCTACAACACCCATTCAATGCGAATCGAAGCCGTTCAACGCAGATTCATTCGTTTCGCTCTTCGTGTTCTTCCCGGCTCTGACAGTTAACCCTTAACCCAACCTTGTGAAATTGATTAACATGCAA
Organism: Tetanocera ferruginea; assembly: GCA_958299015.1. Classification (NCBI taxonomy): domain Eukaryota; kingdom Metazoa; phylum Arthropoda; class Insecta; order Diptera; family Sciomyzidae; genus Tetanocera; species Tetanocera ferruginea. The sequence goes on along the minus strand of OY282640.1, from coordinate 62,758,687 downwards.
ACACTTGCAAAGCGAAGGGAAGTTGCCGATGTTCTATTCATTCATCAACTAGTATGCGGAACCATTAACTGCCCAGAACTACTCAAATTAATATTCTTTAATACCAACCCACGCAACCTTAGGTCTATACTTCTCTTCCACCTTAACTTTCACCGCACCGACTATGGATGGAGTGAACCTATAACCAGATACTAGGGTAACCAATTATTTGATCAGTGAATTCTATTTTCACCTGAGCAGACCACTACTCCGAAATATCCTTCTTAACTCCAACGCCACTTCCTCCCTCTCTCCAATGTATTCTTCCAATTAAGATATGGTACCATTGTAAATTAAGATACTCCCTGTTAAAACATTATAAAATTTAGTTTTTAAGTTATTACTTTTAAGTATTCAAACTGCTTGTATTAAGCTTATGTGGCAACATCAAAATTAACGACTGCTGAGAGAGAGAGAGATGAAAACATCAATTAACCATCTTCTGAGAGACAGCGAAATGAACAGTTTTTTATGGTTTTTGAGTCTACTTGGCGCACTCGGTCGAAGACAGACACGATCCTCACTTCTCGTCAAACAAATTAAAGTAAAATCTTAAAATTTTAAATGTTATTATTGAAAATAAAGTAATTGAATTAATTGAATTTTAAACTGCGCGTTTCATCGATTACTTTAACTAAGTTGCATAGGGAATCGCATACTTAAGTATAACATCCAAACTTATAAATAAATAAATAAAATTAAATAAATATATAGTAGCAAATTGAAAGCGTTAAACGCTTAACGAAATATTTAAGATTTTGGGGAAAAAAATTCGTATTTTTATGAATTTTTTTAGAAAACGGTTACACGGAGAAAATTGTTTGCGCACTATTCATGATCAAGTTGGTCACAACCTCGAAAAAATTGTTTTATTAATCGTTTATGCGCTTTGATCATGTATCTCATCTAATGATAAATTATTATAAATAATATCAAAATTTTTACAATAAACGCAACTTCATCTATTCTGAAAAAATTGCTCATGAAAGCGTCACGATTTTATTAAAGTTATTTAATACTAGTGTAAAAGCCCGTCCTACGACGGGAAGCAACCATTTAGAGTACAAAATGCGACAAAAAATTTATTGGATATATATACAAAGGTTTTTATTTGAAAACATGTTTATTAAATTATTTTTATAAAACTTCCTTATATACAACATTTCTAGTAAAAAAATTCTTAAAATTTTAACCAATTAACCTTGTCCCTTGCCATCTATAATGCTTAGTTTTACATCATCAGCCCGCTAAAACTGTCCATGACAAAATACCAGTTCTTTTAGAAAAACTCCTACTTTTTGCAATATTTAACCTTGCAATTTATTTATGGTCATTGAAAATGTCAGTTTAACTGGAAATTGTCGCCTCCGGAGAGTGAAAGGCAAATCTGTGTTTGTCGGGGCCAAATCAATTGTAGGTGTGAAAACTATTTAATGTTCACCAGTACGCCTGTCAATACCTGTGCGATGATTAATTAAGTTTTTAGGTTTTTCAAAACTAACCACCTTCCATTACAGATATCTCTTTTGGTATTGAAATTTCGAAGAAGTATTATAATACTTCCAATTTCGAGGTTTAATTTATGCAGTGGCATTCCTGAAGAATAAAATTCATTCAAAAACTGGGCAGGGTAATTTTGTTTATCGTTATCATCACTGTCTTCAATTTAAACCGTGCTCAGATCTCTCACTGTGTCACCAACTAACTTGCTCGTTGACTTCGTTCACATCGGAATTTTTTGGGTACAGGATAGCAATTTTGGAATAACGGTTGATGTTATTCGGACTCAAAGTATCGCCAAAAATCTATTTAACCCTTTCAATGGATTTGTCCATTATATTGGACACTTCGGAACATTTTTTTTTTTTTATTTTCCAACGTCTTTTCTAAAATCAAATAGGTTGGTACTATGAAATGAAGTTGCAAAAATGACAAAAACAATTTTAGGGAGATATACAACGTTTAACTTAGTTAGATTTTCGATTTTATGCCCAACAGTAGCCTTCAATTTTTTTATATCGCGTGATAATAAATTTTGCAAATAAAGTGAGTATTGTGATTGGTGTACAAAGTATAATTTTTTTTTTATAATAAAAACAAAAAAAAAAATTGGCCATTTCAGCCCTTGAAAGGACTTTGACCGAGCTTCTTATCATCAATTGTGTTATGTGTGTTATTAAATGTTTGCACACAATTAACCGAGAACTGGACCAACCAAGCTTTACATGGCATTATTTACTCTCTAAGTTTTGCCATTGTCTGCAGAGAGGTGGTGACCGAACAGAAAAATTTTTTATTTAAAAGAAATTTTAGCCGCGACTGGGGATCGAACTCGGGCTCCGAGCGTACTAAGCCACACACTTTACCTGCACGCCACGATCACCATAATTTTTTTTTTTATAATAACATTTGCATAAATAACGCATTTGCATTTGTCGCCGGTTGTTTTAGTTGAACTAAAATATTATAATACAACGTTATCGTGGTTTTGTTCATTAAATTAGACAGCCTGCCAAAAGCAAAGCAGCTCATGTAAAAATCAGAGGGATACTGTTTAATCTTCTTATTGCTTAAATGATGGGAATATAAGCTCAAAAAAAATTGTCCACGATTATTCTAGGCAAGCCATTGAAAGGGTTAAAAAGCGAACCTTTAAAAACAAAATGATCGGGAATTTCTATGATATCTTCATCTCCATTTCCTAACTTGAGTAGCTAATCACTAAAACTTGGATCAGAAGACCGAACATAGTGATTTAATTATAGCAATTCCAATTGACACCAACGTCACTGAATGTAATAATTGCTGTTCAGTTTATGCAGACCGAATAGGTTGCGGTTCTGTTAATTAAGAAGCACAGTAATAGCAAGACATGATGTTTGACGTATAGTAGTTGAGGAAAATGACGATAGTCTTCAAGTACAAAGATTTCCAATACATAATTTAATAACTGGTTCTGGTCCATTCTAAACAGGTCTTAAAAGGTTTAGTAGGTACAAACATTTCAAATGAATAACTTTACAACAGGTTCTGGTTCAGGCTGAACAGGTTCTAAAAAGTACAGTACGTACAAAGATTTCAAATAGATAATTTTACAACAGATTCTGGTCCAGGCTGAACAGGTTTTACGATATAGAGCAAAAGGTTTAGTAAGTACAAAAATTTCACATGGATAATTTTACAACAGTTTCTGGTCCAGGCTGAACATGTTTTACGATATAGGGCACGGAGCAGGACGCTTGTCTTTTATATATTAAGATTAAAAGAAAAATATCCTTAATATATATAATATAGAAAAAATATGGCTTCTTATAAAGAGAACTTAAGCGGTTACAGGTAAGCCGTTACAGGGTTGTGACGTTAAAAATCAGAAAACTTGTCAATGAACGGTACCAAACAGGTCAATAGACAACTTTGTTGAATGCGGACAATGAAAATTGATGAGATCTAAATGGCTGTCTAACCTTATAAATTCTGAATATTGCGCAATTCTATTACTAAAATAATTTCAACAGCTTCTATCAGTTCTATCAGTTTCACTTACTTTTAGCTTCTACATGAAGTTTCAGCAGCTCCGGGTAGTATTAAGAGTTCGAGGCAATTTAAGCTGGTCCAGATATGTCACAATTATTTTCAATTTATGTATTAATTTTGTATATTTTAAGAAAAGATTCTATGAAATTATTGATTTAATTTTGTTAAATAATAATGTATTTGTACTGCACAATGAAAACGAAATCAACTCACTTAATTCGCAAAACTTTATTTATATAATCATACTATTTTTGCACGATCAATGAACCTTTTACTAATAACCACTGCGCAAGGTATCATCAATTCATTATATTTTCGCAGAATCTATGAAAATGTTGTGCATAATCTGTGCGCACAGTGTCGTTAATTTATACCAACTGCACTTGATATAAGAGCTATCTAAGCATAATCTTTGCACAAAGGTTCTTCAACTGATTCCAAGTGCACATGATCCATGAAATGCAACTACTTCAATTTAACGCGGAAGAGTTCGTATTTTATTTGACTTTTAAACGTCAATCTACATAATTTTGTGGGCTACATCTTCAATTCAAAAGTCAACAATATTTTGTTTTTTAATTGTTCAATGCATTTTTATGAAATAGGCTTTTGTCTTCAACAAATATACTGTGGTCATTGTTTTGGAACTTAGGTTTGATAATCTCTAGTAAAAGTACTTGCCAAAACTAGAAATTTCGCACAATTTATTTTGCCTATTTATGTTCAAATAAGATATTTACGGTGTTATCTATTTTGCTTTAAACATGCAAGTGGCTACCATGGCGTATACGTAACAAATACCTTATATATCTGAATATTGCATTTTGTTACGTATACGCCATGATAAGCAAGAGTTATCCTTCGTGTGACCTCATAACTGATATCTATGGACGAGTTTACTCTAGATCCCAGATAATTAAAAACCTCAAAGGTTACATAATTAATAACCTCAACGTACAACATAGTTAATGATCTCAAAGGACATGTTGCTATTTTTTTAACGAGAAGTAAAAGCATCGAAAGCCTCAGGAACCATCGCTAGGTATTTTGTCTGGAGACCATCAGTGCATTACTGCTCAATCTTCCGTGTTGATCATCAGATACTCCATTTGGTTGTTCGTCGTGTTGTAAAGAGGGACTGCTGTTTATTGTACCTGCGTTGCGAAGGTTCCTGTACTTTTGCAGTTTTGAAACTAATTATGATATAAAGCAATGGTTCGTATACCAAATATTTTATACATTGCAGTATGCAACTATTTCTTTTTATTCACATTTAACTCCTTATCATATCTTTACAACTCTACGCATATTTGTGTAGCACTGAAATTTTAGAGTTAAAATAAAGCAAAGTTGCTTGTTCCCACAAAAGTATTTTTTGTGGTATATCCCTCTCTCTCTTTTTTCTTGGGTGCATACTTGGAATGCACGCAAAACATAAAACTTTAAATTAAGTTAATAATTTTGTTATATTGTTATTAGTTTACTTTTAATTGAATATTTATAAATCTAATTTTAGCATAACCTATAATAAAAAATGATAAAACAGCACAATATCAAAACCAATAAATTGCAATTTTGGGTTATAATCGAAAATAAATAATGCATTATAGCACGACAGGAGGTTTATTCCCAACAGCAACAGAAGCAGTAAAATACTTCAATTTTGCACACTTGCGCAAAATAAACAAAACTTGGCAAAAAAAATATGGATATTAAATATTTCAAAACTTATAAAGTGCTTTTTTAGTGCTAAGTTTCAGTTGAAAGTACGAGTACACTTCATATTTTGCAGCACATTGCAGCGGAAACGGAAGTTTGAGGCAGCCGGTTGTACTAGTTTTGTTTTGTTAATCAATATCAAATAAAATTCAAATAAAAACCTCAGATTGGAGCAAAAAAATTCTAACTCTCGTGATACTTCAGTTTATATTCTATATATATGCCAGCAAATACACACACATGTTAAAGCACATTGTTGCCCATAGACACAGCTAGCATGAACTGACACGCTTTCAGCATGAATGCGAAGCACCATCGACCCAAATTTACTTCCGTATCCGCTTGAGTTCAAGTGTAGTTTTAAGATGGTTTTATTCTGTCTTCTATTCTGTTCAGGCCGGCTTCTGTTTTTTCTCTTTTTTTTCTTTTTGAACAATCCTAACACGCTGCCGCACTTCGTTGTCGTTTCAACTCATTCTCCATGTTGTGCTCAAGTATCAATTGAATTTCAAGTTGGGAAAATTCAATTTCTTCATCTGTCAGACGCAGCTCACTCACGCGTACACAGGCAGCCATTAGTTGAGCCATCATGACACCATTCTTGGCATACACACACAAATTCATATACGAATACACACACACATCAACATCAACGCACATGTTGTACGCTATAAAAGATAAAAGTAAATAAAAAAATAGTTGAAAAAAAAAACAACGTCAAGATGGATGTGCACGTGTTTGAATGTTCAGAAATGTTCAAGCTGCAACATAGTTTAGTTGTGCTTCACCGGGACTTCCGTTACTTCTGTCTACTTGTGTGAAAGTGTTGCTAACATATTTTTGGGCGCTTCATATCTAACATGTCAGGCGCAATAAAAGTAGAAAAAAAAACCAAAAGCAGGGTGGAGATGCTTTGCTCATGTTGCCATATTTGCAGTGTATATTTTGATATCTAACACAATTCTCTGCATAAGTTTTTCATCATTTTATTGGCTTTCTTTTTATGAGTGTGCGTGTTAGTGGAAGGATAAGTGCGTCTGGCATATATGTATGCTCACTATAAAGAGTAACTTTCGAATAACAAGCATGTGAAACGTCAACTTAAATATCAATGATGACGATAAAGCAGTTACCTTTATATGTTATCATTTAGATTGTCGAAATAGCTAATGGTGTCAATTATTCTTTTTAAAGTGATGTTCAGTGTATTCCATTTCCAAATATTTTTTGGTACTTGAAGCTGTAGCATTTCAACTTGGTAGCACAATAATAGAAAAGATCATGTTTATATAGTGTTTAACATGAAATTCAATCGTGTTTGCTATGACTTCACACACTTTTCAATGTGACTGTCTTGATCAGTTAGGAATGTCATGACATAAAGCGTGCTGCGTAAGGGGTATATCATGGTGAAATAATTTAAAGGTGTTCTCATGCCATGATGTTTTTCATTATTTTTAACGACAATTAACGACAATTATAAGGGTTTGAGATACATGTTTTTTAAGGGTGCTACTTTCACTCTCTTAAGTACTTAAAATATGTTCTTTTTTATTTTTGGTAAGTATACTAATTGGAAATATGTGAAGATGCACAAGTTAAATGTTTTTATTTTAAATCTTTATTTTATATCGTGTGTTAATATAAAAACATGTTTATATAACATGCAAAAGTTATAACAAAAAAAATCAAAAAACCTAACATCGAATTTTTATAACATTGAAAACTTTATTGTTATAAAAAACATTGAAAACTTTAAGCAAGATTTCTCGGAACTTAGCATTGAACTTAACAGTGAAAAACTCGGAAATAATTTCAATGAAAACAAATGTTTACTGCTATGAGACGGAGTGACTTTCGCTTTCAAGCTCAAACAAGGGTCTCTTATGAAATTACTGTGACGTTTCAGATACAATCCAGAAGTTTGATTTTTTATGAGAGTTTGAGAGTACGTTGCATGTTATATAATGAGGAAACTCAATTTAGAAGATTGTCAAGAAAGTGCTGATTCGTGGGATTGTGTTGACCAAGTATCGTGCGGTTCTTCTTCTTAAACCGAATACACTCTTCAAACTTCGAATCAAACTTCTCGAAAGTATCATTCAAAATTATATCAAAAATATAATGAACAGCCATCAAAATGTATCATCTCTAAATGTATATTTTTCATCAATATGATATGGAAATAAATACTTCAAGGTTACTGAATTCTGTTGTATTTTAAACAATCACCCTTTTCCTTGAACCCGCGTCGAGTAAATATCGTCGTCGAGAACTCACTTTCACCAACAGCTCGACTTCGAACAGAATTTCGACGATAGTTTTCACTTCCGACAATAGAATTTCACCTTACCCTGCAGCCACACGTGATAGTAATGTCTTGCCAGTAAAAAATATGTATTAACTTCGAAAATGTTTCGAAATAAGCATGAAATAAGCAACAAATTTCGCTGCGGCCACACGTGGAAGTAAAAGTTCACTTGCAAAACGTTGTCAAAGTTAAAGGTTCTATAGAATTGCTATAGCAACAATTCAACAACTTTCCTCTCTTGTTTACTTTTATTCAGTGATGCCTTTAATTCCAAAACAGCACAAAACTTAAATGGGGAAAAAGCTATGTTGATTTCAAATATTTACAATATATTTATTAAAATATTTTCAAAAAAACAACTTTTTCATATCATATTTTATGTGTTAAACAATGGTAATTAAAATAATTACATGTTTATTTCACTATAAGGCATGAAAAAAAAATACATACTTCAAGTTGGAATAGTATAGGGATAAAACGCAACACTGTTTTTCGTATTTTGATTCCACTGTCTGCGGTTGTCAAAATTCACTGTCTCTTTAAAAGTTGTTGCCAGTGGACTGCCAGTGCTGGCTGTCGATGTCAAAGTGTGAGTGTATTAGTAAAAAAGTGAGAATGTATTGAGTTTTTCGAACTGTTACTGGCACGTGTGGCTAGGGGGTTACTATTGAAAACGCGCGAGCAAACTGCTTTATCGGTTCTCTCAATTTTTTTAGGCTTGTCAAAAAAATAAATAAATTTTTATTTTTATTATCAAACAAATTGTAAATAAAAGCAGTTTGCATGAAACTTAGCCATAACAGCAAATATACTTGGGCTTTCAGGCGTGGTATTTGGTCTTGTACGTGTTGCAAGCTGGTTACTAGTTTTCATTCGCTCGGCTGTGCTACGTTTTCACGAAAAACCATGGAACAATAAAGGCTACTTGAATATTTGGCGATAACGCTGTGAATTGTGGCCATTGTTTCTGCATTTATAAATATTCGCCAACCGGCATGAAATAATTTAACCAACTGTCCAAGTCATACAGCTTCCTGATGTTATTGGATGGCAGATTTGCATTCATCACATCTATAGACCAAACTGTGCCCTTGAAAGATCAGCTCTCATTGAGATTTCATAACCAATGAGTATTTTAAACAGAAGAATGAGAGGTATTCTTCGCCAATAACAGTGATTGCTTGCCGGTTGATTTTGGACCAAATTTTTCAAAACCTATTCCAAAATTGTTATTTTAACTTGAGCATTGTTGCGTTATTGGATGATATCTGTGCACATTGTCCATTGTGCACATCTATCGATCGAGCCAAAGATTTTAGTCACCAGCTGCATCTTGCAAATTCATTGCCTTGTGTTAGACCAACTATGACCATCACGTATGCCAACTATGACCATCAAATAGATCTGCTCTCATTGCGAACTCATGAACAATGAGTTTTTTCTTTTTTTTCAGTTTTTTACTAAAAAGAAGTTGTAATTTTAGAGAGTAAAACTTACTACATCCACAATAGATCCTTTTACAGAGTCAGGTGGAGAGTTGGTATTTCGCAGCAGTCTTAACAGTGGTTCATTGAATTTCCAGTTGAAATTTTAACTGATTCACAATCAGTCATGATACCTCCCTTCGTAAGATGCTGTAAAAACAAAAATACCCAGCACAGAAATATATCTGCACCTTCCCGAAGGTTTCAAAGCTTGAGTGCCCGTGTGCAATTCACCACCGTTACTGTTTCCTTTCACTGTTTCCTTGCATATATATAAAAAGATTCAGTCCTCAGTATTTAGAAAAAAAGGCTAGAATGTTGACCATTCTTTGAATTGATGAACGTAATTCGTTGGTAATACCATTATGACATGACTCTTACCCTCATTTGATCCATCAAATGTCTGTTTTTTAAATCTATGATCCACCTACATAGGTATGAAGTGAAATTTATAACAAAGTTCTACTTCCTCAATATTTGCTTGAGAAGTGAAATGAATCCGCTCTCAAATTTTTGTCGACCAAAATTTTGTATTTTTGTTCGACGACGTTTATTCAATAATTGAGTGAGGAATCACTATCGATAACACAGTTCATTCGACGTCGAAATTAAAATTTTCAAAAATAGAAAATATTTGTTTCGACGCTGTTTTGAGAGCGAGCGCGGGTTCAATGATAAGGGTGAATATTTTTGGATAGAATTAATTAAAGATAATTATAAAAGCTAAAGTTTACTTATTGCAAAAATAAGTAACTAAAATTTCAATGCAACATGTATAATAGTACCATCACAAAAAAGTACTAGTATCAGAAAAAAAAAATTATGCAACTGTACTCCGGTTTCAAAAGAGATTGTCAAAATAAGGCAGCCTATTTTTTCTGAAATTGCGGATGAGAACACCTTGTATTTATTTGACCATGGGGTATATTTCCCTTTGTCACAACGTGTCATATGAGCTAAAACACGATATATATGCTCTTATTGAAAAAAAATAGAAATTTGTGAATAATGCTTTTGTGTTCGCGTTTTATAATCTAAACATCGGTCATTCCATGCCTAATACAAGTCGTGATTGGCTTCATACTCTTCGATTTTTTTGAAATTTTGGCTATAGGTTCCTTTTCTTTTTATTAGAATATAATTTATTTGTTTTTTGTATCGCCATTTTTTAAAAAGTTATGGGGATACCAATTTTTGATAAAAGTACAAATCTTGAAAGTGGAGTCATTTCCAATAAATCATAACTCCGTCATCTGTAGACCTCGGATTTTGCATATTTGCATATTTTTGAAGGATTAAGATAGGTAAATTCTGATGACACCAAAGTTCGTTTCATGGAAAATAGAGTGGAAAACGAAATGCATATTTTAAATTTTTTTGCATATTTGCATAAAATGCATATGCATACTATATGCCAAAAATATGCAAACTATGCAAAATATATGCAACATATGCAAAACATATGCAAAATATGAAAAACTTCCTATTTAAACAAATCGAAAAATAATATAAAAGCTACTCAGAGGATAGTATACATATTGAAATTTTATAAATTGTTAGATATTAAAGCAGAGCAAATGATACGTAATACATACGATATTTTATAGGTTTACAAATTATTCAATATAATTGGTATGACAACACATAACCATAATTTTTTCGAAATTAAGAGCCTTTGGCGTTTCTCTCCAAAAACCATTTTGTAAGCGGAAAAGCTTCTTTCAACGTCACAGGAAATAATTGCAGCAAATTTATATTTAATAGTTTTTTTTTAATTTGTGACGGTTTCAAGTCCAGACACATCTTCATCTTTGAGATTTAATATATTATTTATTTTTGAAATGATATTAGAATGTGGATTTATTTTCAAAATGGCTTAAAATATCTTTGTTAAATCCAATCCAAAATCACCAGTTATGTTGTGAACTACATTTTTAGCTTCGTTACATAAATTCAGTGAACTTGCTAATGGTAGACCCTTCACTTCCAAGGTAGTTCATTTTTCGGCAACTCTCTCGAAATTCGATTTTTTATATATAATTCGATTTTTTATATATAAAATCCCAAGATATAGTTGGGGATTTTTTATCAGCTCTTTTGCTTGCTTTGTAGATTCAGCATCTTGCAGCATATGCATCATCAATGCATATCGTCGTTGTCCAACAATAATGGGTCATCCAAAATAATTTGGAAATTAAGTCAAAGGTAAAATATGAAATTATTAATTACTTTAAGGGCCCATTAAAGTTTTTTGTCGACCAAAAATAAATTTTATGTTTTTCTTCATTTACGAACGCGATGGTAAAGCGTTGGAAAGCAAGGTAAAGTGGTACATATACATTATATATTCTTCTGCATTGCTCGCAGTTTAATATTTAACGATTGGAATTCAATATTTTGATGAAATTCGTTTGCATATATTTTGCATATTTTGCATATTTTTTGCATATGTTGCATATATTTTGCATATTTGTGGCATATTTTTTTGCATATTTTTTGCATATATTTTGCATATTTTCGATATGCTTTACAATTTGTTCTATTTGAACGATAAAACGTCTAGATACAAAGTTTGGTATCAATCTGATCAAAAATATGAAAGTATGCAAAATCCGAGGTCTAGTCATCTGTTACCCTATTTTTGTAAATGAAGTATCATTAGAAAGGCAGTCAAAAGCGATTTTGAGAACAAAAAAAAATATTTATGGAATTTTTATGCAAGATTTGCCAAGTTTTTGAAAAAAACTTTAATTTGCTCTTATCTCAGAGAGAGCATTTTTATTTTTCAAACAAAGGTTTCAAACTTGGTATGTCTGTTTGCTACATCAAAACTAAGATGCGTACAAATTATAAACTCCATCCGCCCACGGACTCGCCCACAAAGCATTATTGTGTAAATTCTATGTTTTAAGGCCGATTGAAAAATGTTGTAACTTTTTTGTTTAAAGATCGATTTCAAAAATTTTTGGACAAAGTTGATAAAAATTTTGTTGATCCTTTTTTAATATATTATTAAACATTTTTTTAAATAACTTAAAAAACAGCAAAAAAAAAAACTAAAAATTCAAATTTTTTCATTTTTTTTAGGTTTTTCCAGTTTTATATGCCAAGGTTACGTGTGAGGTCATTATTATGTATATAAAAAAATTATTGTTCCTAAAAAGGCAAACATTTTTGTTAAAGATTTTAAATATCTCAAACGGTATAGATGTTATGAACGATAAAGAGATTGCGATAAAACGTATTATTTGACCATCGTAATTTGTTATTGGTGGAAAGCTAATATTTTTTTTAAATTATAAAAAAAAATACAAACACGCACTCTTTAAGGTGTGAGCAAAGTTAGTTTTTTCAAAAAGTTGGCATCTCTAGCATAAAAATTCCAAAAATATTGTTTTTCTACAAAATCGCATTTCAATAGCTTTCTAAATATAAAAACAAAAACAAAATGCCCATTTCAGCCCTTGAAAGGACTTGAACCGAGCTTCTTATGATCAATTGTGTTGTGTGTGTTTTAAATGTTTGCACACAATTAACCAAGAACTGGACCTACATGTTTTATGCCGACTCCGAACGGCTCATGTTCAAGTTTATGTTCTCAAGAAGCTTTACATGACATTATTTACTCTTTGAGGTCTGCAGGTGGTGAACGATCAGAAAAATTTTTTTATTGAAAAAACTTTCGCCGCGACTGGGGATCGAACTCGGGCTCCTAGCGTGCTAAGCCACACATTTAACCTGCACGCCACGGTCACCACGTGTATACTTAATTTATATGTAGAAAGCTGAAAGAGATCTGTTCCCGTACTTGTTGGACTTAAAAAGGTAAAACTGTCAAAAGCCTGAGAGTAAGAAAAAAATCTCTCGAAAATTGAGAAAAATTCAAAAAAAGTACGGAAACGCTTCTCGGACTAGAATTGTATAAACTGTCATATAAAATTATTTGTCCAGCGTTGGTTTGATGTGGAGCATCGGTAATGCAGACCAAATGCTTAAAATTTTTCACAATATTGAAATCAATTCTCAAGTTTAGCATTTTTTATTATTTTTTAAACATTTTCCCATATTTCTGGTTTCCATTTTGATAGTGACAAAGAAGTTTTGATATATTTAAATTTTTTGGCTTACTTGTAAACAGCTGATTTTACGCTGTTTGACACTTTTACCAGAAGAAATTTCTCGGACTAAACTTGCAACTTTTGACAAGGCATATTTTTTACTCTCCCGATTGCACTCTTTTTTACCATTTTTTCGAGTACGGAAACGCTACTCGAACTGAAACCTTTAAGACTGGAAAATTGGACTAAACCTTTATTAGTCCAAAGATTACGGGAACGGACCTAAAAATAGGATAACAAACGAAAATATGATTAAAACTCAATTTTCAAGATTTTTGCGTTTATCAAAAATTGGTACCTCCATAAATTTTTAAAAAATGGCGATTAAAAAAAAAACAAAGAAATTATGTTCTTATAATTGGTAAAGGAACCTATAGCCAAATTTCAAGCGAATCAAAGACCATGAGTTACATGTTTGTAAAAATCTTGCATTATGCTTGGAATGGCCGACATGTATCTGTTTCTCAAAACATATTTTAGTAAACTATAGTTCTAAAGGTTTTAAAAGTATCAGCCTTTAAAGAAGAACTTTTTGGACGTTTTATATTACGTTGCTTTACTCCAACACTCAGAAAAAATATTTTAATTTGTTTTTAAATTTAAAAATTTGGTTTTTAATTATGAATGCTTCCATAAAATCAGGCACAGATCCACGGGACCCCCCCCCACAAGATCTCACAAATTTCGTAAGAACAGTAATTTTAATATACATACTTATGCTGCTAAAACAAACGAGGCCCAAGCGTAGTCCTGTTTTAACTTAATTTTTTTTTAAAAACTTTTACTTTGTAAAACACTATGGGTTGATTCAATTACTCAATATATCGCGAAGTGAGAACCAGAGGGTTCTATTTTGCTTTTTCAAAAATGTTCGGGAGAGCATTTTTAAAGTTCAAAGCCAAATTAATACTATTTAAGTACTAAATATGAAAAATATAGCACAGGGGAAATAAAAACAATTCACTTATTTATAAGAATAGAAAATTTGTTTCATAAAAACTTATTAAAAAACATAAAAAAATTAACTTTTTGAAATAAAGATTTCAGATAGAATCTTTTGGAACTCAAAATTAACACATTTTCAAAAACAAATCATATGCATAATTTTTTATATGATTATAAAATAAACATAGCCAATATAAGAACTATTCATTTCTTTATTGCAATATTAAAAATAAATGTGAAAAAAGTTGAGATAACATAAAGAAATTCATTCTTTTTAATGTGAACCTGCACATAAAACTTCTGGAACTCAAAAATTCAATTTTATATTTTCAATTGATATCATATAATCAAAAATTGTTTATAAAAATCTACATCTATGGAAGGCATCCACTTTAACATACTTTTCAAGTTATTTTCTTTGTCTTTAGTTAATGTTGACTTGTGTTTGCTTTTAGTTTTTTTTAACCGACTTCAAAAAGGAGGAGGTTCTCAAGTTGGTTGGTTTCTCTGTTTTTTTTTTTTTTTTTTTTTTTTTTTTTTTTTTTTTTTTTTTTTTTTTGTGAATGTATGTACATCGATTACTCCTAAAGTACTTGCCCGATTGCCGTAATTTTTTGTCAACATATAGAGACTATCAACGCGGAGGTGCCCGTCTATGAAAGGGGGCGGTATTCAGAAAAGGGGCGTGTCTCTATAAGAAAAACACTGTATCTCAGTAAATATTGACACTACGGTAATAAAATTCACAGTAAAATTACAAGGGCAAGCACAAGTATTAAAAATGACGATCACTTAAGTGGGCGTAATTCTAAAAAAGGGTGTGGCAATATTGTAAAAACTCTGTATCTCGACGAAAATTGACACTAGAGTACTGAAATTAAGTACGGAGGTAGGTACAATTATTGGAAATTACTATAACAAAAGTGGGCGTAATTCGAAAAAGGGGTGTGGCAATATAAGAGAATTACTGTGTCTCGAATAATATTGATACTAGGGTACAGAAATTTATTACAAAGGTAGGAAAAATTACTACAAATTTTTGTAAAAAAAAAATGGGCGTTAATCGAGAAGGGGAGTGGCAATATTAAAAAAACACTGTATCTCGATTACTATTGACACTACGATGCTAAAATTTAGTACAAAGGTAGGTACAAATATAACAAATTACTGTCAGTAATGTGGGCGGTATTCGATCAAGGGGCGTGTCACTGTAAGAAAAACACTGTATTTCAGTAAATATTGACACTAAAGTACTAGAGTTAATAAATTCACAGAAAAAATGCAAGGGTAGGTAAAAAATAACAGTCAATTAAGTGGGCGTTAGTCGACAAAGAGGTGTGGCAATATTAGAAAAACTGTGTATCTCGAATAATATTGACACTAGAGTACTAAAGTTAACTACAGGGGTAGGCACAGTTATAAAACAATTAATTTCAATACAGTGGACCTTGTTTGATAAAGGGGTGTGGCAATATATAAAATACACTGTGTCGCGAATAATATTGACACTAGAGTACTGATATTTAGTATAGAGGTAGGCACACTTATAACAAGTTATTGTGAATAAAGTGGGCGTCATTCGACAAAGGGGTGTGGCAATATTAAAAAACACTAAATCGAATACTGACACTACTAACTGAAAAAGTACAGACGTAGGCACAATTATTACAATTTGACAATGGGGTAGTGATAATAAAACTTTTTAACAAAAAAAAAAACCTACTTCAAAATCACTAGAAAGTAAAAAATAATTTTAAATTACTTTTACTATTTATTTTTTGGTCAAATTTGTATTTTTATAATAAATATATTTATTTCTTTATGATAATAAAAGCTTCTAGTCAGCGCTTATCATTGATGTAAAATCATGATTTTTTCGCCATCCCTACTCTATTTAAGACTTTTTTATTTGTAAATATCCTGCTTGGGTGACGCAGTATTAATTTGTAATCTTAATTTTTCTTAAATCTTAATTAAAATGCTATATGTGTGCTGCAGCTGCACAAAAAATCTGATTATATTAGCGCCGACTTCGAAGCTCTTATTATCATAAAGAAATAAATATATTTATTATAAAAATACAAATTTGACCAAAAAATAAATAGTAAAAGTAATTTAAAATTATTTTTTACTTTCTAGTGATTTTGAAGTAGGTTTTTTTTTTTGTTAAAAAGTTTTATTTAAGTTTAGACACTCAAAAATTTAATGATCAACACAAACACTCTCACAACACTGACGTTGGCAGGTCTCCCGTGAGAATCACATAGTTCTCCGTGCTGCCATTTTTTCAATATTTCCAATTTTATTTAGAATTTTCAATTCAAGTTGTTTTTTAAAATTTTTCAAAAAACTAACTCAATTTATTCTATTTTTGTAACTGGACTAAAATTGGTTGCAGATAGAACCTTCTGAAACTAAGCGCATCTTCTTTTTCGCAGATAGAACTAAATAACTCTGTTAATATTTCAAAAACTATAATTAAAAATAAAAAAAGAGTTTCTGTTATAGATAGACACGATTACAAAGAGTAAATTCCAATAAAAAAAATCAAAAGTGAAAAAAGCCAGATGAAACCCTCTGGTTTTCACGTCGCGATATGTATATCCACCAGAGATTGTTGAAGCAATAGCAAAACTGAGCATGTGGAAAAACAAGAAGACTGCAGGAAGGCATTAGTTCTTACTGCAGCTGTAGGTAACAGTGAAGCCATTGTAGGAATTTTCTATCTTGGAGCCATCTTATCACCTATACAACCTCTGAGCAACATTCTTCAAAAAGACGCTATTTACTTAGCAAAATCAATGGATGTACTTTCTACTTTTATAGCAACACTAGCTGGTACCCAGAGCGTTGCTGCCGTTCTTGTCCAATGCCTGTTCAAGTTTGCCAATAGAAGGCCACCAATAAAAAGTAATTCCGTTCTAAGTTTCAATATTCTGTGACCATTACTTTCAAAGCTTTTAAATATGAAAAATAGCTTTCTTTTATGGGCTATGCCACACTCCTTATCTAATACCCGTTCTTTTTTTAGAGCATTTTCCAATAGATGATATTATCAATTAGTTACTCCAAACCTAGTTTCTATGATCTGTGACTATTATTTCTAAAGTGATTCAAATTTTAAAGTGTGCCTTATAAAGACGCAGCTACACCCCTTGTACAATGTCCGTTATAGTTTTCTAGTAACAGCACACCACCAAATAGTAGTTCCATTCTGAGTTTAAATATTATGTGACTTTTATTTTTATAGCTATTCTGTATCCCAAATTTTAGTTGTATGGGTGGAGCCACGCCCCGTTTTCCAATGCCCGTGTCTGTTTTATAACTGAAAGACCTGGCCAATCAGTTACTTCATACCAAGTTTCATTGTTATACGACATTTAGTTACAAATCTATGCAATACCAAAAAATTGAATATTATGGGCGGTGCTTCCATTTCCAAAAATCACTCAAATTTGACAGTCGAAGGGCACAACTCAATAGTTAGTTCGTACCGAGTTTCATTGTTATGTGATTTATAGACGAATGTAAAACCGAAAATTTGTGTTTTTGAAAAAATGCCACGCCCATCTCGGGTAGGAAGGTGAAAAATACTTTACAATCTATTCTCATACCTATCAAAATATTATTGAAGTTCTCTGAAAACACGGTTTTCTCCAGTGGTGATGGAGGTATTCAAATTAGTATTACTGCTGCCTGAGAAAATACTTAATTAAGAATTTGATCAATTGAAACAAATTTTATAGTACATCATTGAACAATTTGGTAGCTAGATGGAACAGAAAAATGAAATTCGTATTCGAAGACTTAAACTTTGTCATAAGCAACAAAAATTAAAGGATCAAGTTTTATCATTAGTAACTTAATGGAAGGATTTTGAAATGCTGTTATAAGTACATTTAAATTTTCTGAATGTTACATGTGATCAATTCAAGCGCTAAACGATCTTTTTCTCTATTACGTTATATTAAAGCCTGGCTCCATACTACAAGGCTTGAAAAAAAAAAGTTAGTTAGGAGTTGCATCAAATTTACTTAAACATGTGCAGTTACTGATGACCGTGGCATGCTGGTTAAGTGTGTGACTTAGCATGCTCGGAGCCCGAGTTCGATCCCCAATCACGGCGAAAAGTTTTTCAATAGCCAAATTTTTTTGATCGGTCACCACCTCTCTGCAGACAACGGCAAACCTCAGAAAGTAAATAATGCCATGTAAAGCTGCTTGAGAACATGAACTTAAGCCGTTTGGAGTCGGCATAAAACATATAGGACCAGTTCTCGGTTAATTGTGTGCAAACATTTAATAACACACACAATACAATTGATCATAAGAAGCTCGGTCAAAGTCCTTTCAAGGCCTTAAACATTTTTCATTAATTTTCTTTATTATTTTTTTAATTTAAATTTGATATTATTTACTTTGACGAAGTTATTTCAATAATGGTTTTATTTTACACACAAATTTCTGAAACGCGAATAAACCAGCAAAAAATTTGACTAAATATGAAAACTTTAATCATCGGCTCCAATGAAAAAAAAAGAATAAAATAAATATCCTGAAATTTTTCAATACAATTTCAGCACATTCAATGCAGAAATGCATTTTCATTCAATAACATTACTCAAGCGTACTTAAAAACAAAACAAACATAAAATCATAGTCATAAAAAAACTTCGCCTTTTAATATCTCCAACAAAATAACAATTATTGGTCACGACATATAACATTCAGTCGCTTTCAATGCTACTATTCACCCGATGAGCACCTCGCATCAACCCTTTGCACAAGTGGAAAAACATGTTGGTGGCAGCTTAACGGCAATTTGTCGTTTATTTGTAGTTGCATGTCAGTGAAATTCAATATGGCGCCCTCGAGCACGACATCCGTCAGGCATTTACCAAGAAGCAAGGTACTTTGAAGGAAAGAGTAAATGTTTACGTTCAAATTAAGTAAGGAAACAAACAGCTATCCAAAAAGATGCAACAACGAGGTAACAGATAAAAACGGTTTAACTTTGACATGCAGCTGAAATACGAGCTGATTGGAGAAGAGATCTAGCGTAAAAATGAAAAGCAACTAATTGAAATCCTTAGATATAAGGTCACTAGCAAGATAAATAATTCGGTTAATACACAAAAAGTTTGTACAGTCAACACTGCATTTCATCAAAAGCCGTAATAAAGCCGTTAAACACGAATGGAAAGAACAGTATTACTATGGAAGCAATATATTATTCGATGAAATCGATAGAGGTGACCTGGAATA
Organism: Tetanocera ferruginea; assembly: GCA_958299015.1. Classification (NCBI taxonomy): domain Eukaryota; kingdom Metazoa; phylum Arthropoda; class Insecta; order Diptera; family Sciomyzidae; genus Tetanocera; species Tetanocera ferruginea. The sequence goes on along the minus strand of OY282640.1, from coordinate 62,739,272 downwards.
ATATATTTTTTTGAAAAAATATAGAATTATTATTTCGTTCTATTGCACAAACAACAATGCTTAACATGATCAATTCAATAACAATTCTAAAAAGTTTCTTTATTGTCATAATGTTTATTGTCATTTAAGTACTACTTTAACAACTTTTGAATAGAAAATGTTGGATATATAAATCAAAAATTTGTTTATGTTTCTTCAACTTCTTCATTTTATACATCTATTTTCGACTTTTTCTAAGTTTTTAAATAATAATATGAAGAAAACAATTTGAAAATATATAAATTCAAGTAAGAATATTGAGTTATAATAAATATTTAAGCTTTGTTTATATACAACAACTACAAAAAAGTTATCACACATTAAAAACTTTGAACGCAAATATCTCAAAATGCAGTTTCAACAGAAGTGTCCTTATTCTATTATTATCTTATTTTTCTAAAATTAAAACCGTGCAGTCATTTTTAACAGAAAAGAACTAGTTTTTTAATTTACATGTCAATGAATGACAATAACGGACAATGAATGACATTAATGAAATGAACCAAAAAATTATTTAAATAACTTAGGCCCGTTAACTGATCTCAATTTTAAACAAGGGTTAGCTTAAACAAAGTTTAAAATGCCTTAACCACAGTTTAAATTTTAACGCCGATACCTCATCTCAAAAAATCTAAGTTTAACTTGGTGAGGCAAGTTTAAAATTAAACACAGAAATTCTAGGTTTAAAAAATTTTAACTTAGATTTTGTCAAAAATTCTCTGAGAACATTTGAAATATTCTCAATAATAAACAAAAAATAAAAAATTCATGCTTCAAAAATTTCAAAACAATAAAAAAAAAACATATTTGGTCTGTTCCCGTACTTTTTGGATTTAAAATGGTAAAACTGTCAAAAGTCTGAGAATGAGAAAAAATCTTTCGAAAATAGAGAATAACACAAAAAAGTACGGGAACGCTTCTCGGACTAAAATTGTAATAACTGTTAAATAAGATAGTTTGTCCAGCATTGCCTTGATGTGAAGCATCGGCATTGCAGACGAAATGCCTAAGATTTTTAATAATATGGAAATTAATTCTCAAGTTAAGAATTTATATTAGTTTTTACACATTTTCCCATGTTTCTGGGTTCCATTTTAATAGTTTCAAATAAGTTTTGATGTATCGCAATTTCTTTGCTAACTTGTAAACAGCTGATTTTAAGCTGTTTGACACTTTAACCATTTCTCGGACTAAAACTTGCAACTTTTGACAAGGAGGGGAAATATTTCACAATTTGTTTCAAATCCTTAATCACCAAACGAGCTAATTTTACAATAGCACTAATTAAAGCCTAAAAATTTAATATCCATATCTTTTTGACGCTGACGTTAGAGACAAAGTAAAAAACAGATAAACGCTCTCAAAGTTACTTGCCAAATTTTTGCAGCTTTTGGCACAAACATTCATTCATCATTTTGTTGGTGTTACTAATTTTTCGACAAAATTTATTGTTTCTAAGCTGAAGACATGTTGTGGTTGCTTATTTTTGCTACTTTAATACTGATTATAACGAATTGTGAATAACAACAACATTTTGTAAAGTGTTGGATGAAACTTAGCAATTTGTAATTATTAAAAATCCATGTCATACGAAATGGTCAAAACATTTTTTTTTATTGAAAACAATATTGAAAACTATTTACTTTATTTTAAAGAACTGAAAATCAATAAATCGTTAAAATTAAACATTCCACAATAGTACGATTTTACACAATGCAGAATTGGCAGACCAGAAATTCAACTCAGCCAACTCAAGTGTTAACCATGTTTTTGCAGCATTATTCTTTTATTTTTGGCAACAATTCAAGGCATTAAATATGAAACAATTTATCACCAATGTTTACAGCATTGTTCGAACTAGCTGCAACCATAACTTGTCCTGAGCAACTAAGTAAAGATGCAAACATGACAAAAAAAAAGTCGAGGGAAATGTCAAGGCTCTTGAATATGGTTAAAGGTTGAGTACTGCTGAATAATATCGCTGTATTGAATAAATTTTAAATCGTTGTCCCTTTGCAAATCAATCAAAGTGAAAAGTCGTTACTTAACCTTACCACAATACTTTGAGGAATTTCTAATTCATTTCGTTTTTGCAGTCAAATCAAACTCTTAAGTTCACAGTACAATTACGCAGTATGAAACTCAACTATACTCAGCTTGCTGCGAGAGTTTATCCAAACTGAATTTGAGAAATGTGTTAAACAAAATAAAATAAGAATAAATACAAACAAACTTCAATTAAAATATCAACAAAATTTGCAGCATACCATTTCCGATGAATCTAGGGTCTCTTATGAAAGTAACTGTGACGTTACAGATACAATTAAGAAGTTAATTTTAATTACCTATTACCCTATTTGGTTTAAGTTTGCACTGTGCGATTATGTCGGGCCATTTTCGCATGGATTTCTGCAATATTCGTGGACTGAGAACGAATTTTTTCTCGGTTTATGCATATTGTGCTCTTAATAGGCCTCAAATAATGGCACTAAGTGAGACCCAGGTGGCCGAGGATGCAGATCCAGTGGATTTTCATATTCCTGGGTATCACTTACTGCCATTATTCTCTTTACATAGGGGCATCGCTTTTTTTATAAGAACAGATGTGGCATATCAGTGCGAGCGGAATCTGAGTGTAACCGACCCGGAGTTTTGTTCCATGTGGGTGAAGTTCAGGGTCCGCTCGCACATGCTGCACTTCTGTTATGTATATAGAAGTCCGAATCTAGGGAGGGAGCCCACTTTTAATAAGCTGGACTCTCTCTCTGATTCAATAACGCACATTTTGGGGTTGTTCCATGACAGCGAAATCGTTGTTGCCGGCGATTTCAATGTCCACAACCCGGCTTGGCTACGTCACTCAGGCCAATAAACACCTGAAGGCCAATACGTTGAGCTCTTTGCTGAATCGAACCAATTGATTCAATTAGTGAAGGAATCAACTTTCATTCCTAGAGTTGGTATGCAGAGCCAAAAAGTCTTAGACCTTTTTCTGACATCGCATCATGAAAAATATGATGTGAGTGTCCATGCACCTCTTGGTTATTCGGACCACTGTATCATATCCGCTGCTTTTCCATATTCTAATCTACGCACCTCTTCACCTAAAGCCCCGAAGAGGATCGCTTGGTTTTATGAAATAGCAAATTGGATTGCGCTAAATAACTTTTACCGCAAATTCAATTGGAAATTGTGTTTCGCCGACAGAAATGTGAATGCCGCGGCTATAATGGTACAAGAGATTATTTTATTGGGTATGCGGTCTTTTATACCCAATAAGATTAGAAGCATTAAACCAAAAGACCACTCCTGGTTTAATGAGACTTGCAGGATTGCAGTCAGGTCCAAAGAGGAAGCCTTTCAGAATTGGCGTTCTAACAAAAATTCTGATTCTAAAAGGCTTCGCATTGAGGCTAGGAATCGCTGTAATGCAGTTTTAGAACGGGAAAAGTTTCTTCACGAAACCCACATAAGAGAACAGGTTCTTCTCTGCCCAAAAGGGAGTAAAAACTTTTGGTCTTTTGTTAAAAGGGTAAAGAATCAGACATCTTCGTCGATTCCAACTCTTTTAAAAGATGACCAAATCTTCACAGACTCGGCTGATAAGGCAAACCTGTTGGCTGGTTTGTTTGCACTGAACTCCACTGTCCCGGCTAGCAATCAGCCACTTCCCTTTATTGAAAGAAAATCTTCTACAAGGCAGGAGATTTATTTTCGAACAAGAGCAGTATCCTCGCAAATCTCAATATATAAAAAACCTCGGGGCCTGATGGCATACCACCACTTGTGCTAAAAGCGTGTTCTTCTACCCTGGCTCGACCTTTGCGATGCCACGAACCCTGCAAACTACCGACCCATAGCGATATGCTCTACGCTCTCCAAAGTTATGGAGAGCGTAATAAACTTCAACCTCATGAACTATCTGGAGCACAACAATTTGCTTAGTGGCCGTCAGTATGGTTTCCGCAGGACACGCTCTACTGGTGACATGATGGCATACCTCACTGAAAAATGAAACCAATGCGTTCACTTATTTGGTGAGAGTAAAGTTGTTGCTCTGGATATTTCTAAGGCGTTTGACCGAGTGTGGCATAAAGCGCTCGTGTCAAAACTAATCGCATATGGTGTCGGTGATAACTTTGCTCGCTGGATCACGTGTTTTCTGAAAGACAGATCTATACGTGTCGTAATTGATGGCATTTCATCCAGCGAACGCTCCATTGATGCAGGAGTACCGCAGGGTTCAGTTTTATCACCTTCTTTGTTTTTGGTTTTTATCAACGACCTTCTGTCGTTGACTCACAACCCAATCCACTCGTTTGCAGACGACAGCAGCATTTGTCATTCTTATTCGTTCAAAACACGCCCGAGCTCTTTGGAGATTGAGAGAAAGAGGCAAATTATGAATGACACACTCCTTAATGACTTAAAAAAAATCTCCGAGTGGGGTCTTGCCAATAAAGTAGAGTTTAATGCAAGTAAGACCCAGTGTAGCCTGTTAAGTTACAAGCGAGTGGATTGCCCCTTAGCTCCCCTTAATATGAACGGTGTGGATCTTGTGGAGTCAGCAGCTCTTGACGTTCTAGGCATATCGATCCAATCTGATCTTCGTTGGAATGATCATATATTCGATGTGTCGAAAGAAGCGGCCAAGTGCCTTGGTTTTTTAAAACGGTGCAAGAAATACTTCACTCCAACTGATCTTCGCATGATCTACACCTCATATATTAGGCCGAAAATGGAGTACAATTCGCACATTTGGGCAGGGGCTTCAAGATCATATTTGGAACTCCTGGACCGAATTCAACGTCTTGCGATATATCTCATAGGGGATGAAACTATTCTTCCTCTCTCAACTCTCTTGGACATCGACGCAATGTTGGTTGCCTAAGCCTTCTGTATAGGTATTACCATGGAAAGTGTTCAAGGGAAATTCATGACCTGACGCCACCAGCTCGTGTGTTTTCTAGGTCTACTCGGGCAGCTCTTCAAGCCCATCCTTATACCATTGCTTCGTTGCCCAATAGAACATCGCATTACCGAGACAATTCGTTCTTCAGTCACTCAGTAAAATTGTGAAATAATCTTCCTGCGAGCGTTTTCCCTGACAACTACGAGCTGTGCAAATTTAAATCAAATCTTCACCGACACTACTCTACTTTCCCACCCTCCCACTAAACTATCACCCTTCTTCCGAATTAACACAATGCTTTCGCATTTAAAGGGGGCATCCCCTGAGCGTTGGTTCAGTCTAAAAAAAAAAAAAAAAAAAAAAAAAAACTAAAAAAATGGGTCTTCCTGCAATGTTTTAACAACAAGAAAAATTATGTATATTTAAAGCGAATTTTCCCAAATAAGTTGTTTTTGTTTTTAATTTTTAAATAAAGGAAAAACAGTGAAGTTTCATAATAAGCACACCTAAGGCTTTTAATAATAGTTTTATATTATTAAATATAAAAAATATGTTTTCTTTTTCAAGAAATAAATACTGATTTCAAAGATTTAAAAAAATCTTTGTAAAATCACCTTGTTTTTAAATTTTATAAAATAATTTCTTCTGGAAATTTTCAATTTTATGCATTTTATTTTTTGCACAACGAAATGGAAATTTTTTTATACACAAGGAAATGGAAACATTTCAACTTTGAAAGCTTTTTAATACAATGGGTAATTTCATGGAAACTCGAGTTATATTCAGAAAGTTCTATGGAGTAAAATTAAGTTTTAAATTTGTTTTATTTAGATTAACAAATACAAATGCACTCTTCATGAAAATAATGGGTTTTTTATGTTAGGAATTTCAGTGGTTAGAAAATTCAGTGGTAACAAAATATTTACCCAGTGAAATAATAATTTAGGTTAGTAACTGGCGTTACCATTTTTGGACAACATATTCAGAGAGTAAATTTCTTTCAAATATTTCTGCTAAATTTGTGGGTAGATTTGTTTACATTCGACATTAATAAAAGCAGCAGGATTTCATTATTTCTTTGGTTTTCAAGATTATGAATGTTTTTGATGAAAAATACTTCAATACTTGATTGAATTTAAAAAAAGGCAGAAATGAATTGGCCATTTCAGGCCTTTTAAAGACTTTGACCGAGCTTCTTATGGTCAATTGATTATGTGTTATTAAATATATGTAGACAATTGATCGAGAACTCAACCAACATGTTGTATACCGACTCAGAACGACTAAAGTTTATGTTCTCAAAAAGCTTTATATGGCATTGTTAGTCCCTGAGGTTTGCCATTGTCTGCGGAGAGGTGGTCAATCGGAAAAATTAATTTTAGATGATTAGATGGTGATTCAAACCCAGGACTGCCTAGATTCGTGGTCTCGCATGCCACACATTTAGTACGCACGGCCAAGGCCGCCATACATAATTGAAGTTATACTAATAATATATCCAAGTACAGTTCACAAAACTAAAACTCCAAGCTATTTTAAGATTATATGGCATCCGTCCTTTTATTTTACTCCATAATCTTTCAATATGGGAATTTCCATGAAAATGTCAACCATAGCTGAAAAATTTAATGTATTTCTGGGTCGAATTTTTTAATCTAGTAAAATACTGTTGTATGATGGTCAAATACTCGCAATATTGTGGGTATAAAAAATTATCAATTCTTTTCATTTGTCGATAAAACTTGTATTAAAGTCGCTAAAACGTATACATGGAAGATTTATACAATTAAAGTGTACACGTTTCACCTTTAATTTTGTGCTTTTTTCATTTTTTTTTTTAAATCTTTGAAATCAGTATTTATTTCTTGAAAAAGAATACATATTTTTTATATTTAATAATATAAAACTATTATTAAAAGCCTTAGGTGGACTTATTATGAAACTTCACTGGTTTTCCTTTATTTAAAAATTAAAAACAAAAACAAGTTATTTGGGAAAATTCGCTGAATTTTTACCATCTAAGCTTGCTTGTAGCGTGGGTTGCGCTCATATTTACCACTGTTATTCTTAGTTAATTACAGGAACGACAATTTTGGTAAATCATACCATTACTATTTTTTCTAAGAAAAATGTACACTAGAAATTTTTTTTCATTAATAACATAAACTTCCGAGAAAATGAAGCTTAATGAGGTACGCATGTCGCGTGAGTTACGATGGAAATGCCCATATATTTTGCATTTAAACTTTAAAAAAATAAAAATTTAAGAGGTTTTTTCAAAAATGAACAGAGTGTTTTGTACGTTTTGTTTGCTAAAGACAATAAATCGGCAATTATTCAATAAATTAAAAAACAAGTGCGAAGTTTATGCTTACAATAGTTCTGAATTATTCAAATATTATCCAAATAAACGCTTAATTTTGTTATAAAGAATAAGAATGGGTTAAATAATCAATTTGCTAACAGCAACATCAAAATGTGGCATTTTGTTGCATTGAATCCCAATTTAAAGTAGCAATATTTTAAAGCAGATATATTTAAGTCATAAAAGATTTAACTAACGTATACCTCAAAAAGTTGATAAGAAAAACTTGATTATAATTATTTTTGTATGCTAATTATCGTGCGAGCCTTTTGAACAAAAGTTCCCTGGGTACAAAATAAAGAACACGCTTGAAACAATGCATAAGCTTAAATGAAAACCTACGACCACTTAATGAAAAAGCCACTCAATAACAACAAAAGGACAATGACAAACTTTGAAACAAAAAAATCCAATAAAACAAAAACAACAACAACAAAAAACTAACATAAGCATTCTATTCATTGTCTTTATGTTGATATTCTTTTTATCTAATTTCTTTCTGCTATTTTTTCCCACACTTTTTCCATTACAGGTACGACGAAAAACACAGGCACAACAACAGCAGCTACAGCAACAAAACCTGCAGGAGACACGCTCGTATTGCACGAGTGAACCACGTTTAAGCGAAACGGAAACGCCGCCACAACGTCGCAAACTGTCCCAGAGGAGACCGCAACAGCATGGTAAGTAAAGAAAGTAAAGAAGGCAGATGTTACCTGACTGGAGGTTAAGCTGTTAATGAGCTTCGGTGCTCAGTAGTCGAATACGCTGCTGCAACATTCTATAAAAATTATTGTTTTTATTATTAAAGCGCATAAAAAGCAAACCTAATTAAGCAAAAACTGCTATTAATTAAAAGAGCACGAAAACTTTTGCCTCTCACTGTTCATAAATAAATAATTAATTTTGGCATCTTTTAACCCACGCACTCAAGTCTCAGTCTGCATGTTTATTCAGCACTTCAGCTGCTTAAGTTGAGAGCTTTTATAGCCAGGCATCTTTGTTGAATTTCTTCGTTTAGCTGTTAATTAGGTGCGACATTTGCAAATTTGCATAATAATGAGCTTTTAATAAATCGCTTGGGTCGGCTACACTTTAGAAACTTTAGAAGCTTAAAATAATGATGTATGATTTGAATAGCGTCGCACGCAGCTTCAGCCACAATTTATTAATTTTCACCTGCCTATGGCTGCCACTTCGATTCATGTTTTATTTTTTTTTCCATTTTTTAACTATTGTCATTTAAAATGATATAAAGCGATTTACCGGTTGCTTGCATTTTTCATTAAGATTTTCTCAAAATCCTCCAACTGCAACTTTCGCTTCAAGTGTTTCTTTGCTTTAATATATATGCTATTTTATTTAGAGTGAGTGAGTTTATTTATACAAAGTGAATATAAATATTTTGTTTAAGATTCAAATACGATATCGTTAATTTTTCATTTAAATGCAAATCGTCTTATGTTTGCGGCATAGCTGTATAGAAATTACAAACAAATCTGTCGACTTATCAGTCTTGCGTACAGTTGATCATTGAAGGTGCTTATTTAAATTATTATTGATATATTGCAGAAACGTCAAGAACTAGGCGATAAAAAGTTATAAATAGCTTTTTAAAAGAACAACGTGCGAGTTTTTGAATTGGTTTATAACATAAATCTTAGATGCAATGATTGTTAATAGTTTAGTCAGATGTATAGAAGTGATGGAATGTTTAAAAACACATTTTATGGAGTGCCAAAATGGATTTAACTCAACCTAGTCGAGTTTAAATTATTCTGTAAATAATGTGTGGAGAGCTAATTTTTCACCTTCAGAAGTTAATAAAAGAAAAAAGAATGAAAATGCATTATTTCATACTTAGCCCCTATCAACTCCTTCCTTTTTCCAAACCAAAAGAAATCACTCGGTGGTAAAAGATTTCCATCGAATGAATAAGTAATCTCTAAGAGGTCGTTTATAAAATGTACAAAAACTTTTGTTCTTGATTTCATTTTGTTTTAAGATTTGAAATATCCCCCCTCACATACCGTTTTGTATTGATATTTCGAAAACCATCTAAATATCATTTCCAAGCAATCTTGTTTATTGCTAACTTTCTAGTATACTGCTAAGCAGCTGTTACATTTTTGCGCTTTTGATATTGAATTAAGTATTAAGTTTTATTTAATATTTTCTCTCTTGTTCATATCACTGACAATATTTATGATGGATATAAAACTATGAGCAACAATATTTCTGGGTTTTTTTCTGGTTTAATATCAGGCAAGGCAATGCTTGTTATTCTTAATAAAAGCTCCATGTTAACTTATTTACTTGCACAGTATGATGAGAACGTCTTTAGCTGTGACTTTTTATAGTTCTTTGGAAGTCATTGAACTTTATGGCTGTTTTGTTTGTCCATTTATTGTCAATTTAAGGTTAATAAAAAGTTTATTTTCTGCCGCAGCTGGGCGTGAGTATGTTTTTATGCGTTTGTCAGAACATAATAATATTTGTTATGCTGCAAACTAAATTGCCAAAATAAAAGACAATTACCTAGGGGCGCCACTTAATGAGATATATTTAAGGTACTATTACAGTGTGTAAAAAATTAAAAATACATTTTTTTTTAGCTTAGAATATTGTTCTTTAAGGTCTCAAGAACACGTATACAATATGTAAGAAAAAAATATCAAATAAATAAAAGGATATAACATTCATTATATTTGTATGTCGCTCATTTATACATACTAGTTAACCTGTTGCCCGAATTCGAGCAATTCAATAAAAATTAAATGTAAGAAACATTATAGACATTTAATAAATGATATTCTATACAAGAAGTTTTTTACTCAAAAACGATATATTCAGTCTCAATAATAATCATCATTATCTGAATGCTTTGACTTGATCTGACACTAAATTTTTAAATTTAACTGTCAAAATACGAAGACGGACTTACACTAATATTACTACTGAGATAAATATTATTAATATTCAAAACATCGCTGCTTAACTTTTCAAGCTATAAAACATAACTAATTTAAGTAAAACGAAATAAAAAATTAATTTAAGAAATAAATAAATAATAAGATATCATAATAAGATATCAAACTTAATAAAAAAAATACTTCCAGAACACCTTCAACAACAATTTATAACACATTTTGATGAAAAAACGCCAAAAAAACAAAAAAAAAGAAGTTTTTTTTTAAAACCGTTAAAATTTGATTAATTGTTTTGCTCGGAAAGTGGAAGTTTTGATTTTGGAACTGCATTTTTCGGAAAATTGACATTTGAGAAATAATAAAAAAATTATTAAGAATAATAAAAAATTATCATAAAAGATAATTTTAGTGAAAAATTTTTAGTTTTGAAAAAAATTAAAATTCGATCAATTTATAAGCTCTTCTCAAACAAAATTTCAAATCGATTAAATAGCGGTTTTTGTACAAAACTTGTATTTCTGTTTTAAAAGGTTGGGAGCCCCCTGAAGTGAAATCACAATTTTTAAAAGTGATTTTTGCACATCTACAGCCTAAACCTAATTTAATGACATCTGAATCGATAAAATCGGTCCATTTGTCTGGGAAGAGTTGAAGTCACAAAAAAAAACCTTAGCCTATTAATTATATAGATCAGGCATGCGCAAAAGGCCGCCCATGGGCGGATAGCTTTCACATGCATACGACAGCTTTCAGTCAAAAAAGCTTTTCAGTCGAGACTCGCACTGTTACACTGAATATTTATTCACATTCGTGCTATCACAGCACACGATCAGTCGCTGTGCGAACTTCATGCTATGAGGTTGCGGTCGCTTGCTCCTGCGTTGCCTTATTAAAAACGACAAACTACCATTCATACGCATGAATATGCGTTTGTTTATTATATTTGTTTGTCTGTAATAATTTTTTGTTTTTAAATAATAAGGATTTAATTAATTCGTAGAATTTTACTTAATTTTTAAACGAAGCTTGTAGTATTGAATATGTCAACGCAGTAGCAAGCGACCGCAACCTTTAAGCATGAAGTTCAAACAGCGACTGAACATATGTTGTGATTGTAACAATGAACTAACTCGTGCTTTTCGTTCAGTGTTAACTTGAAAAACAAAAGCTTTGCAATACAACCACAAAACTTTGTATGTATTAGTTTGCGCACCCCTGATATAGATAGATAAGCAGGATGATTAAAACAGATTCGTGGCTATAACATTTCATTGGTTGTAGCTATACTGAAATTTTTTTCAAATATATTGTTTTTGAAGCTTTTTGAAGATTTAAAAAATATAAGAACAACATTTAAAAAAAAAAAAAATTTCGAGCAATAACCATAGGGGGTAGCCTTGTTTTTTCGATGACACATAGTATTTATTAATTTTTCTGTCAAACAAAAACAAATTCGTCTTAAATAAACTATTTACAATGAAAGAAAATTAAAAATGCAAATTTTAATTTTTTTTTTTTTTTTACAACAAAAACAATTTTTATTACATTTTTTGAGAAAACATTCATTTTATTGGACTCTTTTTAAAGGCAATGATTGAAATATAAATATTAAAGTAACGGTAAAAACTTTGTTATAATTTTTAAGTCAATTAATTGCAATTAAATACAAAAAACAAATAAATTAATTTTTTTAAAAAGTGGCAGAGATATTCGCTTCCAAATATAGAACTTTAAATTTCAGACAGTTTTTTTTCTCTGCCTTGGCGTTTGATAAAAATACACGCTAAAAAACTAAAGACAATATTAAGAAAATTCATGCAAAATACATTTGGAAAAATAATTACCATTATTGCCAACACATTTCAAAGAAAATTAAACAAAAATTTAGAGAGACAAAAAAAAATTTTAAAACTGTTAAAAGTTGACTAAGTTGTTTGCTCGGAAAGTGGAAATTTTGATTTTGGAACTGCATTTTTCGGACAATTGACATTTGAGGAATGCATTAAAGATAATTTTGGTGAAAAATTTTTAGTTTTGAAAAAAATTAAAATTCGATCAATTCATAAGCTCATCTCAAACTAAATTTCAAATCGATTAAATAGTGGTTTTTGTACAAAACTTGTATTTCTGTTTTAAAAGGTTGGGAGCCTCCTGAAGTGAAATCACAATTTTTAAAAGTGATTTTTGCACATCTACAGCCTAAACCTAATTTAATGACATCTGAATCGATAAAATCGGTCCATTTGTCTGGGAGGAGTTGAAGTCACAAAAAAAACCTAAGCCTATTAATTATATAGATATTATCATTCATAGAAGAAAATCTAAACGCGTGTTTCTCGAAACATGATTTTTCGAATTGGTTTCTAAGATATCTCGAGTTCTGCTTGATAGATTTCGATGAATCTTGATTCATTATGATCTTGATAGACTCTGTTAAGCACTCTACCTAAAAAAAACCGAGAAACTTTAATATTATGTTTTTTATGGCTAAGAATTTCTGCCAAAAAGATCGGTGTTTTATAAATTTGTTTTACAACGCATGGCACTTTTTTTTTTATTTGCGTATTTATTCAAGGACCTCTAGAAAATAAACAACAAATACAAAAAATATTTTTTTATATCTTCAACTTTAACTGTACATAATGTAAATAAATTTGAATTAAATAATTTAATAATACTATGTAAAAAAAATTAACAAAAAAGGTGTTGTTTTTAATGTGTGGTGACCGTGGCATGCAGGTTAAGTGTGTGGCTTAGCATGCTCGGAGCCCGGGTTCGATCCCAGCCGCGGCGTAAAGTTTTTTCAATAAAAAATTTTTCTGATCGGTCACCACCTCTTTGCAGACAATGGCAAACCTCAGAGAGTAAATAATGCCATGTAAAGCTTCTTGAGAACATGAACTTTAGCCGTTCGGAGTCGGCATAAAACATGTAGGTCCAGTTGTCGGTCAATTGTGTGCAAACATTTAATAACACACACAACACAATTCATCATAAGAAGCTCGGTCAAAGTCCTTTCAAGGGCTGAAATGGCCAATTTCTTTTTTTGTTTTGTGTTGTTTTTAATAGCTTCACACTGTAATAGTACCTTAAGCAAATTTTTTTAAATGTTTTAAAAATTATGTATATGTTTTTTTTTTTTGTTTTTAATTATAAAATAATTGCCGAATTTTATACTCTAAACCTGTAAAGTCAGGGCATATTACCTTAGTGTAAACGCTTGTAATACCCAGAAATAAGCGAATACGGTATATAGAAGTATACCGTAAAATATGAGTGTTTAGTTTTTACTTCAAATCAGTTATATTAAATATACTACTCTATTTTAATCTCTTATTAATTTTTTTTTTCTCTTGTTCTTTCAAATAACGTTACAATTTTTAAGATGTGCTTACATAGAGCTCAAATTCAGCAAAATCTGATTGTTTTTGAATACAAGTACTAACTGAATTATTGAAAATTTTGTTTTTTTTTTTAAAAAAAGCCCTGTTTTCGAAGAAATAATTAACCCCCTTACGTAACTTTTTGAGCAAAAAATGGTCTCAAAATGTTAAGAACCATCTATTGCAAATATTTATATGCTGTTACTACATATGATTTGAATTTAGTTTCAGAGTTAAAAGAAAAAATTGGTGACTTTAAGGTGAAATTTGACCTTGGATTTCTCTCTTATTTTACCTAATCCGATAAGACTGAGTATGAGGGCATAATATATAGACCATGCACTATTATAAGCCATTGCGATATTTGAGGTAATTCCAATTGACCCTTAAACTGTCGCACAGTGTATTTATTTAGTTTTAATTGTGAAAAAATATAAAAACTATTTTTTTGAAGATTCATAATAGAAAAAAGCAAAAGCTGTACTCCTGCACAAAGAAGCTTCAGTTTTGAAATTCGCAGAGCAGGAAAGTCGTATAAAGAAATGCCAAAACAGCTCAAGTATTCCAAAATAATAATTTTTTAATGCTTTACAGCATAGAGGCAAATATGACACTATATGACTAATGTTCCACGAAAGAAGAGACCCAGAAAAACATCAGCGCACACCGACCTGCCATCCACATATAATTCACACAATATTCAAGAAAAATTTTACCATATTTCTCTTGCATCATTTTATTTTTTTATTTGATAAACTTTTTAAAAACTTATGACGATTTAAAAAAAAAAAAAATTCACAATAAAATGTATTATATGTATACCCACATGACCAACAAAATAGCCAAAACTTCTGATTTGTATACACGAACCCAATAAAGGTCAAATGACTGGCTTTTATTTTTAAAAATCATTTCTATTTATTGATTAAAATAAGTATAGAATTACATAAAATGTGAAAAACATTTTTTAACCGATTTTTTTCTAATACTAACCGTTTTAAAAATAATTCTGCGCGCAAAATAAAAACCACACACAATTCTTTTTCAGAAGCTCTTGATGTTTTCTTATGAAACTAAATAAAAGCACAATCATTGCAAATTCTTTGATCAGATCAGCTTTACTCAGTTGAGTACAGTGTGTTATAATGGGTTAAGGTGGGTTACCTCCTATGGAAAAGCAAAGTTCGCCTGCGCCCCTCATCTGAAAGCTTATGTTGAGAGGGTTTTGGTGCCATAAAAATGTTTTTCTTCGGTGGACCCAAAGCCTGCCCCAAATGGTCTTTTATGTATAACTTCGTCAGTTTTCAACCGAAAAAATATGTCGTTGAATAAATCTCAGACAGTACAACAATTCGTGCGAAAAATTTTTATACCTCCGATCCCATCTTTGAGTAGATACATATTTTAATTTTTTTTTAAATTAAAGTTCATAAAAGATCATAAAAAAATCATCAATTTCATTTGCAGGAAAACAAATTACAGCGAATTAACTTCTTGGTGAAAATTGTTTTAATTTATTAATTTAAACTTTTGGTTCATGTTTGCGTGGCTTCGTTTGTTTTTGAATGATTTCGTTCATCTTTGATTTTATTCATTTTAAATACCAAATTTTTGACGATCTCTTGAGAACTGACGAATTAATTTATACAAAAGAGATCATTTTTGGCAGATTTTGGGTCTATCTAAAAAAAAATTTGTGTAACACTAAAACCCTCTTCACATTAGATTTCAAATGAGGGGCGGATCCGGCAAACTTATTTTGATGGCCCACCGTAATGTACATTAAAAGAAAGTTTACCTATTTTTTTCGACATAATCACAACCGGATTTTTATGGAAAATTCGATTAGTGCGACCTCTTAACCAAAAATTTGAAAAAATCTCAAAAATATTTCATCCCATTAGCTTTCAAGAACAGCTTGAAACAAAAAACATTTTTTTGCGACACGCTAATGTATAAATTTTTGAAAAATAAATCGCATTGAAAAAGATATGTTAGACGTCCTATAGTCAAGCATTTAATACCCGCTATATTTCTTGCATACTGAAGCATGGTTGAGGTTTAATTATGGTATGAGGGTGCTTCTGCTGGAATGGTATAGGCCAATTTATAGAATGTATGGAATTTTATGAGCTCATATAACCACGAGCTCCTATTTTACTTAAATGTATCTTAAGTATGTTTCTCAGTGTAAGCCGAAAATCCAATCAGTGTCGTAAATGCTTTATTATAAACTACAAAATAATAGTCAATTAAATTTTATTCTTGTGTTGAGCTTTCATTACCGCATAATGTTTCTCGTAATGTATTTCTGTGATTTGTATGACTTCTTTAAGTTTTAAATCATCATTCATTTTATGAAACACTCTGAAAATTTAAACTTTTTATTTTTTTCTTGCTGTTTGCAAAATAAATCTTGCAAAGCCTTAAAGCAATGCATTTTCCCCAGTAAGCCTAGAGATAAACTCAGAAACCCATCTGCGTAGATTCCGGCAAAGTTTTACATTTATTTGATTACAAAGTCTGCTGATATGCTTTAAGATAAACATTTATGTGTATATATGTATGTAGATATTAATGTTTGTGTTTATATAATTGTATTTGTTTATTTTTTGTCTTACGGTCTTCTTGTTGCACAACACGTACAAACAAAGCGCCAGGATTTATGAAGCACATGCTATGGTGAATACAAATCTGAGTCTGACTATTTAATGGCAATGGCGGAGAATTTTAGTGTAGTTAAAGAAATACTTAAATTATTTTGATTGTATTTAATCAAAAAGTGACCAAAAAAAAAAACAAACACAAGGAACCCTTTTAAGATGACTGCAACAACCTTCAGATATATTCAATTTTTAGATGGGCTCTAAAATTGTTAAAATGAGAAAAATTAATTGTTTTGCTTTAAAAGGTTGAAAGACATCTAAAATATTTAAATTGTTGGAACTGAAATTACTGATAAATCAAGAAGTCAAAATTATTGCTTATTTTACTACAAGAACATCATCACCCATTCTGTCAAGTCTGCCTTGGTTCGTAAATGGGGAGATGAGGAGACCTTTACCTCAGTCAATTCGAGTTACCAAGCAATATCATTCCACGAACATCTCTAACATCAATATAAGCATATTTATAAATTTTAAATTTCAGTTGATTAGAAATAAGGAAAGAATCAAAGAAAGGAAAAGCGAAGGACCATGGTCTGATAGGGATTCGAACCTGGAACCTCTGAGTTGGCAGTCAAGCACGCTTAACACAGCCAATATTGAGGTCTTATTTCCTGAGGCCTTATTTTACAGAGCCGCCATTAACGTTAAAAAATATTCCACTTGGTTCTTTTTAAATAACAGTGTTAAGTAAAAACAACAATTAATTTATTTTACCACTAAGGCGAGAGAAAAAAACTTCCCATCACTTTTCTTAATATGTATATAAAACACAAGCGTCCTGCTCCATGGTCTATATCGCTCAAACTGCTCATAGTTGTTATTGCTATGCTTTTTAAAACATGTTCAGCCCGAACCAGAACCTGTTTCGCTCATGCAATCATCGCTTAAGCTGTTAACTGTCAGCCTAAAAGTATGCATACAAATTTTATATGAGATTTATCAGTAATGCTATGTCTACACAGAGAGTTAAGTTAATTTTAACTAACATTTAACCGAAGTTGTTCACACAGAGATACCGTAGCAGAATGAGTTAAATTTGCCGACAATGCTGCTGGTGTCTCTGCGTACACATGCGTTTTTTTCTTGCTATGCGAAAGCTCTGCCCATAGTTGGATGAAAACTACTTTCCCCACTATTGCCCAAATCCTTCTCGAAGTTCTTTTACCCATTTTTTAAAGAAAATAACAACATATAGTTAAAAAAATAAATTGTATAATTAACAAATCAGCTGTTCTATTTTGACAGTTCTAGTAAAAAAAAGTTTCTTTCATAAAAAATACCACTGAATATAAACATTTATATTATTTTGTAGTGTACTTTTAGGCACTTTTTACATTGAGTCATAAAAACTCCGAATATATAATGAGTTAAGTTGAGTGTAATCGTACATTTTTGTACTGGTAACGCAAGAGTTTATTTCTCGTTACATGGGAAAACTCAGCTTTGTACTGGTAATTCAAACTTAACTCTCTGTGTAGACGTAGCATAAAGATACATTGACAACGTCTGGAACATAACAACATTTGAGGTGAATGTTAAAATATTGTCATATCGTCTGCTACTAAATTATTTTGAATACAACCCGGGCTTCTATACTAGTATGTATATAATATACCTACTGATGCGTCGGTATCATATTATTTGTTTTTCGGAATTTTCAAACTCCAAAATCGGGTTTCTTCAAATAGTCCTCCATATGGCTATTTTTGAGTATAACAATTCTTTCTAGATCACACCACAACAACGTCACACCAACAAATTGATAATTATTTTTTTATATGATCATTGCCATTTTTGGATGATTTTGTGTTTTTGAAAAGATCAAACTCTTAAAAGATCAAAAACAATATTTAAATGATTTAAAAAAAAATATTTGCTTTTCTTTTTGCATAATCAAAATGCTTGAAAAATATGTCATTTTTAAAAGCTAACCACAAAGATCCTTCAAGTTACAGAAAAGCTATTAACAAATCAGTTTCATCAACAAACTAACGACATAGTGTGATAAGTAGACAAAAAAGTATTTAAAATTCCCGTTGGGGAAAAGCAAAGTCTTAAGGGCCTTCTAATTTTTATAGGCAATTAAAATAATTAAATTTTAAATCATTATTCAGTTCACTATATTTGAACAGGTTCCTACACATAACTATAAATATCGCCTGCGTGCGATTTCAAAGAAAACAACAACTGCAAAGAATTTATTTTTCCCTTTTCCTTTCGCTCTATCAAATCAGCACATAAAGCTTTTTTACGGAGTGCAATGAACGGAAGTAGAAAACCATAATAATAGGGTGATTAACAGGAAATACGAAATCCATGACAACAACAACGACATGAAATCCAGCGTTGACCCATTTGCTGTTCATTTCTCCTTGATTTATACAAACAAATACACAAATCAACCAACAACTCAGTCAGTAGTACTCATAAAGCTCTGATGGTGGGTGTCCACAAGAGTGGGCTTAAATTTTAAGCCGCACTCGGCTCTTAGTTAAAGTGGTTAAAAGTTGAATACATTCAAAGTTTATGTTGTTGGGTGTTGAGCGCGCCATCTCTTATTTTACATTGAAAAAAGAAATTCATGGAATTCAAATATTGAAAGAAACCTGTTGATGGAATTTATGTTATCTTATTTGAATTGCGAAAAGCTTTTAAAAAATCAATGCATTGTATTTATTTATAAATTGATGTCTAATAATGTTGACATTTTGAAATTTACGAATGTTCTTGGGTACCTTAAAAGAGTAACAAAAAAATCAGAGCCACACAAGTTAATGCTGAAATTTATGTCATTGTGTGATATTCAATAATTTTAGAACCTTTATTTGAACCTTATATAGAATGTATGTCTGTGAATGAAATTCAAAAGCACTTAAAAGCAAACTTTATCGATTAAATAACTACATATATTTTCACTTTAACACAACATTAATAGAGCAGAGTTTGGATAGGACATTTAAAAATTTTTTATTCGGCTAGAGTATTTTGAAGTTGTTGTTGATATTCCTTTGAAGACAAGTATCTTATAATGGTGTTGCTTTAAATTTTTTGAACTTAATTAAGTCAAACAAGTGTTTTAAAGAAAAGACAAAAAGAAAATATGTGCGTGCGCAGGGTGCTTTTTTCGACTATTTTTTTTTTTTCACTCCCATCTCGAAATTTTGTGGAAAATACCTTAAAAAAATTACCTTGAAATTTGAGCCCTTAATATTAATATCAAGTGCTCGTCCAAGGCATGTAAAGATTTCCCACTTAAAATATACGTTAACTTTAACTTCTTTTCAGTTCAGAGGCATTTTGAGTATAGTCTAGGACATTAGTAGGTTTTCTTCAAAATTAAATGATCTAAAAAACTGCTCATTGCGGTAAAGTCGTAACTCACACCGGCGAGGTCATACGGGTCACCTAAACCGAATTTTTTCATTAATTTCTTGTTTTTTGCCCATTTTTTCGTAAATGACAAGAGTTACAAAAAAATTTAAAGGACAAACTTGTTGAAAATTTAATTTCCTTAGAGAACCGAATTGATAACATTGATATTTATTGAGATATTGCGCTTTTAAGTTGAGGAAATATGGAATTTTCAAATATTTTGAGTTAAATTGTCGAATTATTCATTTTTTTTTTTTTTAATTGTACATTTTTTGCATTGGAAATGAATGGCTGTTAAAAAAATATTTATGCCGAGTACAATTCTCATCTTAAAAAAATAACTATGGTGATTTTAATAAATTATAAGGATGTAAGGAATAACAAAATATTGAATCACAGTAAATGAATTTTCTAAAAACACAAATATAGCAGTTTAGGAAATTTTTTTCTCCGAGTAAGTTAATTTTGTGGTGACTGTGGCATGCATGTCAAGTGTATGGCTTAGCATGCTCGGAGCCCGAGTTCAATACCCAATAGCGGCAAAAGTTTTTTCAATAAAAAACAAAATTTTCTGATCGGTCCCCACCTCTCTGCAGACAATGGAAAACCTCAGAAAGTAAATAATGCAAAGTAAAGCTTCTTGAGAACATGAACTTTAGCCGTTCAGAGTCGGCATATAACATGCAGGTCCAATTCTCGGTCAATTGTATACAAAGACATTTAATAACACACACAACTAATCATAAGAAGCTCGGTCAAAGTCCTTTCAAGGGCTGAAATGGCCAATTTGTGTTTTTATACCCTAAACCTAAAAGGTCGGGGTATATTAACTTTGTGCAAACGTTTGTAACGCATAGAACGAAGCGAGTCCGTTATAGAAAAGTATATATATTCTTGATCAGCGTCACCACGTGAGTTGAGATATGTGTGTTGTCTATGTGTTGTCCGTATACACAGGATATGAAGAAGGAGTCGAGATTTGGATGAAACTTGGTACACATGGTCACATGGACCCAAGGATCTGCACTATTGACTATTTTAGGAATCCGCCCACGAACACGCCTATCTCCCATACAACCCAAAAATTGAAAACGAAATAAATAAGCCCCTGTGTAACCTACAGAGATAAACCTTCGAAAGTATGTTTTTTATGACAAAACAAAGAATTTAAAAAAAAAAAAAATCATCCGCCGACGAACACGTCTTCCTCCCATATAACCCAAAAATTGAAAACGCAATAAATAAGCTTCTGTTTAACCTACAGAGATAAAATTTGGCACGTGTATTTTTTATGACAAAACAAAGATGATTTTGAAAAATTGACATCATCAGCCTACGGATACGCCTACCTCCCATACAACCCAAAAATGAAAAACTGCATAAATAAGCTCATAATTAACCTAAAACAATAAAATTTGGTGTGTATGTGTTTTGTATTAACACAAAAACGTATTCGAAAAATGGATGTCATTCGCTCACGGACACGCCCACCTCCCATACAACCCAAAAATTGAAAACGCAATATATAAGCCTATGTTTAACCAACAGAGATAAAATTTTACACGTATGTGTTATGTGACAAAATAAAGATGGTTTTGGAGTATGGACGTCATCCGCTCACAGACACGCCTACCTCCCATACAGCCCAAAAAGTTTAAAACTGAATAAATAAGATTATGTTTGTCATAGAGAGATCAAATTTGGTATGTATGTATTTTATACCAAAACAAAGGTGTGTTCAAAAATAAGTAGTCCATGAACACGCCCAACTCCCATAGCGAAAGCATAATAAAGGCATTAACTGTGAGCTACAGGAATAAAACTTGGTATGTATAAATTTTTCTTCAACATTTAAATGCATATAAAATATAGGCTTCATCCGACCACGGACACGCCAATTTTCAATGATATTTTTTTTTCTTAAAAGTAGGTTTAGGGTATTTCATAGTTGGCCTAGACCGACTTTAGACTTTCTTTACTTGTTTTAAATTAATTTTGTACACAATGGATACTGCGAACGATGATTTTGTACTATTTGAAAAATTTTCTGCCTTTCATTTTCATTATGAGTTAAAGCTTCATTAAATTTCTGAGTAAGAGCGACTCCTCGTTCAGCACTATCATTCACAACTTTTTACTTTTTAAATGTGAAATCGAAAATTTAAATTCGGTGTGCCAATGTCCTGGAGAGAGCCAACTAATGATGAAACTGATTGCTACTTCTATTTGACTAAGTTGATTGGAACCAAAGCCGTGTATGCACTGTGGAGTACGCCGATATCTCGTCGGTGACGAAACCAGTTACACACTCCGACAAGCTACCAGTGCCAAAATGTAACGATTTAGAGAGCAAGAAACGAAGGAGATATTCAAAAGAATAAAGCAGCTCTAAATTTTCGACTGTAAATGAGTTCATCCCAAATGTACCAACGAATCAACTACGCCTTTTATCGTAAGCTCAACTAATTGATTGCTTACGTGACCTAAAATTGAGCAAACAAAATGCAGAGCTGCATGCATCTCGAATGAAGCAGTTCAACTTTTTAGCTCCAGGAGTCATGGTAACGATTTACCGTAATCGAGGTAATCGTTTCGCCAAATATTACGCCAAGTATGGCGGAATTTGCTACTGCGCTGATGTACATGGCCTGTTTACAGAACTCGGTCAGAGTTACGATCCGAACAATCTCAAGGCTGTTTTGATACATAATAGCAACCATAAACCTTTCATTCCAATTGTTCACGCCGTGGACATGAATGAAACGTACACTTCAATGGCAGCAGTTTTGAAAAAAATCAATTTTGTGCTCATAATTGGACAGTATGCTCAGATTTAAAAAAGTGCTCGCTCTGCTCACAGTCTAACAGGGCGGATTTACAAAGAACTGTTCTTTTCTCTGCATTATGAACGGAAAAACTGGCCTGCTAGAGATGACCATATTATTGGTGAAAACAATATTTCACAGCCACCATTGAGACCGAAAAAAAAACATTATTCTTCCGCCGCTGCACATAAAACTAAGTTTAATGAAAAAAGAAACAGTTTCGATAGTATCGTAAGTGTAGACGTAGAATTCCGTTTAAGTTGTAACCTCTTCTGCTTTGTCTCTTTGGTCCAATTGTTTTGTTCATTTTGCACGTACTTCATTGATCTTTTGAAAATTAACAAATAAATGAATAACACTCAATTATGGACTACTTATCGAAGCCAAGACAAAGAAAAAGTTAAAAAGTAAGTATGATTAAATGAGCAAGCAAAAAGAAACAAGCAAAATTTCAAATTTTTTCGATCATTTCTGCAGAGAGGTGGTGACCGATCAGAAAAATTTTTTATTAAAAAAAAAACTTTTCGCCTTGGCTGGAGATCGAACCCGGGCTCCGAGCATGCTAGGCCACACACTTAACCTCCACGGTGTGTGGCCTACGGCCACGGTCACCACAAGCAAACCAATCAGTTCGTGCAAAACAGAAGCAATACAAGCATAAACAACGAAACTCTTATCTTATATAAAAACATGCTTTTTTCATCTTATATTTTACTATTTTTGTGACTTTAATATAATAGTGACAAAATCCAATATAAGATACTCATTCAGCGCAGGATATATCTGATATTTCAGTATATATTTTATCTTTGAACGATAAGTATTAAAGGCTGCAGGTATACCTTAAAGTATTAGCCAAAAAGTTGCATAACCTTAAAAAAATCGGTTAAAACGACCCAATACAAACCGCGCAATAACACGTAATTCTACGTCAAAATTTTGTATAGGCCTTAAAAAACAATCCGAACGCAATGAGAGCTACCTGAAGAATGCATTTCCAAGACTATCAGTAGCAAAAATAAAAGTAGTAATCTTTGTAGGACCACAAAGCAGGAAGCTCCTTCATCACGAGGAATTTCCAAAATGTTTGTCGGAAGATGAAATTGCAGCATGGAAAGCATTCTAAGATGTTGTCAGCGATTTCCTTGGAAATTGTAAAAGTCTTCAATACGAGCAACTTATCGAGAATTTTCTCGAAAAATATGAAAAAATAAGTAAGTTTGTACTTTGATATGTTACATTTCAAACAACATATTGCGTTAAGTTTGGAATGAAAAACTTTTGGTTTCAATCAACAGCTGGCAATATGTCATTGAAAATAAATTTCCTTCACTCGCATTTCAATTTTTTTAAGGGAAAACTTGGGCGTGTAGAGCGACGAGCACGGTGAGCGGTTCCACCAGGATATGATGGCAATCGAAAAGCGCTATCATGGAAGGTGGGATATCGAAATGATGGGTGACTATTGCTGGTTTCTCATACGAGAAGATGTTACTGACTCACATCGAAGAAACAATACTTCTCTTAATTATTTCTAAATTTTAACATACATTGCAATCTTATCTGAACAGTAAAAACTGTATCAAATTGTATCGTATAGACATAAGAATTATATATGTTGGTTTTTAGAACATTTGGCCCACTATTAAAAAGGTGCTTTTGTTTTACTTAATAGCAAAAATGTTCTTCGATTGATGAGCTAGGTAATAGTTTAGCCAATTTTCAATGATCTAGGTTAAGATAAGTCAATATTCCTGAATAAATGTCATAATATAAGATAAATAAGAGAAGTGACTTAAGAAATTTGGATAAAATATGTGTCCTCACAAATAATTCATGCAAATTTGCAAATAATTCATAAGTTGCATTTTATATTCTAGACTTGAATGAAAAAATACAAAACCGATTTTCAAAAATGTTTAAAAATTCAAAATTTAATGATATTGACAAAATGTACTAAAATAATTCTGAAATATTCATTTTTTGTTGGATTCATACGTAATTTATCTTATACTGTGCTTAGATATCGCATCTATCACTGAGAAAAGAAAAAACTTAAAATATAGTTTTGGAACATATTGGAAATAACAGTTAAATAACGATTTATCTAACAATTTTCGCATAAATTACAGTTGTACAAGTTACAATTTTGCTTTTTACGCCCAAGGTACCGGTCCGATTAAATTCATATGTAGGGGAGACTCGTCCCCGTTGTCTTAAGTACTAGTTGTCACAACGCCGATATCTTTTGATTCAACAAGTTATCGAATGGAATATCAATGCCATCTATACGCTATTGCAATGTCTAGCATCCCAAGAAAGTTTAAGTGCCGTTAGTTTTGTTTTGCAAAAATTAAAATAAATTTAAGAAACTAAGTTGGATTTGTGCATTTTTATATTTTTTTCAATTTTGTAATTAAACAAATAGAAGTGTGTAATATTCAACTTTTAATAAATTTCCAATACAATTTATATTGTATTTTGCAAATACTTATGAATTTTAAAATAAAACTTTCTTTTTAAATTTACAGAACATTGTTAACATTTTTTTTCAAATGGTACAGGTTGTCACAGTGCTTGTGGGGCTTGTTGTCACATATAATTTCATATAACTATTTTGAAAGTATTCTATGATTTATTTGAAATTTAAGGAAATATGCCAAGAAATCGCAAACGACTTACAAACCGAGGTCGGACATCTTCAGATATCATGATGCAAGCCGAATACAGCTAATATCAATGAAGATAACGTGGATTCACTATGTGTAGATTGTTGTCGAGCGTCAAATCCAATAACAATTGTCGTCAATGTATAAAATGCAAACGTTGTGCACATAATGCATTGAAAGTGATAGTTTAATACATTGCTGGTTAAATTGTGTTTCGGAGTGTGGCAGTAATGATGATTTAGAAGTGTGACAACGGGGACTACGCATTGGGACAACTAACCCCACGAGTGGGGTAACTTGTCACAGACGAGTTAAATTTTTTATCAAGGAAATTTTGTAATTAATTTTAAAATAATATATGTTATTTACATCAGGATTGAAGAATAAAAAATTGAATTTATGTTTACAAGTTTTGCAGTGCCATTATTGCTTGATTTGTGGAAATTACAGCGGTTCATTCAAATTTTGTGACAACTAGTACCACTCTCCCCTATAGAATGAAAAAGAGTACAAGTTTTTTCTAAACAATTAAAAAAAAAGCATGAAAATCGAGCCATTGTTTCAAATGGTAGAGCTGCAAGGGCAAGATCACCTTTTTGAAAAAACTGCAAAAATTGTATTGACAAATTACTCGAAAAAGGCTCTGTCGATTTGAAAATAGTTGCCATTTGTATTGACTTAAAAAAGTTATTGAGTTGCTTGGAGCAAATTTTTTTCCATTTTGTAGAGTTTTGTAATATGTGTTCAAAAATTGGGCGTTATCCGTTCACGAACACGCCCACCTCCCATACAACCTACAATAACGAAAACACTATAACGCCATTAACATGTCGCATACATTAGGTACAGGAATAAATCTTGATATGTGTTAATTTTTCATCAAAATTGAAATGCATATAAAATATGGGCTTCATCCGCCCACGGATATGCCATTTTTCAATACTATTATTACATTTTGAAACAGCAGGTTTAAAGTATTTCATAGTCGGGCTAGACCGACTTTAGACTTTCTTTACTTGTTATTTTTATTGATGAGCTTTAAATATCATGATTTGTAACATATCATGAATTGCTAGTAAACCTAAAGAAATTCCGTTCAAATTGCAAAAATTTAAAAAATTTAATCGCAATATAGCTCTTTCAAAATAAACATTTTCTTGGAAAATATTGGCTCACAATATGAATACATATATTAAATTTGGGTTTATTTATTTTATCCTCCACCAATACTCAAATTGCAATATAAATATGATAAACTATTACCCATAACTGTGTTACGCTCAAAGAAATTAACTCTATACTTTTGAGAATATGGAAACCTGCTATAGTAGTAATTATTTTAATTTTGACAAGAGTAAAACACTCAAACAATTTGAGGAAATTTCAGCGCAACACCCGCAAATCCCAAGTTGCCGTCACTTTGGAAAGTTTCAAATGCAGCTTTGGTGCCAACATCAGGGTTGAACACACATTTTAATTGACTCATACCGCAACAAACACGCCCAAAATTTAATGAGATTTACTTCTTCCGGTTTGTAGCTGAAATGAATGTTCATTTCCGCCTGGCTGAATATCAGCGCAAATATAACAAGCTATACTTAATTGTAGCTACACACGCACACATTAAATCCTGCTGAGAGGGAAATACAATTTATAAACTTGTTCATTTGAGTTTTATTAAATAGTCGAACGCGTTTTATTGAAATAAATTTAGTTCAAAAAACAATTAATGAATTTAAATTCAGTTAATTTGCAGCAGCTTTTGACACTCTTTTTTGTTGTTTAATAAAAAGTAACATGTTATCTCTACAGCATTAAATAAATTAATTTAAAGGCAAGAATTGTAAGCAAAGCTATTTAATTAAGTTTACAAATTGGAAACACTTTGAAGCTTGTGGTTATGCTCGAAATGGGTTAATAATTCCTGAGAAAACTATTTTACTAAATTTGATTATTTTCGAGATATGATCAAATTTAAATTAAATATTACTTTGACATTTCAACATTTCAACATTTCAACATGCTTATTTTGTTTCTAAGCCAAACATAAGAACTTTGCTATACATAAGAGTTGAGCAAATTTATCCGCAGGCAGCTGATGATGGAGCAACCAATACTTAAAGCCTTGTAAGATTAATGTTTATGTATGTAAAAAGGTACAAAAGGCCAGTTCATTTGCACAATCGCACAATTTGTTTGCTACAAACACACACACAGTCAACTAATGAAATGCACACATTTTCACAAACAAACCAGCGATTCCCCTGCGGCTCTAACAAGTTTTAATATATTTATGATAATGATTAATTAACGTATTTCCACAAATACAGCCATATTACCATGTTTAATACGCCTTTTGTAACGCATGTTATTTTATTAGAAAAACATTTATTGTTGTGGCATGTCCGCAATTAAGTAAATCTATACAATAAAATTGGGCAACGGAAACGGATGTTGTAGTTATGCTTGTATGTGTAACAGAGAGCAGATGACAGCTCAGCAAATAATGATAAATTTTTACAATAATTACAATGAAATTAAAATAAAATAAGTTAATAATTTAAGCAAATTTTTAATAAAAAGATTATTCATTAAATATATTTTATTGTTCTCACTTTTATTCATTCTTTAGCTCACAGAAAATCAAATGCCTTCCTTGATGTGCCATCAATGCAGATGCATCATTTGCGAGTCAGCGATGATGATGAAGACTTGGATAGACTGCGCACGTTCAGCTCCTCTAAGGGTGGTAAGTTTACGACTCTTGAATACGCTTCACTTCACATTTTTATAGCATAAACAAAATCAAAAGCTGCTCAAATATTTGTTTATTTTGCAACATGGCAAAAATTTCAAAATGAACAAAGTAACAAATAAAAAATACTTTATATGAAAATGCATCGTGTTGGTTAAATTATAAAGTTTACTGAAAAATTATGTTAAAATTATCAAATAAATTATTGCAACAAGAAAACCACTGCAAACATGTATTTGTTTCACCAAGGGCGCAACCAGGAATTTTTTTTGGGGGGTTTTATCAAATGTAAAACTTATATATAAAAACAATTTTACGTAATAACAGCGGCTGAGTTGTAGCGGTTAGTGCGTTCAATTTTTGCACTAATGGTTCCTTGTTCAAACCTCAGGCAAAAAATTAAAATTAAAACGATCACTGTCAGGACATTCTATCCGTACAGAAGGTGAACAGCAGTGGTAGCGGTGGTTTTAAAATAAACTGGCTTCAACGTCGTTTAGGATCTGTTCGGCCAAAATATTTCGCAAGCACCAGTTGTAGGCCGTTTAATGAATTTTTTTCTTGTTTGCCAGTTGTACGAAGGTTATAAGGCTTGAGCTAAAATATTTTCATTTTTACTCGGGAATAAATTTTCACATTTTCAAATAAATATTTCTTCAGGGAAATGGAAATATTTGGAAATATTTCAATGTCTCTAACAATGATAAGTATTTTTCTCGCACAAAAAATTCTCATTTATAGAGAAAAATTTAAGGAAAATGAAAAATTTTTACTAAATTTTGATAAAAAATTCATTGCGCGAAGTATTTTCTTCAATAAAATGAAATTTTTTTCAAAAATAAAAAAGTCTTATTCTCTAAAAATGATATATTTTTCTATATTTCCCTTTTTCGTGGAAGCTTTTTATCATTTTTAGGAATTTTTTAGTACCACATTTAGAGAAAAGCATTCTCTGGAGCAAACTCTATAACATATTTCTCTAAATATTATGTCTTTTTACTTGTTCCGAGAAACTTTTTACTGAGTGCAGTGAAAATTTTTCATCCATACATCACTTCGTTGTAAAAAAATGCAATTGGCTGGCACTAGCTTTAAAATTCGTCCTTTAGTGAGCACTAGTTATGCTCAATTCCGAAAGTAGAAACCGCTAAATTTCTGACACCTTGGGATGAAAAACAAAGAGTCTGAATTTGAAAAAATCATTTGATAGTTCTTGTTCAATGCGCAAATGCTGACGAAATCGAAATAATATATATTTTTAGCGATAGGTCTTTCCTACACTTTTCCAAAATCGCTTAATATTTGCGCAATTTTGAGGGATTTTCATGAAACTGATTTTGAAAATCCAATAGAAGATTATGAATAAGGCGTATAACTTTATTATGTCACTGGATGGGCGAACAGAAGAAAAATTGAACCAACATATTTTTACCTAAGAAGCCAAAATTCCTTAATATCGTGTAATATTTAAAAATTTAGACAAATTTTATGAAACGGATTTTGGAAAAAACGATGGAAAATTAGAAATTGTAAATTTTTTCTCCACTTTCGGAAGTCAATCGGAATTATTTTTATAATGAATTACATGATTTCACTATAAACTTAATTCTGTAGAGTTTGTGTTATCGATGTTTAAAAAATGACTTTAAAAAAGGACGAAAAATAACAATTTAACGGGAAATTTCTTTTATTTTTTCACTGGCGAGTGACTCAACCGATTTTCCTCAAATTTAGGCTTTTTTACTATGTCTTACTTTTGAATTAATTTTTTTCCAAATATTTCAAGTTTCCTCCATGCTAGAAGTTGAAAAGATAACTCAAATCGAAGTATTGCCAACAACCCTTCAAGTGGTCAGAATCAGAATATAACAAAAATTAAACATGTTTAGGATCGAAATTGAAATTTGACTAGACACTGACTTAAAAGTTAGAGGGACTCTTAAAAACAATTTCTGTATAATTTTGTTTGGGTCGGAGAAATCCCCATGGAGCGGTTTTGGTTCTTCTGAACTTTTTAAACTTTTTTCTTCAGAATGCATAGCCAAGATAAGCAAAAAACTAAAGATTTTCATGGTACACTAAAAAAATTTTGGAAATTTTTTGTGTTTACAAACTATTGAGACCCCAAAAATCCATATTTTGTCATTTTCGAAAAGAGGTAGTTTTAAATACGTGTACAATATGTATTTTTCTTGATATTCACATGAATTTAAATTTATTGGAAAATTATTGAGCTCTTCTTTCCATTGATATATCGTATGATGCGGTTTGACCAAAACTAAGTGCCACAATTATATAAAATGTGAGAAATCGATATTCAAAAGCTTCCTCCAGCTCAATTATTATTTAATTGCCATAATTACTATTTGATTTTGGCAAATTTTGGTGGATATATATATGTGTATAAGTGGGTACATATGAGTTTTTAGGTGCGCAAATCGATTTCTTTTAACCAGTTTTTAGTTAAATGTGCGCCAGATAGCGCTCCAGTACAAAATTAATGATTTTCGAATGTTTATATTTTTAAACACTTATAAAAAACGCATTTTTCATAGTACTCAGTTTTGATTAAACAACACCATGCGATACACCAAAAGAAAGAAGAGCTCAGTACTTGTCCAATAATCTTAAATGCATTTGAATATCAAGAAAAATAAATTTTTTATAGGTGTTTAAAAAATTATTTTATAGTTTTTAAGAGCACTTTTTACTTTTCAGTCGGTGTCCGGCTCACTTTTTTTTCTCCATACAAAATCGATCCAGCTTAATGTGCAGTCTGAAGGAATAAAATATGACTAATTTAGCAGATTATGCATCAACCAGAATCGATTTGAAATATACATTTGGGGTTTTCACTCATTTCATAAAACGTGTGATTGTTTTTCATGTGACTCACTTTGATTAATACTATTTTGCTTGGTACTACAAAAATTTTTGGGGGGGGGGTTTAAGCCCCGAAACCCCCCTTTGGTTGCGCTTATGTGTTTCACCAAGCCGTAGATTTATACAACTGATCAAATTGTGTGAATTTAAGACAATATTGACATTTAAAAAAAAAAATCATCGCTAAATAACAAATCTATAATTTCCATTCGAAGTCCTTAAGCAAGGGTTTCTATACCAATGATAAACTAATTTCGGAATATCTTCATGTTATTTGTAAATGCGTTAATATCAGAAAAACGAGAATATATTTGTAAAGCACCGAGAGCTTCAATAGCGAAATCAATGGGATATGGAGTCCAAGTTTGAGAATTGAAAAGTTTCACTATATTTTATTACGTCAATTATTTTATTTAGTCAATCCAACTTTATTCAATAAGGAATACTGTTATCTTCGTCTTAGTTAAAAAACCCCTATAGCCTCTTTAAAAATTCGGAGTTGTTTAGGTTTTATTTTTGAAGTGAAACTTCTTTAGCCGCGTATACAACAAACGGCGATCGAATTGGGTAGTAAAACCAATAAAACGAATGAAACTGCGGCGAATTAAGGTGAATTTAGGTCAGTTTAAGTGAATTTTATTGAAATTAAGTGTTCGAAACACGCTATAAATTCAAGGAAAAAATTATCAAACAATGGTTTGAATCCGAGCTACAGACAAATTAATCAACAAGGTTTTAGACCGTACTTTTTTAAGGTGGAATTTTTAACTAGATCAATTTCCAACCGTGACAACTAACGCTGCAATTTTCAACCTGTATGATTCAATGGCCAATCGGATGCAAAAAGATTATCTGACATCACAGACGGTTCATTGGCGCTTTCATAGATTCCATGGATCATTTGGACAAATATGGAAGATTCTATGGCCAATCGAATGCAATGGGATTATCTGAAATCACAGGCGGGTCGTCATTCGCAGGTGGTCATTGAAACTTTAATGGATTATATTTTTAAGTTAATTTTTTTACAAGAGGAACTCAATTTATATTGATGATGATGAGAAATGGGTGCATTACGATAACCCTTAGCGCTAAAAACCATACGGGCTGGGCCCCCCCCCCCCCCCCCCCCCGCCATACACAAAAATCGATGCCAAAGTCAATTCACAGTGACAAGGTCCTTCTCTGTGTTTGGTCTCTGTATTTGGTGGAGCCGTGGTATACTAAAAGCTGCAACAACTAGGGTGAAACTATCACAAGGCAACTCTACCGGACTCAATTGATCCGTTTGAACCGAACATAGAAGCAAAACGTCCAGAGTGCGATAAAAGGCACAACAAGGTAATTTTGCAACATGACAACTCTCGGCCACATGTTAAGCAGCCGGTCAAAACATACTTGAAACGCCTAAATGGGAAGTCTTACTCCTACTATTTGCTTTCTTTGATGACGCATGAAATTGAGGATAAGCACTTTCGCTCTTTAAAAATAAACTTAATCTTTTAATGGCTTTATATGAAATGAGATTTTTTTAGTAAGATTAAATTAAAAAACTCTCTACTTTTTTGGGTTAAAGTTTCACTTATACCGTGCGTGGCGCCACACACATATTTTTTTATGACTTCACTTTTTATGGGGATTGGCGTCAGAGTACGCTTAAAATATCAAAAGCAAGGTGTGTGATGCATTATTTTCAACAACATCGAGCCATAACCTCAAAAAAGATGTACCATCAAAACTAAAATTTTAAAGGAGAAGATTTTTTTGAATTATTTTCGACTTAAGATTTTTAGTTACGGCAATCTTTTTTCACAATTCTAACACATAAATAGTTATGTTATTATAATTACTATTATTTTATAATTATAGATTATTGGTAATTATAATTTTCGACCCGAAAACATATTTTTGTAAATTGCTGGTTACATCTTTTTCGCAGTTATGTCTCGATATTAATTAAGGGTGACTTTCATAAGATTTAACCTATTTTCGAACTTGGTCATAATTTTTTAGAAAAATACCGACTTGAATACCAAATTTCGTGTCAATAGATTAAAAGATGATAAATTTCGATTAAAATTACTTCTGTAATATCCACTTTCTATACCTTCCATCTTTTCTTACCTATATCTACCATGCCTCCTTGTACAAAGGGTATATAAATTTGACAGATGTCATAATGTTGATAGCCATCGTCAATTTGTTCGAGCTATGATATGTCCAAAATAATTAACAAACGTAGTAGGACTCGCACCACGGATAAATACGGCTTCATACATACACACATGAATACATACATATACTAAGTCTAAAATGTAAATATGCGCGGTATTCAAAATTCGATGTAATTAATTTTCAAAATTACAATGGTTTGTTAATTCTATGAACTAGCTAGATATTGGCCCTTGGGGCTTTATGGAGTATTCAATCTGGCCCTTAGGCTTAAAACTTTGGAGACCCCTGGTCTATATCGCTGAAAAAACTTCTCTAAAATAATAAATTCTAATCAAACAACAATACGAAGATTATGTGTGGATATTATTGTATCTTCATCTTTAACAAAAAAATTTAACACTTTAGGAGTAGAACAGTTCAAAGAGTAAATTAAAAAACTTCTTAGCGCAATCTTTTTAATTATAACAAGCAAAGAAAGTCTAAAGTCGGTCTGGGACGACTGTGAAATACCCTAAACCTACTTTTCCAAAAAAAAGAAAATATTATTGAAAATTGTCGTGTCCGTGGGCGGATGAAGCCTATATTTTATATGCATTTAAATGTTGATGAAAAATTTACACATACCAAGTTTTATTCCTGTAGTTCACAGTTAATGCCTTTATTGTGCTTTCGCTATGGGAGGTTTGCGCGTGGAGGAGGTGCAGACGGATAACTCTTTGAGTTATTAACAATTTTTGAACACACCTTAGTTTTGGTATAAAAAACATACGTACCAAATTTGATCTCTATATGGCAAACATAACCTTATTTATTAAGTTTTACGCTTTTTGGGTTGTATGGCAGTTAGACGTGTCCGTTGGCGGATGACGTCCATTTTTCAAAATCATCTTTGTTTTGTCATAAAAAACATACGTGCCTTATTTTATCTCTGTAAGTTAAACAGAAGATTAATTATTGCGTTTTCAATTTTTGTATTGTATGGGAGGTGGGCGTGTCTGTGAGCGGATGATACCCATTTTAGAAGACTTCTTTGTGTTGATATAAAACACATACATACCAACTTTTTTTGTTGTAGGTTAATTATGAGCTTATTTATCCAGTTTTCAATTTTTACTTTGTATGGAAGGTAGGCGTGTCCGCTGTCGGATGATGTCAATTTTGCAAATCCATGTTTGTTTTGTTATAAAAAACATGTGTGTCAAATTTTATCTCTGTAAGTAAAACAGAGGCTTATTTATTGTGTTTTCAATTTTTGAGCTGTATCGGAGGTGGGCGTGTCCGTTTGAGGATGACACCCATTTTGCAAAGATATCTTTGTGTTGATACTAAACATATACATACCAAATTATATAGTTGTTGGTTAACTATGAGCTGAGTTATGCAGTTTTCAATTTTTGACTTGTATGGGAGGAAGGCGTGTCCGTGGGCGGATTCCAAAAATTTAAAAGTGCAGATCCTTGGGTCCATGTTACCATGTGTACCAAGTTTTATCCAATTATATCAACTCCTTCTTCTGATCCTGTGTTTTCGGACAATACACAGACGGACGGACGGACGAACGGACATGAATAGCTCGACTCACGAGGTGACGCTGATCAAGAATATATATACTTTTCTATACCGGACTCGCTTCGTTCTATGCGTTACAAACGTTTGCACAAAGTTAATATAACCTAACCTTTCAGGCTTAGGGTATAAAAATATATCAGTTTCTTGGTACTTTTAAAAAATTTGCTCATATTGGGTTCAGTATAGCCTGAACCACTGTACTGTACCAACACTTATGGCACTTGTCACACACAAAAAAACACAATTGGAAAAAAAATATTATGATCAATTAAAAAAAAAATAAATATAGACCTGAAATATGTAATTTCTTCTTATGTCCGTCAAGTTAAAAAATATGTTATTTGAATTCCAAATTAACTCTAGAAAAGCAAGATTTCGACTTAGCGTTATGAGAAACTAAAAACTTAAAGAATAAGTTCTAAATAAAACTACTTATATATTTATTAGAAAGAACCATTACTTAATACATTTACTGCTCCATTTGATTTGACAAGCTTTTAATTTTATTGTTGCTGGGTCACCATAAAAACAAACCCATTCACAGGCTCGCACTCACTCATAGCGGCAATCAAGCAAATCCCTTGACGTGAATGCATAAAATTTACGACCTCTGCTACTTTGATCAAGCGATAAGCGTTTACATTTTATGTACGTGTAGCTGTGAGCGTTTTAAGTAAAGCGTTCCCTTGACTCCAGGAACATGTCATGAGTTAGATTTCAATGCTGTAAGAAGGCTCATCAAATGGGATTCAGAAGATATGTTAGTATGCAGTTCTTCGGTAATAAATGTTTAATTTAATGTCTGATGTGAATATTTAAAGTAAACATAAAATACTTTCCACAAATAAAATTCTTGCTTTGAAATGTGTTTTAGTACTAAAATACAGTCAATAAAATGAGTAACATGGAATATCTTATTTTGCTTCTAATAATAAGTCAAATTTTACTAAGCAACTCATTTTATTCAACTTTCTATTTGATAAAAGTAAACATTATTTCATTTTCAATTTGATTCACATAAAATTACATGCTCATTTTGACATGAATGTAATAAATTCTGCAAGAATAATATTAAGGAAGCTGTGTTAACGTTTGGCATTTAGTCTTTATTTTATTTCACACGTACCACAGACATACGTTTATCTCACATACAACTTGTTCTATTTATAATTTTTGCTCTTAACAGAGTGTCATGCTAACGTATTACTTATTTATTTGGCAAACAAGAAGTTTTTATTTGAACAGGATGCAAAATAAAAGGGGTACTCATTTAACTTGTTAAGTCTTGCCATTTCGTTAATTTGTTTAACATGACAAAGGCTTTAAGCTAACGCAAACGATTTGTTGACATCAATTTGTTATGTTATCTGTCCCCCTCTTACTCGTAGGCGTTGGTGATATAACAAATTATACTTTACCAACATAAACATGGTGTTGAGCTAGTTAATCTTAACATTTTGGTTAAGTCGCTTTCCAGACAAAATTGGGCAGGACATGGATTAGCAAAATTTGTTAAATTAAGCGATTAAGTAAGATATAAAATGTTGCTGAATAACCGTTATATGAAGTTCCCTAAGGAAAAAGAGAGATAAGCAAAATGAATGTATGGCAAAACCAATAATTTCTTGAATTCAATGAAGCCGTCCAAGTCTTCCAAAACCTCTAACAATTATCACCTACATTTAACCAGACATAACTACATGTACTTAAACTCTGATTACATGTGCCTTACATAGTAAGCGGGGCCCGGTGTATGTTCGCAGCATAGGACCGACTTACACCAAAGTGGAGATATTATGAAAGTGTACGTGAGAAGTTGAACGAATATTTCAATAAATTTGTAAAATATTGATTTAAATTAAATTTAAATTTTACTCTGTATATGCTAGTAAGGACATTTTGTTTTAAGACTGAACCAACAACCAAAAGAGACTCTGAAGATGTTCCAGAAATGTGCTAGCATTGTATTAGTTTGGAAGTTAGTTCGGAAGAAGGTCAGAAGATAGAGTTAAAATTGGTGAAAATATGTTTAAACAAAATAATCACGACTCGAAACTGTATAGCTTTTAATTATCACACACCTCAAATATTTTTATAGATTTTATTTTTAATATTAAATTAAAAAATAAACGAAATAAATAAATAAGCGAAACAAACATATTGTTACTGTATATCCTAAGTAAGCCATTCACATTGATTTAAATATTTAAAAAAATTTGTATGCGTCTTTTTTTTTTTGCAAAATCAAGCACCTTCTTTATATTGCTCTTAACCCCAAAACTTGATGAACTTCAATTGAATTTTAAATATTTCTAAACAAAACTTTTATGCAAGAAACTTTCTTCAATAGCTTAACTTTTTTGTTCTTCTTTTAAAAGCTGCCACAATTCTATTTTATTGCATTTATGTTTTATTCTTGTTTCATCATTTATTAGTTTCAAGCTAAGCCATCTCCTATTCATAGCTCAAAGATCTTTGCTCACTCAAAACTTTTAATATAGCACTTTACCGACAACAAGCTGTCAAACAATAGCGCCAATATTAGACATAATGATGAATTGAAACCTTTAAAAATCTGAAAAGAAGCAATTTAACTAAAAGGTCAATATAAAAAAAAAATAAATAAACGAATCTTATGAACTAATGGCATGTGAGTGTGAGTGTGTGTTTTTATTAGTTCAGGCTTTAACATTGCAAAATTGTGCTTCATAAGCTATAATTCATATCTATAGATGAGTGATCACTTTAACTTTTTTTTTTTTTGTTATCATGTCATGCATCAAATTTTGTGCGCACCCTACTGTGCTTATTAAATATTTACTTCAGTCAAAGTTATACATATAAAAATGACAAATTTTCTTCTCGAATTTTCCATTCAAAAGTCTTTTCAAAAATACAATATAAAATTTTTAAAGTGGGCAACGGTTCAATGATTCTCAACATACAGTTTAAATAATGATTATTTGCCAAGTCACGCAAAATAAAATCATTTGCTTAATCTTTTAAGAATCTACTTTTCAATGGAAATTTATAAAAAGTATTACATGAATTGTTGAGGGTAAATTCTATGCAATAAGACAAACAAAATTTGAGAACCAAAATTTTAAATTTAACTCGGTTACAGAAACTTTTATCTGGAAAATATATAAGATATAATTTCCAAAATTAAATCTTATTTTTAACTAGTTGGAAAATACCCGGCGACTGTGGTCATTTAACACGAAAATCACAATTTTTTTTAATTTTTCTCGCTCCTTTAATTGCTACTTTAATTAAAAGTAATTGCTCCTTTTTTTCAAACAGTAACTCTTTGGATTGAAAGAAATCCTTCAAATAGTTCATCGTAAAAACTTAATATGTTCAAATCAGAGAACTACATGAGACCATTCGTCATTTTTTGTCACTCGAATAACAATCGTCGTTGGCCACAATCGCACAAACAAAACAAGTAAAGAAAGTCTAAAGTCGGTCTAGGCCGACTATGAAATACCCTAAACCTACTTTTCAAAAACAAAATAATATTATTTAAAATGGACGCGTCCGTGGGCGGATGAAGCCTTTATTTTATATGCATTTAAGCCTGATGAAAAATTTACACATACCAAGTTTTATTCCTGTAGCTCACAGTTAAAGCCTTTATTGTGCTTTCGCTATGGAAGGTGGGCGTTTTCATAGACGGATTACTCCCAATTTTTGAACACGTCTTAGTTTTGGTATAAAATACATACATACCAAATTTAATTTCTCTATGACAAACATAACCTTATTTATTGAGTTTTAAACTTTTTGGGTTGTATGGGAGGTAGGCGTGTCCGTAAGCGGATGACGTCAATTTTTCAAAACCATCTTTGTTTTGTCATAAAAAACATACGTGCCAAATTTTATCTCTATTGGTTAAATAGAGGTTTACTTATTGCGTTTTCAATTTTTGGTTTGTATGGGAGGTGGGTGTGTCCGTAAGAGGATGGCACCCATATTTCGAAGACATCTTTATGTTTACATAAAAGACGTACACACCAAATTTTATTGTTGTAGGTTAATAATGAGCTTATTTATCCAGTTTTCAATTTTTGCTTTGTATGGAAGGTAGGCGTGTCCGTGGGCGGAAGATGTCCAGTTTTCAAAATAATTTTTTTGTTTGTTATAAAAACATATGTGTCAAATTATATCTCTATAAGTTAAACAGAGGCTTATTTATTGTGTTTTCAATTTTTGGGTTGTATGGGAGGTGGGCGTGTCCGTAAGAGGATGACACCCATTTTTCGAAAACATCTTTGTGTTGATACAAAACACATACGTACCAAATTTTATAGGAGTAGGTTTACTATGAGCTGAGTTATTCAGTTTAAAATGTTTGCGTTGTATGGGAGGTAGGCGTGTCTGTGGGCGGATTCCAAAAATATTCAATACTGCAGATCCTCGAGTGACCATGTGTACCAAGTTTCATTCAATTATCTCAACTCCTTCTTCTTATCCTGTGTTTACGGACAACACACAGACGGACGGACGGACATGAATAGATCGACTCACTAGGTGACGCTGATCAAGAATATATATACTTTTCTACACCGGACTCGCTTCGTTCTACGCGTTACAAACGTTTGCACAAAGTAAATATACCCCGACCTTTCAGGTTTAGGGTATAAAAATGCATGCATACCACTCGAGTTCGTAAACAACGATTGCTGCTTAGCACAGTGTGTGACGACTGCGAATCGATACAAAGGCAGCATCCAGCCAATGCTGACATTCGAATGATTCGCTAGAAGCTCGAGTGTTTGCTACCAGGGTTGCCACCGAAAAAAATATTTTGCAACCAACCACATTAAAAAAAACTACCAAAATGGATACAAAACTACCAAATCAATATAAGCTTTAAAACTCATTTAGGAATACTGTAAAAATGTTGTTATGCTTACATTTATATAAACTTTCTATTGTATATTAAGCAAGTAAATTAAAAGTCACATTTTTTATTATAATCCCATTTTAAAAAGTAAAATCAAATCTCAATATTTTCCCAATACGCGCATTCCACGCCCAATACAAGTCGTGATTGCTTCAGCTCTTCGATTGGCTTGAAATTTTGTCAAAGGGTACTTTTTCCACTTATAAGAATGTAAGTTATTTGTTTTTTTTTCGCCATTTTTTCGAAAGTTATGGAGATACCAATTTTTAATAAAAGTAAAAATCTTGAAAATAGATTCATTTCCCATAAATCATATCTCTATCATCTGTTATCCTATTTTTGTAAATGAAGTATCTTTAGAAAGATATTAAAAAGCGATTTAAGAAAATAAATATTTTTGGTATTTTTATGCTATAGTTGAAAACTTTTTGAAAAACATTTAACGTGCTCATATCTCAAAAAGTGAACCTTTTGTTTGTTTTGTAATTTTTAAAGCAGAATATGTAAACTTTTTACCAACAAAAAATTACGTCACATGATAAGATTTTTCGCAATCTCAATTTTTTCTGACATCCACTTCACTTTATCGTTCATAACTTCTATACCGTTTGAGATATTTACCCAAAATCTTCAACAAAAATGTTTGCCTTATTTGGGCCAATAAAAATTTATGCATATATAATGACCTCACACGTGACCTTGGCCCATAAATTTTTAAAGTTACAATATATATCAATTCAACAGCATGAAATAATAATAACCATTTTTAATAATATATTAAAGTTTATATAAATTGAAAATTATCTGACCACACTAAAACATATAAAACAAAATAACACCAAAATATTCTTTGGTGAAAAATACATAAAAAAGATTAAACGAAAAATATTTTTCAATACTTTTTGTATATTCCTAAGTTAACCCATTCTTAATAAGTGCTTCTATCACGCCTGTTTTTTATTTTCATTTATTTTCTTTGAGTTTTATTTAGCTAAAAATTTTTAGTAACTACAAAATTGAAAAATCTACCAAAATCTTCCAAATTGAAAAAAAAATCTACCAA
This sequence comes from Tetanocera ferruginea, assembly GCA_958299015.1. Classification (NCBI taxonomy): domain Eukaryota; kingdom Metazoa; phylum Arthropoda; class Insecta; order Diptera; family Sciomyzidae; genus Tetanocera; species Tetanocera ferruginea. The sequence continues at coordinate 62,698,754 of OY282640.1, read as the reverse complement.
ATAACCATAAGCTGATTTGAAGAAAAAAAACTACCAAATTTGGTTGAATTTAACCAAAGCGGCAACGCTGTTTGCTACTAGACTCGAGCTCGAGTGGAATTTTACTTTTGTTCTCCTTGTTTTTTTTTCCTGACGTTTTGTTGTGCGCAGTGTTTTTTTATGTTTTCAGCAACAATTACAACAACAATTACAACAAAAAGCCAGCACCAACAACAAATCGTTGCATACGTGGCACAGTAAGCAAGTACCAACAACAAAAAATATACAAAAACCACACAACGCCAGCGACTGTGCAAAACCTAAAATCATGTGTTTGTATTCTAACAATAAAAAGGACAGAAACAACAACACGCATGTTGGCTCGACAAGTTTAAATTATTGAACACACAAAAAAAAAAACAACAAGCATCGATCGACAGTGCGCAATTACAACAATAAAACAATAAGAAGGAAGAGTGAAGCTGAACACTGAATTCGGCAAATTACAACAATCATAAAAATATCGAAATTGTTGTAAAAGAGTGGACTGCAGTTAACATTTTTTTCCTTGCTGCGAATAAACATAATATTCATTGCTTTTGGCGAATGTTGCGAATGTCTGGCTTCGTCGGACATTCATGTTTCGCAGGCATTCGTATTCGTCATCGCTCGTAATCTACGGCATTCGTACCACAGCGATTGGTACATGTCTTTGCGCATTAATTTTAATGCAGAAGGCACATTCGTAGCTCGTATTTTGACGACACATTCAAAACGCCATTTGAATGCACTCAAGTTGTTGTGCCACGTACGCAAAGCCATGTACCAATCGCTGTGGTACGAATGCCGTAGAGTACGAGCGATGACGAATACGAATGCCTGCGAAACATGAATGTCCGACGAAGCAAGGAACAAAATTTTAACTGCAGTCTGCAGCAGCGCTCACCTGCGCCTAAGAGCCTGAACAGAATCAAAAGTCGTTGCGACCGACGATATCGCAAAGCACAACAATACATGAAAATATATGAACACGTCCAAAATCAAATCGCAGGTCGTTGGTCGCAACGATAAATCGCTGACTTAGAATCTATTCTATTTTTGCTTTTGCGACCGACGATTTTCTCTCTGAGAGCCATTAGTGCTGCCATATTTTTGCTTATAATTGGGTACGTTCAAAGCCATTTTCTTAGTTGTTATTATGAACTGACGTTTGTTGTTTGCTTGTGTTGTATTTACACTTACACTTTTTTGCTTTTGTTGTATTTACAAAGTGTAAACCACAACTAATTGCTAACGAAAATCAAAAAATCGCAATCGCTTCATTCTGAACGCATTCGCTGCGTTCGACGACCAGAGAGGATCGTTGGTCGCAACGACTTTTGATTCTGTTCAGGCTCTAACTCTTTCCACTCTTTTTCAACAACTTCGATATTTTCATGATTGTTGTAATTCGCCGAATTCAGTGTAATTCGATGCTTGTTGCTTTCTTTTTTTGTGTGTTCAATAATTTTAACTTGTGGAGCCAACATGCGTGTTCTTGTTTCTATCCTTTTTATTTTTAGAATACAAACACATGATTTTAGCTTTTGCGCAGTCGCTGTCGTTGTGTGGTTTTTGTATATTTTTTGTTGTTGGTACTTGCTTACTGTGCCGCGTATCCAACGATTTGTTGTTGGTGTTGGCTTTTTGTTGTACTTGCCCAGTAGACAATGACAGCGCTGCTAGCAGGCCTTGCTGTGGATTTTGTAGTACTGCCGCACTCATATACAATTACACTTTCTTTTTTATATGAAGTGGGAAAATTTCGCAGACCTTCCGCTTCGATAGCTAAAAAGACGCCTGATAGAAGCACTTCTTAAGAATGGCTAAAAGAAGGGGTCAACAAAAGTATTGAAAAAAATAGTTTTTTTTTTAAAAAAACTATTTCTTTTTTTATAAATTCTATTATCTTATCTTCTCTACTATGTTTTTTTTATGTCAGATTAATTTAAATCTATAAACTTTGATACAGCAGTAGAAGGGCCATTATTATGTCATATTTTAAAACTGATATATATTTTGACTTTAAACGAAAAAGTTGCCCTGAATTATATGAAAAGTTAGTCTTTGAAGGGAAAAAGTTTGTTGTGCTGCCTTTTGTGCAGAAAAAGAAGGCCTTCAGGAAAGGCTCATAAGAGCAGCGAGGAAAGGATGTGTTTGGTCTTCAAAAGTAGCAGTCAATGCAGGCCTTCGTTTGAAGTGCGCTGGCTTAATTGCCTATTGGGTGCTGTTGAAAGCATAAAAAGCACTGCGCACAACAAAAAGCCAGGAAAAAAAACAAAAGAACAGCACTCAGAAGTGGTTCTATTCAAGCACTTCTACAAAAAGTTATGCAGAAGTACTTACGAGAGAGGTTGCATGAAATCTATTCAGAAAAACCAACTTTCATACAATTAAAAAACACAACATTTTTATAAACTAATCAATCAAATTATTTATTTATAATTTTATCAATTTCATCAAAAACAGAATTAATATGAAGTATTTATAATAGAAACAATTAATAAAGCTATAAAAAACAAGATAACATGATCTATAAGGCTATAAAAACATGATAAAAATAAAGGAATTATAAAAAAGTATACAAAAGAAATTAATTATAAAAATAAAGCAAGCAATGTAGGATAAAGTATTTTCTATAGCATCAAAAGCATTCTAAAGCATCTGTCGCAATCAATCCATTTGTATCCAAAACTTCAGTTTTATTGCACTGTTGATTATATACTGAATTATCGGGCACAACACTTTCACTAATAATTTTATATTAATTTAATTAACATATTTTTTTAATTTCTTCTTCAACCATAAGATTAACAATTGCTGCGTTCAAAATTAATTGACAATGATGCTCAAATCAAAATTTTTCAATATGACACTTTTTTCAATGAAAATTATTTTGTTGCTTTGTCTATCGCTTGCAAGAACGGCGTACGACTCATTCTCGTCTCACTTCTATTTTTGAATTAAGAAGAAGTTTCAGAGTAGTGTAGTGGCACAGCACAACAAGCTTACGGTATAATTGAAATTCGGCACAATTTAAAGAATTGCAATTGATAAACTAATTTTCGTTTTGTTTATTTTCTTTCATTCATAACGGCACTGGGTCAAACGATTTGTATTACATAGCGACTGACGGAAACAATGTTACTACATTGACTTTGCAAGCTCAGCATAATTATTTTTAGAACTAGTGTGAATGAAAGAAATGAAAAGAACTCTTTAACAAAAAGATGTTGCCCAATAGATCAATCTATTGGTTAACTAAAGTTTTATTACTTACATTGGAAAACATGGGAGGAGTTTTGGAAGCAGCAGCAAAATAAAATACTGGTATTTTTGATTTATATAGCAGAGAATAATTTCAATAAAGTAAGTTAATTTTTGGTTAAACAAAAAGGAACTCTTTTGTTTTTATTTTTCAAAGTACGGCGTAAAGCCATTTTTAGATTAAGCCATATAGATCGGCACCTTAGGGAAATAAATATTGATACATTCAAAACACCTCTTCAGTAGAGTAATTATAAGATGTGAAGAGTGGTTGCTTTGAAGCAGTTATATCAGTGCTTCTGATAAGAGGGCTTAACATGTTCATGTTCTCTAGAAGCTTTACTTAGCTTTACTTACTCTCTGAGGCTTGCCATGTCGTATGCAAAGAGGTGACGAGCGGTCAAAGCATTTATTTCTGTTTTCTTTTTTAAAAAACTTTCTATCAGACGGAGCATTAAACTCTGGCTACCGCGGTTAACTGTCTTAAATTAAAATCCTTACAATTAACAAGATATTGCCAATGTCTTAACTCACCTCGATTTCCTCAGTTTTTATAAAAATAGTTTTATAAAATATATTAGTTTAGTGTTAAATCGTATTGTTTAACAACATTTCCTCGAATTTTGGAGCATCTTAAAATAACCTAAAGCCGAAAAAATATACACGGAGAAAATTACTTGCGTGTGATTCATGCATAGTCGACTCATAAATGTAAATGCTCCTCCCATTTTTGAATTCATACGACTTAACACAAAGATTGTTGCTTTAACTCACGTGTGCTGGCATCCTTATGCATCATTCTTGCAAAGCCTGGCACATAAAGTTATGCATGGCACATGGCTACTGTTCGCATACACCATACTCAAAAATTCACGTGTTAAAGTCTTCTTGCTTTTGAATTTTGAGAACTATTTCAAAAGCCATATTTTTTGTTAAAAATTATATTACATTTTTGTGGGCAACTATTGCATGAATCATGTTTTATATTATTAAAAAAATTTTGTTTATAATTCTATATTGAAATAGAAACATCAAAATTCATTGCCTTGTTGGTCGAGCGTGCTGAACGTTGAGATTTAAAAATAATGGACGCAGGTTCGAGCCCGGGTTAGACCAACAATTTTTTTTTTGTAATTATTTTTTTAAACATATATAAATGTCAATATGATTAGTAATAAAAAAATCAATTTTATGGTTCATAGCTATGCTAAAATTATATATGAAATACAGAAACCTTAGTGTTTTTGTTTGAATTTTCTGACAGTTTTTGTGATGAGCAGTTCTAAAATATGTTTTGCTACAATTGATTTATAGTTACCAACATCTCAGTGGAAGTGTGATGGGCTGGCATGTGGAGGGACGTAGGTTCGAACTCCGGCTGTGTAAGTATCAAAATTTCAAAATTTAAATTTAATTATTAGAATTCCAATTCTATGTCACAATACTTGCTTAATCAGAAATAACATCCGAAATAAGATTGCACTTGCATTCAAAAAATGTGTTGTCTTACATGTAATATTTTATTTAATTTAAAAAAATAATTATTTAAAAAAAATTTTGCCGCCCTCATCCGGGTTTGAACCCAGGCAGTCCAGCGTTTAAAGCAATCACCAGCCAGCACGGCTAAACTCGAACTTTGGAAATTGTGATTCAATTTCATTAAGAAGGTGCCCGTTCGTAGCAAAATTATATCATTTTAGAATTTAAGTGCAAGTAACCACGAATCATGCGATCATAAGTCATATACCATGAATTCTGTTTTAAAGCATAGAATCATGGCTAATTTTTGCATGAATTGTGTGCTAAATGCTTTATTCTTGCGCTCAATTCTCTCCGTGTATTAAAGATCAGAAAAAATTGGCGACAAAGCTGTTGTGGACCAGAGACAACACAACATTTCTTGTCGGCGCCACAATAGATGTATGTAGCTGCAGTTTCAGCAAAGCTACTGCTTCCGTTTTATCCCATTTAATTGATCATGAGAAGCTCGGCCTTGCGGTTTTGGTTTGCTTATCTTCACTTTTATTCGATTATGTTGGCTTCTGGGCAGCTCCACTGTTTGCTCGGAATAAGCAGCTCTTCTATTTAATCTGCTTTTTGTAGTTATCTTGAAATTGCCATAGTTTTATTTATTAGCCTCTGACAATCATAGTCATGGGTCCGTCGAACTGTTCACCTTCATTTCATTTGAAGAAGTTTTCTACCAATGAAAGATTTATTTACTTTTTCGCCTTGATCTCGCGGAGGCACGTTACCGATAGGAAGCAATTTATTTTAAACAACGGAACGTCTGAATTGTTTTCGAAAATCGCAAAAGTTTTCAGTTCCATTCAGTTCATTCAATGGAACATCTATTCTCTCCGGGTAGGCTACTGTCCTAGCGCAGTAGAAGCTCTTTGAAGAGCTAGTTTATATTTTCTTTCCATATATGGCTCCGTGTTTACCTGAACTCCCCTATCGCTTGGTCCACGGAGTAACGGTTGAATAACCATTAGCGGACAACTCATCATCTAAAATTGAACGTGTTTTCTCCGGGGCCATGATTCTTAATAACATGATATTTGGATGTAATTTGCTTTAGATAAAAATTTAACTAAAAAAAGCGCATTGTGCTACATTGCTTCCTGAGCGGTCTATCATACGGAATGCGATCAATTTAAGTTTACAAATAAAAGATACAAGTGTTCAAAAAATTCGTTCATGTCAATTTCAATTACGAAAAATACGGGTTACGATACACAAAATCTGACGAAATGACATGAATCACCTTAATATTGCTTAGAACTCTATCTAAAATAATTTACGCAAAATAATTTGTATCTAAATACAAAAATATTTTGCTTCAAATTTATATAAAACAAAAAATAAATAAAAAACTTCTACTGCCATCATAAGGAAAAAGGCCATATCTACATTTTTTAAATTCTGGGATAGACGTATTTTAACAATTGATCACTATTTTATCGAAACGGTGAAGAATATCTATATATTTTTTATACGTTGAAATAGTGGAAACCGGTGCAACAACAATGATAACAGTATTTTGCCATTTTTACAAAAATTCAGACATTGCAGAGGGAAAACTGGAGATGCCGCTTTATACTTTATTTTGTTCAGTAGCAACATTTATTTTTTTCAATATTTTTATTTTATACTAGCGGATGTAACCCGGTGTTACTCGGGGTTGTGCCTCGAGCACAGAAAGAGGTCGATTTCAAAACTGCTCTCATTTTTACGTTTTTAAAATTATGAATTCAATTTTAAAATTTTTTAAATTATCTTTTTTTGGGGTTTTTCACACTTCCGACGAAAGTGTTTAGTCAAATTTCCGTAAAACTGTACCTGCCAGACATGATTAAAACAAAAAATGATATCTTCAACGTATCGATCTGACGTCTGGATTTTGAAGAAAATGGACAACTACACTCAGAAAAAAAAATCATATCTTCCTCCGGTGAAAAATTTCTCTATTTTCGATAATAGCAATTTTCTCTTCTTCAAATAAAATTTTCTTCAATAAGAATAAATTTTCACATTTTCGAAGAAATATTTATTCACTTCTAGGAAATGGAAATATTGTCTCTTATAATGACAAATATTTTTCTCGCACAAAAAAATTCTCATTTATACAGAAAAATTTTTTGAAAATGAAAATTTTTTCCTATATTTTTATAAAAAATTCACTACGAGTAGTATTTTTTTCAATAAAAACAAATGTTTTCTCAAAAACAAAGACAGTCTTTTTCTCTAAAATGAATTATTTTTATATATTTCTGTTTTTCATAGAAGGTTTTTATCGTTTTCAAAGCATTCTCTGGAGCAAAGTCCAAACGATTTTTCAATATGTATGATGCCATTTTTATCATATTCCTAGAAACTTTTTTCTGAGTGCAGTTTGAAAAGTCATTTCGAGAAAAATTCGTTTAAAGTTTTTTTAGCATGCATTTAATATGCATTTTTATTTAAAAAAAATTCCAATTTTAAAAAATCTTATAAGCATCGATTCGATTCTAAGGTTGTCTTCGTTCAACTTCGGTTTTGGTCGATACTGTTCGGTTAATTTTTTTTCATCTTTATAAAGCTTCTGCTGGTATTCGTTAAACTTCTTTTTTTTCGTTAGTGTTTGGTTCTTAACTTCGTTTGCCTTCAGCTCATCCCTTGATTTTTGTCGAAAGAACTTTTAAAACATAGGAACTATTTCAGTAACAGATACAAATGCTTGCCAAGTTTCAACAAAATTGGTTCATCCCTTTTGATGATAAAATCGATCAAATAATTTAGGAGTTATTGAGTCTTTAAAAGGCACTACTTATAGCGCTGATGTTTTATTTTGGGAGCAGTTGAACCATACCAAAAAAAAAAGTTAAGTAAAAAAACATCGCTGTTCTTATATTTCAAACATTAAGATGAAGACAGACTGATTAAGCACTTATAATAAAAACAATTTTGATTTTCATGACAGATACGGCCGTATCTTCCTTATGACGGCAATATTGCTGTTTTTATTGAATTTTAAGTGATTCTTCGATGTTTAAAACTTTAAGAGAATAAAAAGTTGGTTTCGAAAAAAGCACAGCCACTTGAAACTTATTTTATTTATAGTCATATTCTCACAATTGTATTTCTTCATGACTGTCCTTGAAATTAAAATGTTCCATTTCACTAAATTTCAATCATTGATGTCTAGCATTTTTTAAGATTTTTAGCTTTTATCAAAATACTAATTAATTTATAAGAATTTAAAAGCAAAGCCTGACCCTGTGCTGCGGTTAAAAAATTAGTTGTGCTTTAATTGTTACATGATTGCGAGAAATTTGAGTGAAAACAATGCGAAGATGTATTAAAAAAGACACAGTTTCGATAGTATCGTAAGTGTAGACGTAGAATTCCGTTTAAGTTGTAACCTCTTCTACTTTGTCTCTTTGGTATGATTGTTTTGTTCATTTTGCACGTATTTTTATTGATCTTACAAAAATTAACAAATTAATTAATAACACTCAATTATGGACTACTTATCGAGGCCAAAACAAAGAAAAAGTTAAAAAGTAAGTATGATTAAATGAGCAAGCAAAAAGAAACAAGCAAAATTTCAAATTTTTTCGATCATTTCGTTAAGTTTGATAGGTTGAGTTCATTGACTTAGTTGAAAAGAAGGCGAAGCAAATGCACTTTCCATTGGTGCCACTTTCGTCTCTGCCCGATATATATTTAGTTTGCGAGCTACAGTCAGTTTAACTACTAATTTCAAATTAAAATTAAAATCCCGATTTTTAAAAATTGTATGGTAACTATATTTCACGCTGAGCACATGCCTTTTCAATTAGTGCCACTCTCGTCCGATATTTAGTTTGCGAGCTACCCTTTCCTCTCCGTTCGATGTATAGTTTGCGAACTACACTGTATAAAAATTAAACACATAAAAACAAAAATTAAAATTTTACGCCATCTAATGGGTAAAAGCATAAAACGAAATATGATCCAACTCGTTTTTTTTTCATAAGAGTTAAATCTAACCGGATCACAGACCCATTTCGTTAAAGTTAACAGTTCGAGTTCATTGACTGAGTTGAAAAGAGATTCATGACCTCTGGTTTCAAAATAGAGCACTTAGTAAACTAGAACAGAAGTGCATAAATACACCCAATGTGAACCAATGCTTACAATGCTACCAATACGAACTAGAACTTCCAGTTTCACGTAAGCACGTGTTCACGTGTTTTTAAAAAAATAAAGTAAAAACACAAAACTCAACTACACGTGTCTTTTATTCACGAACAACACGTGAAGTTCGTATTCACGTGAAAGTGCCAATGACCCACTTGTGACCTCAGAAAATCCCACTGCATCCGATTGGCCATAGAATCATCCATTTTGGTCCAAAAGTTCCATGGAAACTATATAAGTGCCAATGACTCACCTGTGACCTCAGATAATCCCACTGCATCCGATTGGCCATAGAATCATCCAGTTTGGTCCAAATGTTCCATGGAACCCATTATAGTACCTACCAATGACCCGCCTGTGACCTCAGATAATCCCACTGCATCCGATTGGCCATAGAATCATCCATTTTGGTCCAAATGTTCCATGGAACCCATAAATGTGCCAATGACCCGCCTGTGACCTCAGATAATCCCACTGCATCCGATTGGCCATAGAATCATCCATTTTGGTCCAAATGTTCCATGGAAACCATCAAAGTACCAATGACCCGCCTGTGACCTCAGATAATCCCACTGCATCCGATTGGCCATAGAATCATCCATTTTGGTCCAAATGTTCCATGGAACCCATCAAAGTACCAATGACCCACCAGTGACCTCAGATAATCCCACTGCATCCGATTGGCCATAGAATCATCCATTTTGGTCCAAATGTTCCATGGAACCCATCAAAGTACCAATGACCCGCCTGTGACCTCAGATAATCCCACTGCATCCGATTGGCCATAGAATCATCCATTTTGGTCCAAATGTTCCATGGCACCCATCATAGCACCAATGACCCGCCTATGACCTCAGATAATCCCACTGCATCCGATTGGCCATAGAATCATCCATTTTGGTCCAAATGTTCCATGGAACCCATAAATGTGCCAATGACCCACCTGTGACCTCAGATAATCCCACTGCATCCGATTGGTCATAGAATCCTCCATTTTAGTCCAAACGTTCCATGGAACCCATAAATGTGCCAATGACCCACCTGTGACCTCAGGTAATCCCACTGCATCCGATTGGCCATAGAATCATCCATTTTGGTCCAAATGTTCCATGGAACCCATAAATGTGCCAATGACCCACCTGTGACCTCAGATAATCCCACTGCATCCGATTGGCCATAGAATCATCCATTTTGGTCCAAATGTTCCATGGAACCCATAAATGTGGGAATGACCCACCTGTGACCTCAGATAATCCCACTGCATCCGATTGGCCATAGAATCATCCATTTTAGTCCAAACGTTCCATGGAACCCATAAATGTGCCAATGACCCACCTGTGACCTCAGGTAATCCCACTGCATCCGATTGGCCATAGAATCATCCATTTTGGTCCAAATGTTCCATGGAACCCATCAAAGTACCAATGACCCGCCTGTGACCTCAGATAATCCCACTGCATCCGATTGGCCATAGAATCATCCATTTTGGTCCAAATGTTCCATGGCACCCATCATAGTACCAATGACCCGCCTGTGACCTCAGATAATCCCACTGCATCCGATTGGCCATAGAATCATCCATTTTGGTCCAAATGTTCCATGGCACCCATCATAGTACCAATGACCCGCCTGTGACCTCAGATAATCCCACTGCATCCGATTGGCCATAGAATCATCCATTTAGGTCCAAATGTTCCATGGAAACCATCAAAGTACCAATGACCCGCCTGTGACCTCAGATAATCCCACTGCATCCGATTGGCCATAGAATCATCCATTTTGGTCCAAATGTTCCATTGAACCCATAAATGTGCCAATGACCCACCTGTGACCTCAGATAATCCCACTGCATCCGATTGGCCATAGAATCATCCATTTTGGTCCAAATGTTCCATGGAAACCATCAAAGTACCAATGACCCGCCTGTGACCTCAGATAATCCCACTGCATCCGATTGGCCATAGAATCATCCATTTTGGTCCAAATGTTCCATGGAACCCATCAAAGTACCAATGACCCGCCTGTGACCTCAGATAATCCCACTGCATCCGATTGGCCATAGAATCATCCATTTTGGTCCAAATGTTCCATAGAACCCATCAAGGTACCAATGACCCGCCTGTGACCTCAGATAATCCCACTGCATCCGATTGGCCATTGAATCATCCATTTTGGTCCAAATGTTCCATTGAACCCATAAATGTGCCAATGACCCACCTGTGACCTCAGATAATCCCACTGCATCCGATTGGCCATAGAATCATCCATTTTGGTCCAAATGTTCCATGGAAACCATCAAAGTACCAATGACCCGCCTGTGACCTCAGATAATCCCACTGCATCCGATTGGCCATAGAATCATCCATTTTGGTCCAAATGTTCCATGGAACCCATCAAAGTACCAATGACCCGCCTGTGACCTCAGATAATCCCACTGCATCCGATTGGCCATAGAATCATCCATTTCGGTCCAAATGTTCCATAGAACCCATCAAGGTACCAATGACCCGCCTGTGACCTCAGATAATCCCACTGCATCCGATTGGCCATTGAATCATCCATTTTGGTCCAAATGTTCCATGGAACCCATAAATGTGCCAATGACCCGCCTGTGACCTCAGATAATCCCACTGCATCCGATTGGCCATAGAATCATCCATTTTGGTCCAAATGTTCCATGGAACCCATAAATGTGCCAATGACCCACCTGTGACCTCAGATAATCCCACTGCATCCGATTGGCCATAGAATCATCCATTTTGGTCCAAATGTTCCATGGAACCCATAAATGTGCCAATGACCCACCTGTGACCTCAGATAATCCCACTGCATCCGATTGGCCATAGAATCATCCATTTTGGTCCAAATGTTCCATGGAACCCATAAATGTGGGAATGACCCACCTGTGACCTCAGATAATCCCACTGCATCCGATTGGCCATAGAATCATCCATTTTGGTCCAAATGTTCCATGGAACCCATCAAAGTACCAATGACCCACCAGTGACCTCAGATATTCCCACTGCATCCGATTGGCCATAGAATCATCCATTTTGGTCCAAATGTTCCATGGAACCCATCAAAGTACCAATGACCCGCCTGTGACCTCAGATATTCCCACTGCATCCGATTGACCATAGAATCATCCATTTTGGTCCAAATGTTCCATGGAACCCATAAATGTGCCAATGACCCGCCTGTGACCTCAGATAATCCCACTGCATCCGATTGGCCATAGAATCATCCATTTTGGTTCAAATGTTCCATGGAACCCATAAATGTGCCAATGACCCACCTGTGACCTCAGATAATCCCACTGCATCCGATTGGCCATAGAATCATCCATTTTGGTCCAAATGTTCCATTGAACCCATAAATGTGCCAATGACCCACCTGTGACCTCAGATAATCCCACTGCATCCGATTGGCCATAGAATCATCCATTTTGGTCGAAATGTTCCATGGAACCCATAAATGTGCCAATGACCCACCTGTGACCTCAGATAATCCCACTGCATCCGATTGGCCATAGAATCATCCATTTTGGTCCAAATGTTCCATGGAACCCATCAAAGTACCAATGACCCGCCTGTGACCTCAGATATTCCCACTGCATCCGATTGGCCATAGAATCATCCATTTTGGTCCAAATGTTCCATGGAACCCATAAATGTGCCAATGACCCGCCTGTGACCTCAGATAATCCCACTGCATCCGATTGGCCATAGAATCATCCATTTTGGTCCAAATGTTCCATGGAACCCATAAATGTGCCAATGACCCACCTGTGACCTCAGATAATCCCACTGCATCCGATTGGCCATAGAATCATCCATTTTGGTCCAAATGTTCCATGGAACCCATAAATGTGCCAATGACCCACCTGTGACCTCAGATAATCCCACTGCATCCGATTGGCCATAGAAGCATCCATTTTGGTCGAAATGTTCCATGGAACCCATAAATGTGCCAATGACCCACCTGTGACCTCAGATAATCCCACTGCATCCGATTGGCCATAGAATCATCCATTTTGGTCCAAATGTTCCATGGAACCCATCAAAGTACCAATGACCCGCCTGTGACCTCAGATAATCCCACTGCATCCGATTGGCCATAGAATCATCCATTTTGGTCCAAATGTTCCATAGAACCCATCAAGGTACCAATGACCCGCCTGTGACCTCAGATAATCCCACTGCATCCGATTGGCCATTGAATCATCCATTTTGGTCCAAATGTTCCATGGAACCCATAAATGTGCCAATGACCCGCCTGTGACCTCAGATAATCCCACTGCATCCGATTGGCCATAGAATCATCCATTTTGGTCCAAATGTTCCATGGAACCCATCAAAGTACCAATGACCCGCCTGTGACCTCAGATATTCCCACTGCATCCGATTGGCCATAGAATCATCCATTTTGGTCCAAATGTTCCATGGAACCCATAAATGTGCCAATGACCCGCCTGTGACCTCAGATAATCCCACTGCATCCGATTGGCCATAGAATCATCCATTTTGGTCCAAATGTTCCATGGAACCCATAAATGTGCCAATGACCCACCTGTGACCTCAGATAATCCCACTGCATCCGATTGGCCATAGAATCATCCATTTTGGTCCAAATGTTCCATGGAACCCATAAATGTGGGAATGACCCACCTGTGACCTCAGATAATCCCACTGCATCCGATTGGCCATAGAATCATCCATTTTAGTCCAAACGTTCCATGGAACCCATAAATGTGCCAATGACCCACCTGTGACCTCAGGTAATCCCACTGCATCCGATTGGCCATAGAATCATCCATTTTGGTCCAAATGTTCCATGGAACCCATCAAAGTACCAATGACCCGCCTGTGACCTCAGATAATCCCACTGCATCCGATTGGCCATAGAATCATCCATTTTGGTCCAAATGTTCCATGGCACCCATCATAGTACCAATGACCCGCCTGTGACCTCAGATAATCCCACTGCATCCGATTGGCCATAGAATCATCCATTTTGGTCCAAATGTTCCATGGAAACCATCAAAGTACCAATGACCCGCCTGTGACCTCAGATAATCCCACTGCATCCGATTGGCCATAGAATCATCCATTTTGGTCCAAATGTTCCATTAAACCCATAAATGTGCCAATGACCCACCTGTGACCTCAGATAATCCCACTGCATCCGATTGGCCATAGAATCATCCATTTTGGTCCAAATGTTCCATGGAAACCATCAAAGTACCAATGACCCGCCTGTGACCTCAGATAATCCCACTGCATCCGATTGGCCATTGAATCATCCATTTTGGTCCAAATGTTCCATGGAACCCATAAATGTGGGAATGACCCACCTGTGACCTCAGATAATCCCACTGCATCCGATTGGCCATAGAATCATCCATTTTGGTCCAAATGTTCCATGGAACCCATCAAAGTACCAATGACCCGCCTGTGACCTCAGATAATCCCACTGCATCCGATTGGCCATAGAATCATCCATTTTGGTCCAAATGTTCCATGGCACCCATCATAGTACCAATGACCCGCCTGTGACCTCAGATAATCCCACTGCATCCGATTGGCCATAGAATCATCCATTTTGGTCCAAATGTTCCATGGAACCCATAAATGTGCCAATGACCCACCTGTGACCTCAGATAATCCCACAGCATCCGATTGGCCATAGAATCATTCTGAAGCTGAATACGAACCTATCAGTTCGTGCAAAATAAAAACAATACAAGCATAAACAACGAAACAAAAACAAAGAAAGCAGCAGGCACATAGCAGCTGATGATTGATTTTCTTATATAAAAACATGCATTTTTCTTCTTATATTTTACTATTTTCTGACTTTCATATAATAGTGGCAAAATCCAAAATTAGATATTCATTCAGCGTAGGATATATCTGATATTTAAGTATATATATTATCTTTGAACGATAAGTATTAAAGGCTGTAGGTATACCCTAAAGTATTCGCCAAAAACGTTGCATGACCTTCAAAAAATCTGTTAAAACGACCCCATACAAACCGCGCTGTAAGACGTAATTCTACGTCAAAAAAAAGCTATACTATCCACACATTGCGCACTCTTAAATCACGTAAAATCGTAGCAGATGTTAGGGTTATATTTGTTAAGTCTATACTAACGCACACTCTGATAAATACACATTCATATGCATAGCTTAGTCGATTTATGCATGTATTAGAATGAATACATATACATTGTATAAACAAACATAAAGAGCCAAAATATAAACAATAAAGCAGCAGGTTCTTTTTATGGATATCTACTTGCTAAAAGGGACACAGTTCTTGATGTTGTTGTTTTTTTTTTTGTTTTTTTTTTTTTGTCATCCATGATAGTCATCCATGCGGATTAGACTGAACTGAAATAATGATATGCATGAAGTGGATAAGTGGACTAAATTGATTGAGTTGATATCCTTCATGAAAGTGTCCCTATCGATGTATTACTTGCTTTGACACACACACACACACACACAATTACACAACAAGACATACGATTAGACAGACATACACATGGTAATGATCATTACAAAAATGATCATTATCGATATGCTATAAAAGCACACAAGTGCTGACAAGTGTTCTTCAGAGTTTAAATAGCTATTTGGCATGCCATGAAGCACTTTTCAACAAATCGATGGTAGACTGTTTTTTCATTACATGCTTTTAATGTTCTAATTTTTATTTAAATCTTACTAATTTTATTACTCTCATTTTGTTTTAATACTTGTGAATAAATTAAGTAATTTATTTTGGGTATGATTGGTGTAAGAGAGGAAAAGTTTCAAACTTTATTGTGTGGCGTGTGCTTGTTAAGATCTTCTGTTAACTTCCAGTTTCACACGAGTAGATTCGGAAGTCTGAATTTTATTTCAGATACTTAAAAAATTTATTGTCATTCACAATGAAAATTGAATCACTTGAAATTTTTTTTTTATACTTATTTCTTCAAATAACATGTGAAATGAATAAGATTGACAAAAGCAGGATATGGTCCTAGTAGAAATTGATTCAGCCGAAAATAGTTTTTGTTTTTAGTTTTTTAGCATTTTATTGAGCACATATTTGACAATTTTGTAAAAGCAAAACTCAAAATATATTGAAAAAATTTTAAAAATCTATGTGCTTTATCTGAAAAACTGATTAAAAGGATTAAATAAAATTTTCTCCACCCCTTTTCAGCATAATGGAAAGTATACGTCTCTTTTATTTTTGATAGGTTTTTTAAGTTTTTCGTTGAAAATATATTTTATTTCAAACAATTATACAGTTAACCGTTAAAATATGACATAAAGTCAGATTTTAAAGATAGAAGAAGTATCTAATATGACACTCATTGACTTAAAAGGAATTGAAAATTGTAACTATTTCCGCTTACTTTTTTGTCAATATATTTTCAAAAAATCCGAAAAACATCAGCGTTGAAGCAGAAAAAATTGCATTTCTAGTTTCACGTTTTTAGTCTTAAAGTTTGCTTTCAATATTTTTCATAAGTTGCAATTACATAAGTAGTTTTTTTCCTCAGTTATGCTTACTGCAAATATTTTGTATTCAACAAATTAAACACAAATAAAATTATTACATTTTTAATAATAATTTAGTTAATTTAATTTTATGCGAGAGAGTGAATGAACGCTTCAAATAAACAAATATTTATCAAAGTATAAAACTTGTCAGTCATTCTAATAAAAATTTATATGTTTTGAAAATCTCAACGTTAAATAATAAATATGCTTTGACAAGCTCATAACATAGTTGACCTTGACCATACAAACAGCTCATAAGTTGATCTAAATTCTCAAATTTTAAAAGTTATGCCAAGAAAAAAAAAATGTCTGTGTGGAATATTTTGCATATTTTTGCTGGCACTTCGTTAGAAACAAAAAAGTGCTGCCGCAAAAATGTATATTTTCTGACTCAATAAATCGCAATTAAAAACACCAAAAAAAAAAAAAAAATGATGATGCAAGCAAAAAAGGAAACAACCCAAATAACGAAATAAAACTTGAAAGAAAAAAAAATCACAATTTTCTTGTATGACCAACATCAAAAAGGCACATAAAGAATGCCGGAAGAGTGCAAACTGCAGACAAAAAGGAAGGAAAATGGTGGAAGTTTCAATATGCTTGGCGCGCCCTCAGAAAATCGATTTCAAGGTGTAATTTAGGGCTTCCCCCGTTTTCATGTTTCTTTTCTTTTTTTGTTTTGCCTATTTTAGTGCAATCATAAAATGTATTGTTTAGCTTAGCATAAAATAAAGAAATTTCTTTTTCAGTGATTTTCCGGTAGGATATACTTAATTTTCTACCTTTTTGTATTTTTTTTTTTTTTGCTTTTGTTCTTTTAATTTTTTTTTTTTTTTTTTTTTTGTAAATCCGGATTTTTATTTTCTTTCATTTGCATTTAGTTATTGTTACGTTTATTGTTTTAAAATTTTTATAGAAAATAATTTACGCACCAACACCTGTGAATATTTAATGTCTTGGCTTTGAAGTTTAATGTTATTTGCAAAAAAAGCATGAAGAAAAGTAAACAATTAAATATTAATGCTGATAACAAAAGTTTTCTATTTTATATGATGATGGATTTAGTGGAACACGTGTGAGTAGGTCGAATCAGTTGTTTTCAGTCGTTTGGCACTTCAGACGAGCGGTTTTGCAATTTGTTTCAGCAACAGAAAAAGTTTACTAATGAATTGCTTTTTTATAAATAAAAACGGAAGAGAAACAATCGAAAAAAAAGGAAATTAAATTATATTTAAGCAAAAGTGAAACTAGTATTTAATTCAATATATTTATTAAAGTAAGTTCCTTAAAAATTTACTCTTTCATTACTCGTGGCAAATTTTTTCCAACTTATTTACAAATTAATTCATTTTTTTTTGTTTTTTGTTGTTTCTTTTGACTTTAAGCTGTTTTGGTATTTAAAATATAAATAGTATTTGGTTATGATATTTCATAAATTTTTTTTTTGCAATTCCAATTTTTTGTTCACTGCGTAGCTATTTCTCACTTTTATTTGCAGCTGTTGCTGTGGCCATAGCGGAAAGCCAACGCTTTAAAAATTTATGACGTTTTCCTGAACATCCATATTTAAATGAATGACCAAAATGTTGCAATTGCCTTTATTTGAGAATTTAATTTTAAATTATGTGTTCATTTTCTTTGTCGTAAACAAGTAGAATTATCTGGTTTTACATTTTATTCATTTTATGCTGAGAAAAACAAAACATCTGCAAAAGATTGATGTCATTATCATAAGCAAAACGATGAAAAAAAAATTTCCTGAAGCCAGCTGAATATCTAGTTCTACAATTTTTCTAATTTTGATGTATTGCCAGAGTGTGAGGCAACAGCACGAGAACAGTGTCAAAATGTATTTATTTTTTAGCAGCTGTTCAAAAACATCACGTCTTAATTGTTATTACAATGATATCATGTAGTAGCCATACTAGACATACTTATATTTAATAGCATGGATCAAACGACGATGTATTCTTTTCAAAATTGAAATCATGGCGAAATGAATATGTTTAAGTAGTAAAATCGCAATAAGACTAGATAAGTAAAGTCTCAATGAGATGTGATTCCAATAATTAATTCGTGTAAAAATTAATATAATAATTACCATGGCTGCTATTTTGTATACCACCCATATAAACTAATGTTGAATAGCTTTCTTATAGTTTTGCTTCCCAATCCTTTTGAAGTCCTGAAGTTGTAAATTTGAGCACTTCACCTTGAGATATTTTAACACAGCAATTACAAATAAGAATCTGCCTCGCTTTTTTTGGAATTCGTTATATTTTTTTACTTAAGCACGGGACATGCTTGCCAACGGTTCTTGGTAAAACCAGGTTTGGGTCTCCCAGAAAATTTTTAACCCATTTTATAACCTCGTACGATTTTTCGTACACCAACTTTGACAATTAATTTACAATATTTAATTATATACAATAAGATGTAAATAATCACCAAAAGGAAGATTGTTAATTTAACTGCAAAAAAAAATTTGCAAGGACACTCTCCACTGAAAATTGTTTGGGTAAAAACATTGAAAGCAGCATTTCCATATGATTAAATTCGACTTTCTACAAAATTGTAAATTCTAAGCAATGCTAAAAATAATTCAAAAATAGAACTGATGATTTCTACGTCAAACATATAACATGTTCGCATAAAAATATAAAATTGTGCCAAAAAATTAACATCTACAAATATCTTAAAATAAAAAAATGCCATGATTTTGTAGCTTGTACTACATCAGAATAAAATTCTTGCCGCAAATAAACGCACTCAGCCATGAAGCAGACAATCAGCCACATGCCAAATGCCAAAAAAAAAACAAAACCTGCTCAAAACACTAGCAAATAAAGAACATTTTCATTCCGAAATAAATAAATAAATAAAAACAAATTGTATTTTATTGAAAAATATCAGTTATTTAATCAGACTTTCAATGACATCAATGCTGAAAACATACAAAATCTGTAGCATATAATTGGGCGCGACTTATAAATTAATTAAGGCAAGTTTGTTGCACAGGTAGTTGTTTTGTTTTGTGGATTTATATTGTTTTTTTTTTAAATTTATTTTGCTTCATCAGCAAAACAAAATTTTTACAATTTTATTTGAACAATTCTTTCAAGAACAATTCTAACAAAAATACCAAAAAAATACAGACGGTTACGCAAATCAAACATTTAAAAATAAAGCATACGGCATAAAATATAGACAAAAACAACAACATAGGTAGGTACTTTAATATAATTATTGAGTTTGTTTATATATTTATTTTGCCAGAGATGGGTTAAAATATATTATATTTCAAATTAAAAATATTGCCACATGAATGCGTTACCTGCAATTATCTTTAACCATTTTCGCTTTTGAAATGATTTCGAAAGAGTTTCTTATGATCAATTGTGCGTGTGTGTTATTAAATGTTTGTACGAAATTGATGATCATTTTTTGCTCAATGATTACGCCAACAAACAGAATTGCCGAATTTGATATGAAGAGCTGCCAGAGGTAATTCAAGAGGTGCCAATGCACCATGAAAAATGCGCAAATGCTTGTGAGCCGGCGACTGCTTTTTCACAATAATGAAAATCGCAAAGTTACAGTCAACGATGATTACCTACTTTTTTGCCCAATATGGAAGAATTGAACTTGATTGACATGTGGTTTCAAAAGACGGTGTCACATGCCTCACGGCACACGATACCATGGACTTACTGAAAAGCGAATTCGTTAAACAATTAATCTCACGTTTTGGAGTAGTCGGCTGGACGCCAAGATTATGCTATTTGGCCGCGCAAGACTATTTCAAGACAAGCCTACCACAATTGCAGCCCTGGAAAACACCTTTACAGCTGGCATTTGTGAGATACCGACCAAAATGCTGGAAAAGATATGCCAAAATTTGAGCTTACGGATGGACCACCTCAGGCAGACATGAAATAATGTTTTCAACATTGACATGAAATAATGTTCAAATAGCAAATGATAGGCATTGTTGTATCGCCCCAAATAAATATTTCACTCAATATTGCAAATTTTCTGTTTATATTTTTCTTAATTTTCAAACACCAAACTCTTAAAAAATGTCTTAAATTATAATCAGGAAAAAACTTGTTTGACCTTCAAAATTTAATATCTTCACTGTACAGCAATCTTGTGTGATTTTAAGAAATATTCATCACCACCAAGAAATTGGGTATAAAAACTATTTCGAGTTTTAACATTAAAAACGTTGAACGTTTTATCGACAGGCGATAAATACTATTCCACTCTCTGGCACAATTGTTTCTGTAATATTTAGCTGCTATCATTAAGACATATATTAACACTTAAAAAAAAAATTATTTTTGTTTTTATTTTGGCATGCGCGTGTGTAAAAAATTGGCATCACAACAGGCCGCATTTATTTCAATAATTTATGATCTCTAATAAAAATTTTAACAAATTAAAATGCTTTCATAAACAACAACATCATTATTAAAATGTGCTCAATTCAACATAAAAACAAAACACACAAAAAATCTTTTTTTAAATTTCAAAGATACATTTTGAACTTGTTAAGTTTTTGTTATTGTTTGGTTACTAGCATAAATTAATCGACAGACCATAAAAATATATTCTAATTAAAACATAAAAAGCAAAAACTTTATTTTTATCAATTATAATTTAATATTACTGCGTTTTAAATTTTAAGAGAATATTGAACATAAATACTTGTTTAATATTCTGTTCTAGAATTATGATTTATTTGTTTTTTTTTTAAATTTACGAGTGCAGGTTTCAATCTATCGGTTGAGCGATTGAGGACTTTCTATCGATTTTGTAAAAGATTTGTACCATAGCATCCTCTGGTTTTCTAGATGGATTAAAATAGAAAGCGCCAAAACACTCACCATACTTAAAAACTCCTATACACAAATATGTATGTGAGCATCCTTAGCTGCGCACAGACGTGTGCAGATTTTGGCTGCGACAAGATAATGATCCGAGTCTATGTTGGCACCACGGATCGTGCGTACGTCTAGTACACTGGAAGAGTGCCTTCCGTCAATCAATACGTGATCAATTTGGTTGCATGTTTTTTATCAGGGGACAGCCACGTGGCCTTATGAATTAAGGTGCTTGAATCTAGTGCTACTAACGACCATGTCTCGTGCGGTGAAGTCAATTAACCTCATTCCGTCATCTGATGTGTTTTCATGACGTATTCTCTTGCCAACTACAAATCCGCATCCAAACTCGTACTTCTCCGCATGGCCGCTGTAGTAGATATCACAGGATGCTTGCCGTAAGCAACCCTGTCCTTTCCATCGCATTTCTCGGATTGCAATGATATCAGAATTATATTTTTCCAAGATATCAATCAGTTGGATAGAGGCACCATCCTGCAATGTACCGGAAGTTGGCAAAACAATAGGTTTCGTCATCCATCTCACATTTAAATTTTGTCAATTGCTTTTTGTACCGTCGTCGACTGCGTGTTTTCGCAGACAAATTTTATTTTGCATTCCGATCTGGACATACTTGGGCTTTATTACACATCAGTCAGTGGCGTACCGAGAGGTTAAGCCGCCCGGGGCGAATTCCCAATTGACCGCCCCTCTCATATACAATATACAAAAATATCTTTGGTATTAATATAGGGTCTTATAGGCAGATTTCTTCTTAAAACGTATTAAGAACAAGGGAAAGAAAAGACGAAAGAGGAGAGGTAATTTTTAAGCAGCAATCTTAAGATATCTTCTTAATTTCTTCTAAAATCCATATTTTCAAGACTTTTCAAAAACAATGGGCATGAAAGACGAAAGAGAAGAGGTATTTTTTAAGAAGAAATCTTCTTGTTTTTCAGCATTTATCTTCTAAATTGATTTAATAAGATTTCTTCTAAAATTCATATTTTTAAGACATTTTTTCAAGTCCTAGACTTCGTGTATCGTTTATTCGTTATATCTTATTTATTTATTCAATATTGAGACGAAAAGTAAATCATGTAGAAAACGTTGTAGCTTCCTGACATTCTTTCCGAAAAAAATCAAGAACAAAACCTAGTAGCTTTATGAGATTTCTCCTTAAACAAAATCAAGAAGAAAACCTAGTAGCTTTATGAGATTTCTTCTTAAATTAATTTAAGAAGACTAGCCGATAACTTTAAGAAGAACATCGGCTTGGGTAAAAACCATAGAGAAAACTGTTTAACTTTGTTCTACATTATTAGGTTTTAGGTGGTGATTTTTCTGTGTGTACATATAGTTGCTTTATAGAAAATTTTTAGAATATAATCTTTTATTGTTCTCAATTATATTAAAAAATTCTAGTATACATATCATCAACCTAATTTTTATACTACGTAAGTCAAAATTATCTACTGTTCAAGAGGCGAAGAAAACTAATTTTTCCACCACTTAGTGAATTCTGATTTAAGACTCAACTGAACTGTTTCTTCAAATAATCAAAAGCAGTAAGAGCTTTTTTGAAGGAATACATTAGCCACGTCCTCAAAGTTTTTTCTTTATTTGGAAGACTACGAATAAACCAATATTTTGTTAGTTTTCTGTTCCGACCTTTTGTTAATTCACCGTCACGAAGAGTTTCACCAAAGTCGCTGTTTAGATTTTGAACCGCTGATGCATATGGCAAACAAGTAGAATTCGTGTGTCATCTTTTATAGTTACAGACCACAGACCAATATCTTTTAAGTCAGTAGCTAAAAAACTTTGTACGTCACACTCTTTATCGATGGCTGAAAACTCTTTTGAATTTAGCAATGGTATTTTAATCACCCTATCGGAAAATGCTATTATTTTTGGAAATGGCGTTTCTATTACGTCAAAAAACAAAATCTTCGTTTCTGGGGCCATTACATAGCCATTACATCCACTCAAAGCCACTGTATGGTGCGGTATTCACGCGGGAGGAGTGATTGGGTCTTCTGTTTTTGAGGACGCCATCGGCAACACACACTGAGAAAAAAACCCATGCCTTACTCCGGTAAAAAATGTCTCTATTTTTGATAATAGCAATTTTCTCTTTTTCAAATAAAATTTTCTTCAATTAAAAAAAGTTTTCTCATTTTCGAAGAAATATTTCTTAACTTCTAGGAAATGGAAATATTTCAATGTCTCTAATAATGATAAGTATTTTTCTCGCACAAAAAAATTCTCATTTATAGAGAAAAATTTATTGAAAATGAAAAATTTTTCTTATATTTTGATAAAAAATTCACTACGAGTAGTATTTTCTTCAATATAAACAAATCTTTTCTCAAAAATAAAAATAATTTTTCTCTAAAAACGATATATTTTTATATATTTTTCTTTTTTAATGTAAGCTTTTTATCATTTTTAGAGAATTTTTCGTATCGCAATTAGAGAATAGCATTCTCTGGAGCAAAGTCTATACCATTTTTTCTCTAAATATGATGCCTTTTTTATCATATTCCGATAAAATTTTTTCTGAGTACAGTCACTGTTACTGGCAAACGCTACAGGGCCATGATAAACGACATCTAACTATATTGTGAAGGAAGCGTTTCCTGGTCGTATAATCTCGCGTTTTGGTGATTTGGCACGGTCAGGAAGATCAACCTATTTAATCATCGCTACTTGAAGTAGCAGGTTTATGCCAACAAGCCTCAGGCAATCGCTAACCTTAAGGAGAATATTCGACAGGAATGCGAACAGTTATCACTGGAAATCTTTCGGAAAATCATTGAAAATCGATAAAACGGGCACAAATGTGTATCAACACTTGCGTAGTTCCACCTTGTTCTTCACACTCTTCATCGCTGGCTGAGGCGTCATCTGAATTTAACAGTGGTATGTTAGGGGAACTTCTTCAGAAACACTTTTTGAACTAGGTTCTCTATTAAGGTATTTCAGTACAGAACCTTCAATAATTTTAATTTCTTCTTCCCTTGCTATTAAAAATGTTATTTTAGACATATTATTTTGTAAATTGCTTAATTTAGCTTCAGTGCCGCCCCTATAATAATGACGCCCGGGGCAGACCGCACCCCCAGCCCCACCCACGGTATGCGGCTGACTTCAGTTCATTAAATTTTGTACAAAATTTTGCGATTTTTTAATTTTATTTGCGATCGCCCGAGTTGAAATAGAATGATCCTTGATAAATGGCTTAATGACCTTTTCAGCCACTTTTAGATCTTTTTGGCCTTGCTCATCACCACTTCCACGTTTTCTTTTAATAGTCAAACGTCCGTTAACGTTTTAAATAACGTTTTTTACCCGGCAATATATTAATTTTAAATTTTATTTTTAATAATCGTTTTGTTATAATCGTTCAAAATTAGTTTTCTACGTTTAAGCTCTAAAGCCATTTTTACAAAACCGTGATCGGTTCAATAAAAATTTTTAACAGGTCTTAAAATAAATCAACCAAAGTCCGTTTCAGACATATGTTTTGTTTAAATTGTTGAATTGGTTTTTATAATAATAAAGACTAAAAATCCTCCAATTTTGGTTATTTCAACCTTTATAATAGGATGATTACATATGCACATCAAAATTATCTCAAATCAAATTCCGAGACGATCCCGGGATTGTATTTTCAGATCCCGAAAATACTGGGATCAACAAATATCCGAAAATTGACACCCTTAGTTGTTCCCACAAGTTCGGTTTATCACTTTATGAACAACATTGATGGACAACTTGTAGGTTATCGTCAAGAACGATCACTTTCAGCAAATGAAGTAAGATTTATTTTACACAGGAAGGCATTTAGAAAAGTATACCTCTTACTTTCTAAAAGTGACTAGCTCTCTTGACTTTAAACCTTAAGTTTTATAAGACTCAAATCTCAACACCTCATTTACCTCATTTACCAAACTATGATGTAACAGTGGTAGTTTTATTGGAAATCCAAAGAAAACACTAGCACTTGCATTGCCTTCATAAGATAGTGTAGTTTTGATTTAATAATAGCCCTTTACTCTCAGATAAATATTAAAAATCGAACTTAGAAGAGTATTTATCTCATATCAAATTGATTAGCTACTATTCACGAATATATCAAATTGAGACATGAATAGAATAGCACTGAAAATGGGGACGATGCAAAAGGAGAAGTGCAGTTGGTGCAATCTGCATATACATATATATATATTATAAATTTTTATTTTTGTTGTATAGCAGAATTTTTTTTATAGAATTTTGAATTCTTACAAATTTATTTTGAATTCTAACATATTTTAAATTCTTCATAAAACAAGCACACAAAATATGTGAGGGCAAAAATAAATTTAGATTTATTATTTTTAAAATTTTGAACTTTTTTTTACCTGCTTTGAGCAAAATAAAAATTATTTGTTCCTATTTCGCACAAAAATTTGTTTGTGCTACTTTTTCCTGCAGAAAACATGAATGCGGATATGATCGCAGCCTTTCCGTTTTGGCGTTTTTGTTTTTACTTATAATATTATGATTTTATTTTACATTTTCTTGAAAAACAAAATATTTGTGTCATATGTCACTTAAAAATACATTCGCATTAGCTAATAACTTATGAACTCATTTGTTTTTACATGTCATAACACAGCTTTTTGTAAACTCACTCTGCACAGTTTTGGCTTATAATATATTGTGTGAGTGTGTTCTTTTCAATAGCGTGCTTTTTCACTTCATTGAACATTTGTGTTAATCTGAAAAATAAAATGAGCAAATATTTTACCTAAACCATGTGTTATGACTGTACGTTATTTTTCGTAAAAAATATTGATTTGACAGAATTAATGAAAAGTGTCAAATATCTCCACCCGTTTTTTGTCTGTTTGGAATGTCGAAATATATGTTTTTAATAAGTGTTACATATTTAGTTGAGTAAAATTTATTGTGTTGTATTTAACTTTTTTGTTTTTTTTCTGTTTGGAATGTCGAAATATTTGTTTTTAATAAGTGTTACATATTTAGTTGAGTAAAATTTATTGTGTTGTATTTAAATGCATTTCGGTGCACAAAAATTTTCTTTTTTATGCATGCTACTTGACATAAAATTTCGGTTCTGTATCGCTTACTTCGGCACAAGTGCTTTTCATTCATTAAGGATAAATGAATCCGTTAAATGACCACTTAAACAAACATTTAACGAGCTTAAATTACTAATGCTCAAGTGAAAATGTTCACATTAACAATTGTGAAAAATGACGAAACCTCTTGTTAACAATTAGTTGATGAGGTCAAAGTTCGAATAATAAATGTCAAAGCGACAAAATGACGCTTTTGCATGCTTTCTTGTACAAATTGAAAACATGGTGAACAGCAAAATGCAGGCAATGAATGTATTGCAAACACAAACAAGAAAAGCACACAAAAATAAAAGGGGAAAAAAGAACAATATTTATGATGAAAATAGCTCACAATAGTAACAGCTACACATGCTTGCACACACACATCAGTGTACGTATATATGTAGTTTTCAAAAGCGCGCAGATATGCATACATTTATTTTGTTTTAACTGGCGACATGCACGTCATATTGCAGTTAATCTCTATTTTATTTAGTTGCAGCAACTATTGTTGTAAGGATAAAATTCAAAATATGTATGTATGTACTTATAAAAAATAAACACACAAATTATTAAATATTTTGCAGAACAATGTCGACTGAACTTGCTTATCGCAATAGATATTCATGTTTGTTTCAGTTTTTTTTATTTGTATTGTTATCAATACTTCTTCCAAATATTGCACTCTAGGCAAATTTGAAAATATAAATTTCCTACTCCTATTGTTTTTGATGTTAATAGTGACAAAAAAATGTAATAAAGCAGTAATATCTGGGTAATAGTATTTTTCGTATATGAATTGAAAGAGTATATTCTCCCAAGATCGCTTTTTCCAGTCACGAATAACTTTCATGTTAGTGTTTATTATTTTCTTGTAAGGTGTCCAATTATTTATTTTGTTGTCCAATTATTTAGTCTGTTGTTTCAGTTTTGTTGCTCAAATATTAGCCCCTTTATAAAGTTTTCACTATTATTACTTCTGTGGGAGGTGGGCGTGTTAGTGGATTGATGTCGCTGATTTTTACAGCAAACTTCAGTTTTAATATAATATATACAAATACTGAATTTAAGTTTTGTAGCTTAAATATTAGCCTTTTTAAACTTTTCACTATAGTGGGTTCTATGGGAAGTGGGTGTGTCCGAAGTCAGATGACGACCACTTTTTTCACGGTTATGTTTTGATATAAAATACAAACGTATCCAATTTTCTTACCAATAGCTTAAAGTCTTTATATAGATTTCAATTTTGGGGTTGAACGGGAGGTGGGCGTGTTAGTGGGTGGATGACGCTCATTTTTCCAACACACTTTAGTTTTGATATAAAATGAATAAATATTTCATTTTACTCTTGTAGCTCTGATATAAGCCTATTTATATAGTTTTCAATTTTGGGGTTGTATGGGAGGTGGGCTAGTCGTTGGTGGATGACGCCCATTTTTCTAACACGCTTTAGTTTTGATATAAAAAGAATAAATACATAATTTTATTTATTGAGCTTCGTCATAAGCCCTTTAGACAGTTTTAAATTTTGGGTGTCGTATGGAAGGTGGGCGTGTTCCTGGGTGGATGACGCTAATTTTTCCAACACACTTTAGTTTTGATATAAAATGAATAAATATTTCATTTTACTCTTGTAGCTTTGATAGAAGCCTCTTTATATAGATTTCAATTTTGGGGTTGAACGGGAAGTGGGCGTGTTAGTGGGTGGATGACGCTCATTTTTCCAACACACATTAGTTTTGATATAAAATGAATAAATACCTAATTTCATTTATTGAGCTTCGACAGAAGCCTTTTAGACAGTTTTCAATTTTGGGTGTCGTATGCAAGGTGGGCGTGTTCGTGGGTAGTGACGCCCATTTTGCTAGCATGCCTTGTTTTTAATATAAAATTAATCGTGTCGACAGACTGACGGACATGGCTAAATCAACTCAGGTGGTGATGCTGATCAAAAATATATATACTTTTTTATACCTACCACGCCTCCTTATAGGCGTTATACACTTCGAGACAAACTTAATATACCCTTTACGCAGTACGCCTTGAGGTATACAAATTGGCACAGATGAACGTTGTTTAGCTTATAGTTTTATTACAAAAATTTTAAGAACAGAACAATAAAATAAAGCAAACTGTATTGCTTCTACGTGTGGTATTCAAAGAAGCAATTTTTTTATGGCAGAACAACATAAATGAAAACTGCATACTTCGCAAAAACGCTGAGTTTCTTTCATCAGATATATAACTAGAGCCATTCAGCTTCTCCAGATAAATTCGGCGGCAAAGTATGTAAGTTTGTTCCGGTAATATCAACGAAATTATTCATTTGGTTATGCATATCTTAAACCAATATGCATAACCAAATGAATCACGTAATACAAACAACTTTATCCCCCGCTTGTGTGGCTTGTTTGGCTTATGTTGTCGTAAGTGATGCTTCATTTTCGTTAAGCACATTTGTTTGTCGACATTGTCAAGGAAAGAGATTCGAAAGAATTAAGTTTGATAGACCGGTGGGTTCCACTATTGGTAAAGTGGTATCTCTTGTATTAAGCTGAAGTGGAGATCAATGACGTAAAAATCAATGGAATCGCACTGCAGATATATTCAACGAATAATTGACTGATCAACATGTCACTTGAAACCAAATCCCGAAGGCATTGGGATAAGAAAGGTTCGTTCTCTGAACGAAATTTTCCTCATCATTGTCCACAGATTTCAAAAACTCAATGATTTCTTCGTTCGATAACTTTGTGAATTTCACACGTGACATCATGCGACTGTTTTCGAACATTGTTAGTTAGCTATTCATAGAAAAGAGGAGAAAAATTTATAGAAAAAGGTGCACGAATGGAAAGGAGAACCAAATAGAAAACGTAATGAAAAATTTGAAGAATAAAAAAAGTTCGCACGAAACTACAAGAGTGCCTCGCGGCAAAATTTATTATTTTAAATAAAGTTTACAAACAAAGTTTAATATTCATCAACACCATAAATATCAAATAATGAAGTTTATGAACTAACTTTACGGGAAAAAATTCTTCAGCTTAAAGAACTTTTTCAAAATAAAAATATTTGATACTGAAAATCTAATTTTTATTTAAACAAAAAGAAGAGCTTTTCAACCAATTCACCAACTGTTTGCAATAAATTGACACTAAAAGACAAACGGTGCATAAGATCAAAGGTGACCTGCATGGCCTCAACAAGGGATTCAACAGAAAAATTTAGTTCAACCGCTGTTGATATTTTGTTTTGGTTTTTCTTAGATATTTAGGGCGAGCAATTTTACCAGTAAGTAATTTTTGGATTATGGAATTGTTGTGGAGCCTCTATCTGCATGTATAAATCGAAGAGAATCCAGCTGTGGTACGAGAAGAACACTTACTGGATACTTTCTAATTAACTGCACTAAGATATGCGTTGTCAAAGAGAATTGTTTTGTCAAACACCTTCGTCCAACCACCAAAAATGTCTGAGCTTAGGAAAGTAAAGGTCAATCAGTGGCGTAGGTAAGGGGGTGGTCCACGGTTCCGAACCCCCCAGAGCCATAAGCAAATTATAAAAGTTGTTGTCAATTGATTATAGTAAGGAAAAGTTGGTTTTGCGATTATCGAAAGGATTTTATGATTAGAAAATATTTTAGACATATTTTTATTATAACTTTGTCACAAAAAAAACATGACAAACTTTTTATAAAACTTTTTAATGGAATCATTGTAGCGTATATGAGGTTTCAAAGTCTCTTAGTAGTTTAAGGGCATTCATCGGAGATTTTGGTGAAACTGGACAGAAAAACGAGTGCTATAAAAATATACGCGAAAACATTTCACTTACAAATATTTTTCATTTTCATATTTAAAAAATTTTTGTTTTAAATTTAACTTTAAAAACAGTTGCGTTTAACTGAAATGAAATTTTGAAATATACTTCAAACCATTTTTTTTATTGTAAAGAAATAATAAGAGAAAATTATAAAAAAGAAAGAAGTTGAAAATTAAACACGCTTGTTTTAAAATTTTTGTTTTTAATTTTAAAGTGTGCTTTTTCCTCTGTGTACCAATTCAATTGCTTTCAGGATAAATATATTACATTTACGTTGCGCAAAGCATAAATGAGTTTGTTAAAAAAAAAATTGAGTTGAATTTTTCAAAGAAATTGTAGTTTGACCTTTTACAAACCACAACCGAAATGATAAAAAGGAAAAATGAGTACCAACAAATCTTTACCGATAAATTTTATAGGAAAACTTGTCTGTTCGACATTCTTTTTTACTTAAAAGGTATTGTAAAAGTTAAAAGGCAGTTATGTTATAAGAGTTTTTGAGAAAATTGTTGAGTATTTTATAATAATCTTAATGTAATCTTAAAAGCGACCAAACCACTTTAAAGATCAATTTTATTATTGCAGATCTTATTTTTAGCACCCATTCTATAGGAATGTTTGCGGGTATCAAAAAACATGTCACTTTTGAAAATTCCATACACTTCATGGATACTCCAAGAAGTATGTTTTTACTTAACTTAGCGTTTGACAGGTCATTACTTTTTTGCGGACCCCTCTCAGAACCAAAAACTATCTACGCCAATGAGGTGGAATCATTCTTGATATTCCAAACAAGGAAAAGGTGTTTTTTTAAAAGGTATGGAATTTTAAAATAGAATAACACAAAGAAGAATTTTTAAACTTGACATAAAATTGACTTTTTCAAAAGATAGTCTTTTGGCATTATAATTTAAATAAGACTTGTGGCATATGACCGCCTCGGCTGACTCGAACTTAATCTAATCTGGAGGTCAAATTTTCAATCACTTTTTAAAACATTTGTAGCCATATATCGGCAACAACGCGGCGAATGTTGTCCTCCAAGTGGTTGAGCGTTTCGAGCTAACGGTCGTAGACTAGCGACTTCACATTTTCCCAAAGAAAATAGTCTAGCGGTGTTAAAGCGCACGATCTTGTAGGCCACGGATCTGTAACATGAAATTATGCGGTTACCAAGCGTTTACTTCAGTAAATCAATTGCGGCAAAAGCTGTGTGACACGTTGCGCCATCTTGTTGAAACCACAGCTCCTGCACATCATGGTTGTTCAATTGAGGAATGAAAAAGTCAGTAAGAAGCATTGATGGCATTATATACTCTCTGAGGTTTGCCATTGTCTACATACGGTTGACGAGCGATCCGAAAAATTAATTTCTATTGAAAAAATTTGCCATGTCAGATGATGATTCGAACTTGGATCTGTCGAGATTCATTGGTACACACGCCACGTACTTAGCACACATGGCCACGGCTACAGAATCCTTAAAATACTTAAATATTTTTAAATATTTCTATGTATTTTTTCAAAAAATTATGTGTTGAAAACAAAAGTTTTGTTTTTGATATAATCCAATATCAGCTTAAAAACTTCATTAGATCTGCACAACACAAATTCAAATCTTTATGATACGAAAATTTTCTAACTTTTGTCATTCGAAAATTTTTTGGCTGGAGTTCGAAAAAATCTTAATATTTTTGCATTGAAAAGTTTTTAGCCAAGCTAATGCAGCTTTTTTACTAAAATTTGAGCGTGACGAATTCTTTACTTGGCCATAAAAACAGGCAATATGACTGTCATTGTAAATAAGGTTTACCCGTCTCTAAATATAGTTTTATGAATATCATTCGCCACTAAGGGTTTCGCATCAAACAAACAGACAAAATATGTTAGGTTAAATTGAAGTTCAATAAACAAAGTTTCTGAGTTGAATTTTACAAACATAGAAATTTAATTCAACTTTTTACTCAAATATCTGTTTATTCTTCTTTAATGCTTTATTTATTTCTCAGTTTCTTAAGTAAATACATATTTTACGAAATTTTCCAATACTACAGTTAAATTTTCACATAACTTTTTATATAAATTTCATTCATATAAGTTGTTTTTGGATAAGTTGTTTTTGTTTTTGACATAAAACCGCATTTTTTTTACTTTTTCATAAATATGTTTTTCTTAGTGGCATCTTTTAATTGAAAAATTTTAAGCTGTCGCTCTGCAGCTTCCTAATTTCGTTAAGAAGTTATCTCTTAAGCCTCTTTAACTCTGTTAGCATTAACTGACATGTCAAAACCGCTTTAGTTTTAATTAAAACATATACGTTTGTCTTTGTAGGGATATTGCAGACATATGTCGACCGACCTCTGTAAATTTTATTCCGAAATTCAATATAATTTCATCAAGTTGCTACAGAAAGCTTCTCTTAACATTTAATCTTTTTTGCTTTAAATTTATTGCTATGCTTTTCCGGTCCATTAATTTAAATTTCTTTGTTTTATTTTCTGGCCACAGGTGTCATCAATCGCGGAGATTCCTTTCGTCGACGTCGTTCGCGCAGCAATAGCCTGGCACCTGTCAGTCCCATGCATCCACGTGCCGGTGGACTTGGTGGGAGCAGCGTAGGTGGTGGTAGCGGTGCAATACCATCGATGGACCAAAACTCACACGGTAGCCATCATCAACAAGTCGAAGTGTTTCACGTTGAAATGTTGGGATCAGCTGGAGTGGGCAAACAAGCGCTTGTGTCGCAATTTAGAACGTCAGACTGTATTAATGCGTACGATGGACCAGGTATGTTTGTTTTGTATGAGACATTAAGTTATGTTTTGCACACAAAAATTGTTTGTCTAAATATCTTTTAAAGCGTGGCGTATGAGTAACATTTAATCAATAGCATTTAAATTATATGTAACTCATACGCCATGTTGTACATTTCGTTTGAATAACCTTCTCAATTGATCAGTAAATGTATTAAATCACAAATTATTGATTTAATATCAATAAGTAGTCATGACTTGCATACATGCTGCAGACTTAAGTGACTCCAAAGTTTTATTATATGCTTTGCTGCATTGCTATAAATTAAAAACTCAGTGCTGCGCATAACGTGCTCTGATTTGACTATGTTTATTTATCAATTCTTTTCTTTTTCTTTCATATTTCCAACAGAAACTGATGAAGCCGAGCAGAATATATCTATAATTCTTAATGGCATCGAATCAGAATTGAATTTTGCAACAGGGAATCAAGATAATAAGGTGAGTGCTTGGGAACATTCAACAGCGCAAGGATTTGCGTCATTGACAATTTATATCTGTTAAGTTTATTTTAGTTGTTCACTTTTTTTTTTTTTTCTTCTTACATTCTCACTCAACATGCAATGTGTTATTGTCAATTCATTGCTATCAGTTAAAGTGTTGAGTTGAAGTGTTGATTTGCATTTGGTTTTTTTTTTATTCTGAAATGCCATCAAATTAAAAAGCAAAAACATAATAAATTGCTGTTCTATTTTTGTGAGTACTTATCTGTTCTAGCCTACGCAACAATCTGTACTACAATCAATCTTAATGACATGACCAACATTTTATGATTTTCGATAAGAATTTATTTTGTTAACTACTTTGTTACAAAAGCAATCAATCTTTTGTACATATTATAAGCATGTGGAAGGAAATATAAGTGCATAGAAGTGGATTTGTTAAAATATCAATGACTGAAATACTGATACTGAAATGCACTTAAAACTATATTAAAACATAAAAATGAGTCAATTAAGCAATTGATTTGTAATTATCAATAGTGGTGACATTCCTTGTAAACATAATCGACAGATCTATTAAAATTATTTGTTATGCAATGAAAAGCGAAAGGAAAATCAGGCTTGTATATCCTTAATCTCCTCGTATATCACCTCAATAAGTGAGTCAAGGTCACTCTTTATACAGACAAAAGGAAAATTTAATCTCAAGACAGGGAAAAGCCTAACTTTATCGACCAAAAAAATAAAACTTGACAATTCGGAATTCTTACTTTTCGGATTCGAATCTTTTTATACCCTGAAAGGTGAGGGTATATTAACTTTGTGCAAACGTTTGTAACGCATAGAACGAAGC
Source organism: Tetanocera ferruginea (assembly GCA_958299015.1). Taxonomy (NCBI): domain Eukaryota; kingdom Metazoa; phylum Arthropoda; class Insecta; order Diptera; family Sciomyzidae; genus Tetanocera; species Tetanocera ferruginea. The sequence continues at coordinate 62,664,291 of OY282640.1, read as the reverse complement.
GAGTCCGGTATAGAAAAGTATATATATTCTTGATCAGCGTCACCACGTGAGTCAAGCTATCTATGTCGGTACGTCCGTCCGTCCGTCTGTCCGTCTGTGTGTTGTCCGTATACACAGGATATGAAGAAGGAGTTGAGATAATTGGATGAAACTTGGTTCACATGGTCGCATAAGCCCAAGAATCTGCACTGTTGAATATTTTTGAAATCCACCTACGGACACGCCTACCTCCCATACAACGCAAAAATTGAATACTACATAAATAAGCTCATAATTAACCTACAACAATAAAATTTGGTGTGTATATGTTTTGTATTAACAAAAAAATGTCTTCGAAAAATGGGTGCCCAGACCAATGGACCGATTCTATCGATTTAGATGTCATTAAATCAGGTTAAGGCTGTATATGTGTAAACCACTTTTAAAAATTGTGATTTCACTTCAGGGGGTTCCCAACCTTTTAAAACAGAAATAAAATTTTTGTACAAAAATCCGTTATTTTATCGTTTTGAAATTTAGTTTGAGAAGAGCTTAAGAATTGATCAAATTTGAATTTTTTTCAAAACTAAAAATTTTTAACCAAAATTATCTTTTATGCATTCCTCAAATGTCAATTGTCCTAAAAATGCAGTTCCAAAATCAAAACATTCCACTTTCCGAGCAAACAACTCAGTCAAATTTCAACGGTTTTCAAATTTTTTGTTTTTCTAAATTTTTGTTTAATTTTCTTTGAAATGTGTTGGCAATTACGGTAATTATCTTGCCAAATGTATTTTTAATGAATTTTCTTAATATTTTCTTTAGTTGTTTAACGTGTATTTTTATCAAACGCCAAGACAGAGAAAAAACTCTCTGAAATTTAAAGTTCTGTATTTGGAAGCGAATATCTGTGCCACTTTTTAAAAAATTTCATTTATTTCTTTTTTGTATTTAATTGCAATTAATTGACTTTAAATTAATAATAAAGTTTTTACCGTTACTTTATTATTAATATTTTAATCATTGCCTTTAAAAAGAGTCCCATAAAATGAATGTTTCCTCAAAAAATGTATTAAAAATTGTTTTTGTTGTAAAAATAAAAAAATTTCAAATTTGCATTTTCGATTTTCTTTCATTGTATATAGTTTATTTAAGACGAATTTGTTTTTGTTTGACAGAAAAATTAATAAATACTATGTGTCATCGAAAAAACAAGGCTACCCCCTATGGTTTTTTGCTCGAAATTTTTTTTTTTTTAAATGTTGTTCTTATAATTTTTAAATCTTCAATAAGCTTCAAAAACAATATATTTGAAAAAAATTTCATTATAGCTACAACCAATTAAAAGTTATAGCCACAAATCTGTTTTAATCATCCTGCTTATCTATATAATTAATAGGCTAAGGTTTTTTTTGTGACTTCAACTCCTCCCAGACCAATGGACCGATTCTATCGATTTAGATGTCATTAAATCAGGTTTAGGCTGTATATGTGCAAACCACTTTTAAAAATTGTGATTTCACGTCAGGGGGTTCCCAACCTTTTAAAACAGAAATAAAATTTTTGTACAAAAATCCGTAATTTTATCGTTTTGAAATTTAGTTTGAGAAGAGCTTAAGAATTGATCAAATTTGAATTTTTTTCAAAACTAAAAATTTTTAACCAAAATTATCTTTTATGCATTCCTCAAATGTCAATTGTCCTAAAAATGCAGTTCCAAAATAAAAAAATTCCACTTTCCGAGCAAACAACTCAGTCAAATTTGAACGGTTTTCAAATTTTTTTTGTTTTTCTAAATTTTTGTTTAATTTTCTTTGAAATGTGTTGGCAATTACGGTAATTATCTTGCCAAATGTATTTTTAATGAATTTTCTTAATATTTTCTTTAGTTGTTTAACGTGTATTGTTATCAAACGCCAAGACAGAGAAAAAAACTCTCTGAAATTTAAAGTTCTGTATTTGGAAGCGAATTTCTCTGCCATTTTTTAAAAAATTGCATTTATTTTTTTTTTACGTATACACTAGAAGGCGTAACATTGAAATAAGAAAAAACTTTAATCCGTAAAAATCTCGACATTTTAAAAGTAACGATCGGATTCCTTTTCAAACATGTTACCTCTTGTGTTCAATCGAATAAAAAATCATTCTGCTAATTTTTTATAATAAAACATCTTCATCTCATTCATTTACAATAAATGTTTAAAAGATAAGCTTTTTCTTATGAAAGTCGCCTAGAGTTTAAATGTACCCATATAGCAGGGGCTACCACATATGTGTGCCATTCATACCAAAAAATTAATTTTTAAACAAAAAACATGACTAGAATACCAATATTTCCTTAAAGTTTAAGTAAAGTCTGTTAAGTTTCATGTGAAATTTCACTCGAATCTCTATATAAAAAACGAAAGAAATATGCGTGAATTTTCAAAACATGTTCTGCGAAGTAGTACTCTATGAAATATACTGGCAAGATTTCTCTTGCAACATTTTTTCACGACAATTCAATTGCCTATTTATTTTGATGTAAAAAGTGACATTTGTCGTTAATATTTTGTTTTTATACATTTATTTTCTCTATTTTGAAAAGTAAATCATGACTTTATCAAATTTTACAATTTCGTAGCAACAAAATATTTGTCAGAATTTTCACGCAATAAAAAATTTAATGTTGCCAGCGGAACTTCACGCAAACGAACAGAGCACTAACAAGGAAAGGTCCCCAGGTGTCACTCTCCTATTTTAATGAGTGATAGAGGACACAAATCTAATCTAATTGTAGGCGAATCCTCATACAATTTAGTTAATTTACTTTTTTTTGTTTTTTTTTTTTACAATATAAAGTTTTTTAATTAAAAATTAATTTTTAAAAAATGCATAGTTGTGTAAATATTGATTGTAGAGTTAATATTTTGTATTCAAATTTAAAGATAAATGTTTTTATTTTATAGGGCTGCCATACAAAAGTGGTTTTATATGCACCTCATAATCCAATAAAACACCTAGAATTTTTTTAAATCTCCATATGAACTATTGTTAACATACTTTTTGATAGCAAATATCATTTAAATACATTTTCTGAACTTTTTTCTAAAACTAATAAATTTAATTTTGTTTACGAAAAATCGGAAATATCTAGCCTTAAAACAAAATGATAACTTTGTAAGTGAATAACTCTTTTAATATCTGATGGATTAGCTTCACTAAAATTTAAGAAAATACTTTATTTAATTTAAATTCAAAATGTGTCTTCTTCTTTCTGCTTTAATAACTCTCAGTATTTATATTTTATTTTTTTCTTAAATAAGCTTATAAATTATTCAATTCAATGTCAAAAACCAGTGCTATTTAAAATTTTTTATTTATTTATTTATTTAAAAAGATTTATACAATAATTAATTACTATATAAATACAAAAATAAAGCAGTACTAGCAGCTAAGGCTTACGACTGGCCGATAATTATATAAGAGTAAAAGTAGTAATTATCAGTTAAGTTTATATATATATAATAAATTTACATATATATTTATTTTAAGATTGAAATAAAGAATAGAAAATAGTAAGAACTAGCGGATGTAACCCGGTGTTACTCGGGGTCGTGCCTCAATCGCAGAAAAAGGACGATTTTCAAAACTGCTCTCATTTTAACATTTTTTAAATTATCAATTAAATTTTAAAAGTTTTTAAATTATAGTTTTTTGGGCTTTTGCTCCTCCTTCCGTCGAAAGTGTTTAGTCAAATTTCCGTAAAACTGTACCAGCCAGAGATGATTACAAAAAAAATGACATCTTCAACGTCTCGATCTGACGTCTGGTTTTTGAGGAAAATGGTCATCCAGTTTGAAAAAGTCATTTCGAGAAAAATGCATTTAAAGTTTTTCTTAGCATGCATTTAATATGCAATTTTATCTCAAATAAATTCCAGTTTTAAAAAATCCTTTAAGCATCGATTCGATTTGTGGATTGTCTTCGTTCAACTTTGGTTTTGGTCGATATTGTTCGGTTAATTTTTTTTTCATCTTTATATAGCTTCTGCTGGTATTCGCTAAACTTCTTATTTTTCATTAGCCTTTGGTTCTTAACTTCGTTTGCCTTCGGCTCATTCCTTGATTTTTGTCAAAAGAACTTTTAAAAGCATACACTTAGAAAAAAGTTTCTAGAGATATAATAAAAATGGCATCATATTTAGAGAAAAATGGTATAGACTTCGCTCCAAAGAATGCTTTTCTCTAAATGCGATCCAAAAAATTCTCTAAAAATTAAAAAAAAACCTTCTATGAAAAAGAGAAATATAAAAAATAATTCGATTTTAGAGAAAACGACTCTTTATTTTTGAGAAAAGATTTGTTTTTATTGAAGAAAATACTTCTCATAGTGAATTTTTTATCAAAATTTAAGAAAAATTTTTCATTTTCAATAAATTTTTCTCTATAAATGAGCAATTTTTTGTGCGAGAAAAATACGTATCATTATTAGAGATATTGAAATATTTCCATTTCCTAGAAGTAAAGAAATATTTCTTCGAAAATGTGAAAATTTATTCTAACTGAAGAAAATTTTATTTGAAAAAGAGAAAAGTGCTATTATCGTAAATAGAAAAATTTTTTACTGGAGCAAGGTATGTATTTTTTCTGAGTGGATTTATTTCAGTAACAGATACAAATGCCTACCAAGTTTCATCAATCTCACACGAAAGTTTTCTGAAATTTAAATAACCTCAATTCTGTTACAGGATCAAGTTATTTCACGTACCAAATTTTAGTAAAATCGGTGAAATTATTTAGGAGTTATTGAGTCTTAACAATACACTACTTAAAGTGCCCTCTTGCGGAAGTCTTTGGAATTGTTTATATTTTATGTTTTATCTTGGTTGCAGCTGAACGTTCATACCAAATTTCAATGAGAGCGGTTCAGGCGTTTAGGAGTTTTTTGAGTCGTTAAAACGCACACTTAAAGCGCCCTCTTACGGAACTCTTTGGAAATTTTTACAGTCGATGTTATTTTTGGCGAAGTCGAACCTTCATACTAAATTTCATTGAAATCGGTCCAGGTGTTTAAGAGTTATTATAGAGTGCCACGTCCACATACTTCCGTCCACTTTTTCACCTTTGCTTTATATTGGTTGCAGTTGAACCTTCTTAACAAATTTCATTGAAATCGGTCCAGGCGTTTAGGAGTAATTGAGTCTTAAAAATTCACTACTTAAAGCGCCCTCTTGCGGAAGTCTCATAAAATTTTTAATATTTTATGTTTTATCTTGGGTGGAGGTGAACGTTCATACCAAATTTCATTAAAATCTGTTCAGGGGTTTAGGAGTTATTATGTCTTTAAAACTCACTATTAAAAGTGCCCTCTTGCGGAAGTTTTTGGAATTTTTTATAGCCTATGGTTTATCTTGGGCGCAGTTGAACCTTCATACCAAATTTTATTGAAATCGGTCCAGGCGTTTAGAAGTTATTATGGAGTGCCCACAGACTTGTGCCCACTTGTTTACACCCCCTATGTTCTTTCTCTCTATCAAACGCACTCGATGTCCAAATTTCAGCTCAATCCGATAAACGGTGCGTGAGCCTATACGGAACAGACAGACAGACAAACATTTGATTTTATACATTAGATATGATATTGAATAGAAGATAAAGTGTAAGTTACCGATATGGCTTAAATTTAATAGAGCAAATTACAATCTTTTAGGAAATTATATATTTTCATAATATTGTCATATATTGGATGTTTAAGAATGTCATATGGTTTCACTTCCGAAAAGTAAGAAATCCTTCGAAGAGAGAGTCTTGAGCAAATGTTCATAATATGATTGATAGATGCTGGCAAATCGCAGAATGGACAGTTTTTAGATGTTAAACCTTTTAGGAGGTGTTCGTGTGTAAGCTTTATGTGTCCTAACCTGAGTCGTGTAAATGGTATGATGGCGAAAGTTGGTGCTGCGCTTGGATAAACAGGTTTTTCGATTACAGTTAATACCAGAATAATGGTGATTGTAAGTTTTCCAGAAAATCTGCATTTTTTGAGAATCGTAGCTTGTAAATGAAGTTGTAGATATCTTTTGCGCTAAAATAGTTTAATTTTAGTGCTGGTGTAATGGCTATGTTTTTTGCTGTAGTATCGGCTAGATAATTTTAATTTTCTTTTGAGACTGAGTAATAATATCTCTTATGGTAGCAATAGTGTAAATAGAGTTGGTTGTTGCAGCAATTGCGCTGACACAAGATTTGCTGTCTGTGCAAATTACGAATTTACCCTTATTATTTTTTGCAAAAATAGCTGTCTGAAGTATAGCGACAGCTTCTGCCGTAAACACAGAGCAAAAGCTGTGCAAGAGCCCATAGCTTATTGGAACCCCGTTCTACCTGACAACTGCATACGACGTGTTGTTGCTGGTTTTTTGTTCCATTAGTGAAGATCAGACTCCATCTTGAGGATTTATAAAGGGTGATTTTTTAAGAGCTTGATAACTTTTTTTTTAAAAAAAACGCATAAAGTTTGCAAGATCTCATCGGTTCTTTATTTGAAACGTTAGATTGGTCCATGACATTTACTTTTTAAAGATAATTTCATTTAAATGTTGACCGCGGCTGTGTCTTAGGTGGTCCATTCGGAAAGTCCAATTTTGGGCAACTTTTTCGAGCATTTCGGCCGGAATAGCCCGAATTTCTTCGGAAATGTTGTCTTCCAAAGCTGGAATAGTTGCTGGCTTATTTCTGTAGACTTTAGACTTGACGTAGCCCCACAAAAAATAGTCTAAAGGCGTCAAATCGCATGATCTTGGTGGCCAACTTACCGGTCCATTTCTTGAGATTAATTGTTCTCCGAAGTTTTCCCTCAAAATGGCCATAGAATCGCGAGCTGTGTGGCATGTAGCGCCATCTTGTTGAAACCACATGTCAACCAAGTTCAGTTCTTCCATTTTTGGCAACAAAAAGTTTGTTAGCATCGAACGATAGCGATCGCCATTCACCGTAACGTTGCGTCCAACAGCATCTTTGAAAAAATACGGTCCAATGATTCCACCAGCGTACAAACCACACCAAACAGTGCATTTTTCGGGATGCATGGCCAGTTCTTGAACGGCTTCTGGTTGCTCTTCACTCCAAATGCGGCAATTTTGCTTATTTACGTAGCCATTCAACCAGAAATGAGCCTCATTGCTGAACAAAATTTGTCGATAAAAAAGCGGATTTTCTGCCAACTTTTCTAGGGCCCATTCACTGAAAATTCGACGTTGTGGCAGATCGTTCGGCTTCAGTTCTTGCACGAGCTGTATTTTATACGGTTTTACACCAAGATCTTTGCGTAAAACCTTCCAAGTGGTCGAATAACACAAACCCAATTGCTGCGAACGGCGACGAATCGACATTTCACGGTCTTCAGCAACACTCTCAGAAACAGACGCAATATTCTCTTCTGTACGCACTGTACGCATTCGTGTGGTTGGTTTAATGTCCAATAAAGTAAACTGAGTGCGAAACTTGGTCACAATCGCATTAATTGTTTGCTCACTTGGTCGATTATGTAGACCATAAATCGGACGTAAAGCGCGAAACACATTTCGAACCGAACACTGATTTTGGTAATAAAGTCTATTCATGATGAAATGTCAAAGCATACTGAGCATCTTTCTCTTTGACACCATGTCTGAAATCCCACGTGATCTGTCAAATACTAATGCATGAAAATCATAACCTCAAAAAAATCACCCTTTATTGATTAGCTTTGCTTAGAAAGAGCTGTTGAAAGGTGGAATTAGATGTGGTTTCTTTTGGGTATTTGATAAGCTTTGTATCAATTGTGGACTCCTTAAGCATCCATGGTGGATGGCATTCAGGACTACAGCGCATTTCTTTCATAGGTAGGAAATGTTCCATACCAAATTTTAAACATCTTGCGATTGTCGAGCATTTGTTAGGTGTTCGTTTTGGCTCAATGTCGTTTTAACGTCATTAGCAAGAACAGGATTTTTTGATTTCATTAGCTTAGGAAACAATCGATAAGTAACATCTTTAGCTCTATTAAGTAGTGATGTAGACCCGATACCGCCAAAATATTTATTGTTGGAGTAGTCGGAAATGCCCTAAGGCTTCTCCGGACTGATTTGCGCAATGTCCGTAAATTGAAAGCCCAAAGTCAATTTTCGATAGATCAAGAGCCCTGGTGACATTAATGAGTGTTGTGGGATGCACAAGGCTGCGCTTAGATGAAAGATACTTTATTATATTTAGCCTTACAATTAAACTATCGCGAATATATTTACAATGAGGTTTAAAGGTGTATTTTTTATCCAATAGTATACCTAAACTTTTTAAAGTATCGGCACAGCTAATATTTACATTATTAAATGTTAAGTTAAAATTATTGCAATTTATTTTTCGGCAGATATGAAAAGTATTGGTCTTTTCGACTGAAATATTTACTCCAGAAATGATTGACCATTCGTGTATGTCAGTTACAATATTAGAAAAAGTGTTTGTTACAGCATTTTTATCCGAAGTTTTTGAAAAAACTACAACATCATCGGCATATAGAATATGATCAACACCGGAGTATTTAGATTTGATATGACTGATTTCATCAAATGCTATAACAAACAGTATAACTGACAGCGGTGAACCCTGAGGGGTACCATTGTCAAGACAGACTACTGAGAAGTAAACACCATTTACCAATACTTTACATTTTCTGTTGGATAAAAAACTTTTGATATAATTAAAAATTGTTGATCCAACTTTCCATTTTATCAGTTGTAGCAAGGCATCGACTGTTTCGTGCCCTTTTTTGAATCCAACCTGATTGTGGCTGATAAGTTTGCTTTTCCTGGCAAACCACATTAATCTGGTGGCAACTATCTTTTCAAGAAGCTTACTCATGCATTTAAGAAGAGATATTGGCCTCTAGCAGTCAATATCGTCTAGAGGTTTGTTTGGCTTGTGAATGGGAACAATGGCGGATGTTTACCAAAATTGAGGATAACTGCCGCCATCGAAGATGTTGTTATATAATTTAATTATTCTTTCTTTCAAAGAAAAAGGAAGGTTTTTTATAATAGGGTACGATATTCTGTCTGTGCCGGGGGTTTTTCCTTTGACGGAGCTGAGAACTATTTCAAATTCAGACATGAGTATGGTTGTGTCAATTTGTTTTGCAGAAGTTGAAATGTTTTGGGGAGCGTAGTTATTGGAGCTTATTAGTAATTTGTTATTTAGAAATTGTGTAGAGATATTTTTTTATATTATATTATAGTGTGCTTAAGTGTGTCACTAGAAATTTTGTGAAAAAGTACATAAGTTTTGCCAAAAAATTAAAAATACCACAATATCAACTTCAAACAAAGGTGCCCCCTTTGCTAAATTGTGTAATTTAAACAAACTGAGCCTGCCCAAGGTGTTCCAAAACTAGCACCGTTTTTTATGCACAGGTCAGACATTCAGCGACACGGGCACCGGACATTTACCAGATATTTAATTGACACAAAGTACGAAATTTGTTCTCGGGTAACCGATGACAATAATTGATACCAATAGCGTGTATAAGTAGTGTCCAAAACTGTTGCCAAAAAATTATTTCTTTTTATATCTTTTTATATATTTATAATTTATATATTCAAAAGATGGAAATTTATGATTTCGTATTTTTTTATCTGGACAAAGCAAACTCATAGGTTATACCTCATAAGTGCGCAAGTTTTGACATGACCACCTAACTGTTAAGGTATAGGCAGCAAATGTAAATTAAGCGATAAATTTAATCAAAAATATTGACTTGCGTATGATTATTGGCAAAAAATTTCTTAGCTTTATAATAACTTAACATTCTGAGGGTGCTCTGACGGTCTAGAATAATTTATAAATCGGTTAGTGAAAATTTCATTCAAATCAGGAGAGTGGTTTCGGAGATCCTAGCCGACAAGATCAAAATAGCGAATCTTTTAGTTTCATTTTTATATAATAGTATAGTTAGATTAGCTATATAATAATTTCAGTTTGTGTGCATTATAGCCTGACGTAGATCCTTAATATTATAAAATTTTATTTTAATTTTGAAGCACTAGAGCTTGAAAAGTTGCATTAAAGCTGCTTAAATTAATATGAACACCAAAAGTAATGGGAATTTAAAATTTTTTTAACGTGAGCTATCGCAAAATTTTTGGTTTTTTTTATTTACTTTGATTTAATATTGTTGTTTTTAATAAAGATAAACTTATTGGAATCCTGCTGTTTTTATTTATGCCACATGTAAAAAATTAACATACAAATTTCGCAGAAAAAAATATAGAGAAATTTACTCTCTAACATGTTGTCAAGAAATGGGAATCACGAGTTACTAACCCAAATTATTATTTCACTAGGAGTATTCACACTGCCTTGAGCAGTTGGGTACATTGGCAAATGCCATACATTTTGTTTTTGTAAAAGTGCTATTGTTCGCGAGCACCCATCTACCAATCTACTCTAGCTGACGCCCTGACTTGTTTGGGTAGATTGATTTCTTTACAAATTGAGTACTTTTTTCATGGGTTACCACCTTTTCCAAAAGTAGGCTATTGAATTGAATTGACAAAAAACTAAAACGTAAAGTAAACAAATTATAAGTGAATAAAACAGACAAATATGTTAAAATGAGTTATTTTCAAAATTTTTGAGATAAAAATTAAATACCGCAAAGTTCACGTTAAAAATGACTCCTATACGCCCGTACAATGGCCTAAATTTTGCACTCATAAAATGACATGAATAATATGGTGGCAACTCTTTTCTAGCTGTCACTCATCTCCCATCAGCTGTTATTCTACAAAGTACTCAATTGCAATTAAGGGTGCTCGCAGTAATCAAAAGTACTCAATATATCCGTACCCAACTACCCAAGTCAGTGTGAATACTCCTACTGTGCAAATATTATGGTAACACTGAATTTTTAAAGCATTTTCTAACATACAAAACCCATTCATTTCATAAAGATTGCATATGTTTTTATTTATCTAAATAATAAAAATTAAAAGCTTAATTTAACTCCATACAACTTTCGGAATGTAATGCGAGTTGCCATGAAATTGCCCATACATGGTTTTGTTTTATCACGGGAACTATTAGTTAATTCACCTTTACTCTTTATTTTTTTATTTTGTCGCTGTTTAAAAGACTTAACGTTAAAACCATGAACGATTAAGACTCAATGCCGTTGCCTTTTTAGCCTTTAAAAACTGCTTCTAAAGCTAGAACTACAAGCAAGCATTACCTTTGCATTCACTACAAATGTCACTTCCGATTTATGTTTCAAAATAGAAATTATTTCAACTCAGCTTAATTCAGCTTTATTTTTGCAAACACTAATATTATAACAAACAAACAAATAAACAAAAAAAACTTTAACAACGCTCACAACTTGCTAATTGGTGTGCAGAACTCTGCAATTACCAAAACAATAATAACAACAACAACGAAAACAACCTGAAATGTTTCTATTTTATTACAAGAAGTCATAAATCAAAAAACTTTTACGAGAGCACAAAAATATAATTAATTTGAGTAAAATTTAAATTTGTAATAGGAAAAAAAAAATAATAATGATGATTCCAGCAGAGAGCAGGATATGGTATAGCAAGGAATTTGCAACGGCAACATTAGCATAACTAAAAGTATCGGTGTTTTGGACTGAAGCCAAATGTAAAATAAAAAACTTATTGCACAGTGTTGAGGAACGGTCAATTTTTTATGAAGCGTTATAAATTTTATTATATTTAGCTTAAGTAAATAATGTGCCGTAACGGGTAAAACAAATAACGTCATTACTTCACAGCATAGACATTTTTAATGATACTATTAAAACAAAGATGTTAAATCTTTTAAACTCTTAAAACTTCCCGTATTTGTCACTTGATTAACATATTTTGTTTGTTGTTTTTTTTTAATATTACTGTAATTATTTTATCAAAACATTTTTAACTGTTATATTTTTAACTGTTTAATTATATATTTCATTAAAACATCATTTCAAGTTTTAAAACATTTCAATGAACCATTATCGATTGCTGTGTTGTGTTATGTTTATGTATTTCATTTTATGATTTTAGCTAATGATGTTTTCTGTCATAACTTCATTCTTGCAAATGATGCCGAGTATATTTTTTGTTGTATCTAATGACTTGTTATTTGAGCAAAACATGCTTTTTTATTTTCGTTTATTTCAAATTTGTGCATTTCTAATTTATTTGCTTTATGTTATTCATTTATTTGTATTATTGTTTTTCAATTGATTAAACTTTTTGTAACAAATATATTTTTTCTGATATTCAAAACTCTTGTTGTTTCTTATTGCTTTGATTGTGATATGAAAATCCTTTTTGTGGTTTTTGTTCTTTGATTCGTGCCACATTTTTCACTTTCTTTTTTTATTACGTCAACATACCTCAGAATTAATTCGAGTGTTAACTTTTTCGTACCTGCCGGAAGTTTTGCCTTCTGAATTTTATGACCGGAAATAGTGTGCTAGCATTTGAGTGTTGACGGTGCTCTACATGATTTCTTTCGTGTTACTGCCATTTTTTCGTTTATGTTTCAATTATTGTTTGCTGATGACGAAATAACGTTTTTTGAGAATGCGTAAATTATTTAATGGTGACAGGGTGAGGAATTAATTATACAGCAATTATTTTATTAAATAATCTGTGCATTGTTATTATTGATTAAATACTACAAACACTACGTTATTTTAACGCAGAAGTTTATGCATCAACAAAATTCAGAAAGGCAGTCAACTCAATTTAGCAAGAATATATTTCAATTGAGTTGAAAATATTTAAAATAAAACTAATTGTGTCCAAAGACGACACTCTCTACAGAAGTAAAACATATATCCGAAAATCTCTAAGGTGTTCAATAATACTGGAGACACATATATGGTTTCTATACTACAAAGTAAATATACAACATTGTATACCACATGTGTGTCACGGTATACCAGCTATAAGACAGCTTCTGAAACTAATTTAGCGTCTTATTCATGGTATACAAAACACAACAAATTTTCATGGTTTCTCCATGCTAACATACATTTTTTCTACTTTCAGTCCTGATATTGCTATATTTTATCTGATATCAGCGCCAATGTGAGAAAGCGTTTAAATGTTTAACTACATTAATGTAATAATATTGAAAATTTTTATTTTCAAAAAAATTTAAATTAAAAAAAAGCCGTTTAAAAAAATTAAAAAAGCTCTTCCAAATTGTGAAATTTCTTTATGTAAATATATAACTAAGCGTCGCACAGTGTGAAACTTTCGCATTCTAGCGGAACTTAATTCTTAATCTTACTGATCTGCATGCACTGTAACCTAATTTGTTATTATAGCAATGCAAATTTTGAGTGTTTTTATTTCCTTATAAAATGAGAATATAAGAGAATAAAGAATATACAAAAAAAAATTTTTTCTTACCAAAAATTTTAGCGTTTTAAATATTTTTCAATAATTTAAGTATTCTTTGCTTACAGCACACAGTGTATTTTTCATGTTTCTCATTTTCATTGTTTAATATTAAAATTATTTTTTTATACTAAATAAACTTTAATCGTTATCTGATAAGATTTTTCTCAGATACAGAAATTAAAAAAATTTTATCCGGAGGGGCAAAAAGAAGCACGAGATTACCTTTGTTTCTCGTTTTAAAATAATCAAAAAAACAGAAAATGAAAAAAGAAGGTTGTCTACACGTGTCTACAATTTTAAAACTCTGTCTAAAATGCAAACATGCTTATAATTTTTGTTTTTTTTTTAACCTGAAAAGGAAACAAGCAAAAAAGTATAAAAAAATGGAAAAAATAAAATCTACTTATTAACGCGTAAAGTGTAAATATTTTAGATTCCAAATACTTGTAACCTTTTTTTCACAATTGCAATAGATTAGAAACAAGAATATTCAATAATTGTTACAAGAAATAAAAAAAAAACCCTTATTTGACTTTTTTTGATCGTAAACCTTGATCACTTGTAGCAAAATATATATTGCAAATACATAGCAATATTATGCAAAAACAAACTGTTTGGATTATTAAGAGCTGAAAAAATAATTTTGTCCAGGGATGACCAACATAATTTTTATAATTAAGTTCCGCTAGAATCCGTATATTTCACACTGTGCGTCGTTAAGTGTTTATATCATCAGCATGAACAAAAAGATTAGAGAGGCTTTAACAATAGCATTTATCTACAACAGTTATTATTATGAAGAACAGCAAAATATCAAGGTAACTACACTGAATAAAAACGTACATAATAATTATGATTTTTTACAAGTTCTCCATGAATCGCTTCCATGAATTTTGATGCTGTAACCATTAAACACTGGTAACTTGAACTATTCATGATATCAATGTACAAAATACACAATAGGATAAAACACGTGAACATGGATATTTAATAAGCCAAAATATCGATGGTTGAGCGCACTAAAGTGGCAAGTGACCTTTTGACGAAAATAGGTTTACTGCATTTTTCTATCCATCAATATAATATCTTCCTTGTGTAAATTTATTGAAAATGCATAGCCAGTGATTGCGTGTCAGTACACAGTTAAAATTAGTGTTTTGTATTGAGATGTATTGTAATTTAAAAACAAAATCGACGTTCCTGAACATTTGAAATTATTCACTTATCACTTTAGTGCGCTTAACCATCGATATAATAAGAAATGCCATGAAAAAATTAAGGGAAAATGAACAATTCCTAATTTCTGCGAATAAAATTCATAAAGTTCATGTACAAATACGAGGAGAACAAGAAAAGTTAATGAAAAAAGTGAAATAAATACATGAATTTCAAGTACATATGCAAAGGAAACATGAACACTTTATGAGTTTAAAGACCGAGGTTCGTATAATTCATGAACAAATACAAAAGCAGCAAGAAAAGTAAATTATATTAGAGCCAAAAATGAATAAAACTCATTTATTTATGCAATTGAACTAACTCTAGTGACCAAAATTCATATATCCAAAGTACATTAGGAAGGCTCGGTTTTCTCACAAAAAAAAACTGATAAAATGGGTTAACATATTCCTTGGTTCATTTAAGTTAGGTAAGGTCAGGTAAGGTTGATCCAGCTGTCTCTCTTTGAAGTCTCACATAGACCATTTGGTACTTAGTGCTACCGGCTGATAAAAGATTTGAGGTGGTAAGTGGAAATCTTCAAATATTTGCGCCGAATTCGCAAATCTTAGGAGGAATTTGGAATTTTTATATATTTATTTATTTCAAATTCTTCAGTCTATGAACATAAATTCTTACAGACTAGACAAAAGTTTAATAACAAAAAATATAAGATATAAAATATAATTTAACAAAGATTTCATTTGACTTTTCGACATTGAAAAATCTAAATTATGATTAGAACAATGCACTGTACAAATGAAGAGCTTTAAAGATAGGAGCATTAGCAGCATAATTAGTACGAACCAAGTCCAAAAAAAAAGGGCCATGATTTCTGAGTATACTGGAAGGAGCATTAAAATTAAGCATTTCCAGCAGTACTGGGCTATCTATCAAACCAGAAGTTATATCATGTTTAAAAAGAAGGGAAAGAATGTTTCTTCTACTCTCAAGTGTTTTAAGGCCAATAAGTAGCCATCGCGATCTATAAGGGGGTATACAATCACTGTACAGAGAGCGTAAGGCAAACTTAGTGAAGGATTTCTGGACACGTTCAAGTCTCAACTGAAGCGTTGCATAAAATGGGTCCCAAATGACTGACGCGTATTCAAGTCTTGACCGAACAAGGCTAGTAAACAACACCTTCAACGTGAAAGGGTCACCAAAACAAGACCCATTACGACATAAGAAAGCAAGCATAGCATACGCTTTTGGAATAATATAATCTAAATGGGTGACAAACGAGAATTTAGAGTCAAAAACAACACATTAATCTTTAAACTCATTAACAGATAACAGAAGCGTCTTTGCTATATAATATGCTGAATGTTTTCAGATTTTGAGTAAAAAATTAATAAGCATTTATTAAGATGCACCAAGATCAGGCACCAATCTTGAATTTTATTAAGATCATTTTGAAGAAGTTCATTATCTGATGTATTTTTAACTTTAAGGAAAATCTTAAGATCATCAGCATACAACATAAAACTACTGTGAGAAAAAAGAGATGTAATATCGTTAATAAAAAGAATAAACAGCAGGGGTCCAAGGATACTTCCTTGTGGAACTCCAGAAGTAGCCACAAATGGAAATGATTCAACACTATTAAAGGCTACAACACACTGTCTATTGAATAAAAATGACCTCAACCACCTAAGAAAACTAGAATGAAACCCCATATTTTCTTATTTCTTTATTAACAGATAATGATTGACTTTGTCGAATGCTTTCAAAAAGTCGGTGTAAATAACATCAACTTGAAATCCTTCTCGAAATGATGATGTGCAATATTTAGCAAAAAATTACCAGGTTTTAGAAGGTCGAAAGACCGCTGCGAAAGAGAAATATAATTCTTAACTGAGAAAAAAATGTTATCTTTAACAATCGACTCAAATAGTTTTAGAGACCGTTGTAAGCTTTGAAATAGGTCTATAGTTACAAATATTGTTTTTCGAGCCAGAATTGTGTACTGGCGTCACACATGCAACCTTCCAGCAATCAATAAAAATTCCACACTTTAATGGGTGTTAAAAATTAACATTAAGGGACATGCGACACTGAATGCACATTTTTTTAGAAAAAAGAAGCAAATCCCATCGGCATCCAACTTAAATGAAGATTTGTATCCCATTAATAACATCGTCTATCTATCTATGCTATCTTAAAATTTCAATATATATTGCTTATACAAGTAATTATCAAGAAAATTATATTAATTAACAAAATTGATTTGTAGTTAAAAATTTTCTATAAAATTTAGACCGGAGGTTTTTTTAGTTTTTTTTAAACCTTGGGTGTACCAGGGTAACTTATAAACAGCCGGCTTAACTTTAACGAATTTTGGCGGCATCTTTTAGTGATGATCAATCTAGGTAAGGCGGGGCATATTTAAGAAAGGTGCTCCAAGGTTTCTTGGATACCTGGTCACATTTTCTGCAGTTGTCATCCATGTTAATACACAGCTTTTTATCGTGGGCCGCCACCGTGCAGTGACCTGTAAGGATTCCCACCAATTTCCTACTGTTCCAGGATGAATGAAGTCACTTTTCTACGGGCTACATCATACATGGTTTTTGAGATCTTGCATGTTGCCGTATCTTTCCAACTTCGACTGACTGCTTGTTTGGCTCTAGTTTCGAGTTTTTTTTACAATTCCTGTAGTGGGATAGCTACGTGCTCTGTGAGCTCTGATCCCAGCCCCGCACCTTCCTTTGGTAGTCCGTCGGACACCTTGTTTCAGTTAATGCCCCGGTGGCTTGGAACCCAGAAGATGCACACTCAATGCAACTAGGGCGCCTTTGATAGCTAGGCCATTTCTGGACTTGACAGTATCGAAGCACTTGGATTTGATTGCCGCATGGTTGTCAACAAAGATATTAATTAAAGAGTGGTGAGTGTTTGTACTAAGAGTAAGAGTGTTTGTATCTTTGCGGCCTTTCTGATAGCAAAAACCTCCGCCTGGAAGTGACTGCAGTGATCCAGTTATTTGTGTGCCTACCTATATCAGGCTCCGCGCAATACACTGATGCTCTACTCTTATACTTATTTTGAAGCCAGTTGTTTATATATTGACCACCCACTGGGCTTGTTTGATACCTATGCACCAGTCGGTTGGTCCTAGAAATGTAGATATTTTGGGTTCGCGATTTTTGCTGGGGATCATTTGTTTTGTGCTTTTCATTGCATCCTTACCAATTCTACAGTGGCCAAAACTTTGTTTTGTCAAGTGCAACTTCCAGATATTTCGTGTGAGTTGTCGGGATGAGTCGAGTTTTGCTTATTCTTGGTGGTATCTTGTATTTATTCGTAAACAATACCAGATCTGTTTTCTCTGCGTTGATACTTAGACCGACTGGGTTCGCCCATCTTAGTACCTCTTTTAGTGTGTAAAATACCCTAATGTCGAAATGTATTTCCCTAATGTCGAAATGTAGTTTTTTGACTAAATTCCATAGTAGAGGTGAGAGGGTTCTTCTTGGGGTGTTCCCCTACTCCCCTAGGTTGTCTATTTAGTTGTTAATTGCTGGTGGAGCTTCTATCACGCGTCATCCGTTAAGTATTTCTGTTGTTGATAAGTTTTTTAATACACCTGAGATGTCTAGAAAAGCCTCTAGTGCGAATTCTTTGTGTTGGAGCGATGTGTACAACGATGTCTCTTGTAAGTCAGATCATTAATTAATGTATAAGTTCAGCTGTACAAAGTTTTTGGACAAAATTTGTGTGGGGCGCTTTAAGGAATAATGATTGGTGAATATCGAGAAACCAGACATAAAACCTTAACTTCACTATGAATTCTTATTTGGGTGACTTTTTTCAATTTCACTATTGAACTCCGTTGTTAACAATAACGTCTGCTTTACAAATATATAATTTGTTTGCTTTACTTTGTGACAAAATAAGCACTTTTAATTTAAATAAATATAGCAATATCATGATGTTGACGTTAAAGATGTTCCGCTATGTTAGACATGCGGACATACATAGCTATTTTAAAATACTTAATAAAAACAAACTTTAACAGCCAAGAAACTTTACTTGTTTTTCTTCAAGGACTTTTGATAACAGTCAACTTTCAAATTCATAAATTAATGCACACATTCATGCTTTATCGCCTTCCTGGCATGAAAGTAATATAATTTTTTTTTTCTAACCGTGTTGTTGGCCACTTTTTGCTTGCCTTTCTTTCTGTTTGTTTGCTGGTGTTTTTTTTTTGTTTAGTGGAGTGAACTAGTTGGTCAATAAGTGCTACTTGAGTGCTTTTATTTCTTTTCATTTTTCAAACTTAGGCAATTTTTCAGTCTTCGTCAAGAGATTATTTTTATTCTTTCGTTTTTGAAAAAAAGCAATATTTTATAAGCTTGCTAACAAGACGTCAAGCATTTCAAATAAAACACTGTGGCCACGTTTTAATCTTGTTACTTTAAAAAGTTAAGATTTATGAACAACAGCTTAATTATTATTAACTAAGGCCTCAAGAAATTAAAATCAAGTTGTTACTGTTATTTTTGTGCTGTGTTAACAAAATACAAACGTTATGCAAAACCTAAAACTTACAAAGTTTTTCTTTGCAACCAATATAATCTCCACAGTTTTTAATTTAAGTTGATGTTTATGCGGGACGTTGGTCACACACACACTCAAAGCGCTTAAGTAAAGCTTGGCATGTTTTCTAGCGGCTGTTGGAATACACTAATGAGCTGCTTCGTGTGCAAACACAACGCTACGGCATGCTTTTATCAATCAATTCCTTAAGCCAAGCTAGTCCATATATACGGGACCCTGACAGCGTGTATATGTGTGTTGTGCAGCTTTGCTTCCTGATATCCTTGCAACCTTATTTGCCTTATTTCGAATACAACAAAGCGAAGGTGTTGTTGCATTGCTCTGCAACCTCATGCATGTTTTTGTATACTAACATGTATGTGCACATGCTAGTGTATGTTTGTGTGCTATTTATGCCAACCTGAAATCTCTCCCACTTAAGTCTTCTTTTCCTAAAAGGGTTTATTTTGAAATATAGCAATTTATCTCAAAGGTATAACAAATTCTTAAAATATCTCACACTTAGAACAAAATGGCCAAGGTCGTGAGAAAAAACGGTTTTAACATATATAAAGTCATTCGAAACATGTTTACTTAACAATCAAACCAACAATTTAAGTGCTATACGAACTACGCATTTCAATCTGAACAACTTTAAAAATGCCTTAAATTTAAAAAAATATCTTACTTTGAATGTTTGCAAGAATCGATTGAAGGAGTTATTCTGACTTATTTAAAAACTTTACCACAGCCAATTCTACAAAAACAAACAAACACGCAGACAAACAGCCTTAAAAGGTGTTTTTGTATAAAATCAGAAGCAAAGCATTATTTATTTCTTCACTTATGTGTTTACCTTAAATAGTATAAATGTGCTCGAAGAATCCCAAATGAATTCCGAAAAAGGGCAAACTAAGAAATCCTTTAAGAGCTTCTACCTTTAATTCCACCAATGGATTCCACCGTCAACCCTCAAACCCCAACATATCTGGCAGCTTGAGCTTAATACTTTCAAGTTGAATAGTAGACACGAACAACTTTATCGTTTTTGTGCTACCAACAAGCACTCCTACTCACTCGTATATCGACACGCAGTGTTTACATTAGCAGACACTCGTTGTTGCAAATCAATTGACATTAAATGGTTTCTAAGTGGACAGCATGTGTTGACGTTTGCTTGCGTTGTTGTATCTATTGGATAGAATTGTCTTGTTAATATAGTTAGGTATCTGATGTTGATGAAGTTTCTTTTTCGTTTTATCTTTTTAATATTCTGTTATCCGCTTCTTAGAATTGCTGTCAATTACTTAAGAATAATTTAGGGTTGACCATGCATTCAATTATAAGTGAAGATGAATGGATACGTTGGTATAACTTGGCAAGACAAAGTAGACTTCTTGTCTAGAGTTTCAAAAATGCCAATAGTGCACTATTCTTTATTTCATTCCAAACTTTATTTATTTTCTTCATAAAAATTAAAATGTGTTAAAAGAATTTGACAATGCTTGAGAAAAATAATTTTAAAGGTTATTTCAGTAAATTTGGAAAGTGACGACTGACTGTCTGCAGTCAAAGTGACGGTCTTCTTTAACATCATTATGGGAAAAACAAGTAAAGAAAGTTTAAAGTCGGTCTAGGCCGACTATGAAATACCCTAAACCCACTTTTAAAAAACAAAAAAAGTTTTATTGTAAATGGGCGTGTCCTTGGGCGCATGAAGCCTATATTTTATATGCATTTAAATGTTGATAAAAAATTTACACATACCAAGTTTTATTCCTGTAGCTCACAGCTAATACCTTTATTGTGCTTTCGCTATGGGAGGTGGGCGAGTTCATGGACTGATTACTCCCAATTGTTGAACACACTTTAGTTTTGGTATAAAATATATACATACCAAATTTAATTTCTCTATGACAAACATAACCTTATTTATTGCATTTTCAATTTTTGGGTTGTATGCGAGGTGGGCGTGTCCGTGAGCGGATGACATCTTTTGTTCGAAGCCATCTTTGTGTTAGTATAACACACATACATATCAAATTTTATTGTTGTAGGCTAACTATGAGCTGAGTTATGCAGTTTTCAATTTTCGCATTATATGGGAGGTAGGCGTGACCGTGGGCGGATTCCAAAAATATTCAATAGTGCAGATCCTTGGGTGCATGTGACCATGTGTACCAAGTTTCATTCAATTATCTCAACTCCTTCTTCTTATCCTGTGTATACGGACAACACACAGGCGGACAGACGGACGGACGGACTGACGGACGGACGGACATGAATAGCTCGACTCACGAGGTGACACTGATCAAGAATATATATACTTTTCTATACCTGGCTCGCTTCGTTCTATGTGTTACAAACGTTTGCACAAAGTTAATATACCCTGACCTTTCAGGTTTAGGGTATAAAAACAGTTTATAATGACTCAAATAATTGATTCATTACACTTATTTTGCGTTATCTTTACTCACCGTAATGAAACTCATTATCATAATTTGCTATGAGTTTTTTTTTTTCTTTTTCAATTAAAAAAATCAATATTATTTCTGTTGATTTGCATATCTATTGATTTGTTTGTTTTATTTACAGGAGGAGCTGGAAAAAGCCGACGCCTACCTTGTTGTTTATTCGTGCGTTGATAAGGAATCATTTACACGCGCCAAACAAATCCTGTCACGCCTGCAGGACATGGATTTGACAAGGACGCGTCCAATAATTCTGGTAGCAAATAAAATTGATTTGGCGCGGTCACGTGCAGTTTCCGCTCAAGGTAAGTTAGTTAGTCATTGAATGGCAATGCCTTGTTTTCAACACCGTTAGCGATCTAAAACTGGCCATTCAGCATTTTGCCATCGCCACACTTTGAATGGAATTGAAAAATCGTGTAATTATTGTTTGATGTTGCATACCTTTAGGCGCAATTTAAATATTGTTTGCTTTAAAAGACGCAACGGTTAGCACGAGTCTGCGTGTCTTGTGGCCATAAATTTGCGACGACTATGTGTTATGTTCTTTTTTAGTTTTTACTGCTTAAACCAATTTGGATTGTTCGTTTAAGATAAGACAGATTATATGGCTAACAAGCCAAACATGTCAGCGTTATATATTTGGCCAGGTTTTTTTTTTCTTTTTTTGCTTTGCTAACATTGAAAGCTGTTTAATAACTACCGAAATGAACTACTTTTGATTATCTCAATTAATCAAACTATCAATTTATCATTCGCAGTAAAAGAAAATTGAAAGAAAATTATTTGCACAAAAAAAAATTATTTCATTTCACACTTACTTAAATAGAAAGAAAATTCGATATTTTTATTTATAAACCATGTGAAAAACAGGCACAAAAAATATAATTAATCAGTAGGGCAGTGGTAAAAGAGGAAATTTTTGACTAAAAGTGGTAAATTTTGTAATTAAGTTTTTGTGAATCCTCCTTTATAGCAAACATAATATATTGTAACAAATGTAGGATTATTTTAATTTTTTACTGCGAATTTTAACTTGAAAACTAAAAAATTTGCTGTAACATATCAAGAAATAAGAAGTAAGCAAATTTTTTGAAAGTGCATTGAATATTGCTTTAATAAATATTGTTTATAGAAAGACAAGACCAGTTCCTAAACTAAAAAGTTAATGAAAAAATGACTAGAAGAAATTTCTTACATATCGTGGATTGAAAAAGTTGGTGAAAATAGAAAGAAAACAATTGTTCAAAGCTAGCAAAGAAACGTTTTATTGTGAAAGTAATGAAGTGAATTATGACGGCAGTTAATCATTTAAACATTTTTTATTTTTTTTTGTTTTGAAGAAGTGGTAAAGTGGTAAATTTTTTTTCAAAAAAATTATTATAATAAATTATAATAAATTTAAGTTTACCACTCTTAAATTTAAATTAAAAAACCTAAATTAAAAATTAAAACAAAATGAACTGCAACAGCAAACGAACTTAATGAACTTAACGAACTGTATCAACTATTTTGAACTATGTATATGAATGAACTAGCTCATGAAACACAACTGAACTATAAAAACAGCGAAATTTTTACGTATTTACTTACTTAAGGCAGAACCAAGTTATGCTTAAGCAAACAAAACTTAGAGAGCAAAAGAACAAACTTGCTCAGCAATATATTGAGTCGTTCAAGTTCTGCGTAAGCAATTTTTCGTTCAGTTTCTCAATTTTCGTTTACTTTTAAAAACTTGAGAGATAGCGCTCGACACCGTATCCCAGCAAAATTTTTCGTAAGTCCTTGTTTTTTATTCGATTCTAAATTGCATTACATAAATGCTAATGCAAGAATTCTAATTAAATATGTAATAAATTCACGCCAATGCCTTCACCATCAACTTGAAAGTTGTTATTCAAGTATTAATTACGTGAAATTAGTTATTAACCAATCGTTTTAAGTGCTTAAGGCGACGTGACACCTTTAAAAATTTTTTTATTTTAGTGTTTTAAAATGCGTATAAGTTTTAAGGCAATATCCCAGCAAAATTTTCACTTACATGTAATCGAAAAAGTAATCCAGAAAATTTCATTCATCGCTTACCCTCTCGCTTACAGAACCCATTATTTTTACACTTGAAACGATTAAGGGGACGTGACGCCTTAAAAAAATGTTTTAAAATGCCTACAAGTTGAATAAAAAATTAGATATCATTTTGAGAAATTATGTATATCGATGGTTAAAATCACTACACAGTAAAAAATATGAGGATAAATTTTATACTATTTGGTATAAATATAAATCAATTCCAAATATGTTATAAAATTTATACCATAACATCGTATAAACCAAATTTATACAAATTTGGTATAGATTTTATCCGAAAAGTGTATAAAATGTGTTTACACCAGGTTGGTATACATTTTTATAAGCAAAAGTATAAAATCTTTTTAAACCACATTTGGTTGCTTTTTATAGCAATATTGTATAAAAATATGTGGCACATATGAAAACATACATTAAATATGTTAATATGTGTTACATTTAAAGTCATAAATCAGGAATAATATTTAGATTTCAATTCATAGATTTCATGATATATTGTTTTTTATATTTTCAAAAACAATTTGACAGGAAAAATAAAGAGTACAAAATTGTGCTCAAAAATTTGCATGTTTAATCATGTTGGCAAAATATGTTCCATGTGCCAATTCAAGCGCAATATTTATGTCTTAATCTGTGTGTACAAAAAAAATATTCAACGGAACTATTTGTGCATAACATGATTACTGATTGAAAAACAAACGCAAACTGATTGCCTGCTAGCATCGCTGAAGTTCGGTTGCTTCGAATACTCGACTTGTACGTGAAAGCCGAGTGGCTCCGTGAGGTTTTCGTGTGTATAACTGGAATATATATATGATTTTATAAATTTATGGTATAAAATTTATACTATTTTGGTGTAAAAAAGTTGTTTGAGTAGAAATGCAAGCTTTATAATTTTGAGTGGGATAGAACTTATAATAAATTTGGAATAAAACAAGTTTATACGAGAGAAATGTTATAAAAAAAATAAAATTTATCCTCAAACTTTTTACTGTGTACAGTGATAAGTGACCTTTTGTCAAAAAAAGATTTACTGAATTTTCCAAATCATCAATATAATATCTAACTTGTGTAAATTTCTGAAATCCTTCAATCAAAATGAAAATTATGGGTAGAACAAACTCAAAAGCTTAATTTTATCAGGACATCCGGACTTACAGATAAAAAAGTAGGAGTAATAAAAGTACTAAACAAAAATTTTAGTATTCAATTTAGTAAATAGTAATACAAAAATTATTATTTTCAGGCAAACGTGTCAGTTCTTTGCTCAAATGACTACACAGTAAAAATTATGAGGATAAATTTTATACTATTTGGTATAAATATAAATCCATACCAAACTTGTTATAAAATGTATACCATAAAATCTTATAAACCAAATTTATACAAAATTGGTATAGATTTTATCCGAAAAGTGTATAAAATCTTTTTACACCACGTTGGTACACATTTTTCTAAAAAAAAGTATAAAATCTTTGAAAACCACATTTAATATTTTTTATAGCAATGTTTTATAAAAAATATATGGCACATACATTGAATGTGTGTTACATTGAAAGTCATAAATCAGGAATAATTTCAAAATTTCAATTGATAGATTTCATGTTATATCTGCTTTTTTTATATTTTCAAAAACAAATTGACAGGAAAAATAGAGTAAAAATTGTACTCAGAAATTTGCATGTTCGATCATGTTGGCAGAGCTTCCAATTCAGGCGCAATATTTTTGTCTTAATATATGTGTACAAAAAAATATTCAACGGAACTATTTGCGCATAACATGATTACTGACTGAGGAAGAAACGCAAACTGATTGCCTGCTAGCATCGCTGAAGTTCGGTAGCTTCGAAAACTCGACTTGTACGTGAAGCCGAGTGGCTCCGTGAGGTTTTCGTGTGTATAACTGGAATTAATATTTAATTTTTTAAATTCATGTTATAAAATTTATACTATTTTGGAGTAAAATAGCTGTTTGAATGGAAATGCAAGTTTTATAATATTGAGTGGGATAAAACTTATAATAAATTTGGAATAAAACGAGTTCATACTACAGAAATGTTATGAAAAAGATATAATTTACCCTCAAACTTTTTACTGTGTACGCTCTTTTGCTCTCATTTCAAAATAAAGGTGCCGAAATGAGAAAATGTCAAAAATGTACGCAACCTTTTTACTTTATATAATTTATTAAATACATCAAAAAATTAAATTATTCATGGAGAAAAAATAAATAGTACAATTTGATGTCAAAAAATACAATTTTTATTTCGATTTGGTACAATTTCGGAAAACTCATTTCCCATCCCTGGACTCGACCATAGATCTTACGAAGGATTTTTCTCTCGAACGTTCCCAAAGTCCTTTGATCACAGCGCCTCAATGTCCAGGTTTGTGATGCGTATAGTAGGACCCAGGGGCGGATCTGGAAAAAATCTTGGGGGGGGTAAATTATCAAAGACACACATTTTCGATTTGAGAAAATTTTGCCTTTTTACAAATAGATAAATTGTTCTTTTTTGAATTGAAATTATTGAATTGTTTAAGAAGCATTTTTTCCAGACACATACACGCACATTTCTGTATTTACTTATTTCTCCCTTTTTCTGGAATAATATCTCAGCGAAAAGTAAATAAAAACTCTAAATCTAACAAGAGCAGCCCACGTAAAATTGTGAAATTTTTTCGTCTTTGAACGTCGATATCTTCGAAACTGTCGAATATATTGTTATTGAATGTGCAAAAATTGAAAGGTCTATCTAAATCGGTAGATCAATATAAAAGATATAGCAATATTATCAGAAAAAAATCTGATTATCATGTTTTTGCCTAAAACTCAAAAACTCGAGCTGATGGAGAAAAATGGAGTCTATATTTGAAATCAGCAGCCAAAATTCATTCGGTATTGTTTATCGAGATCTCTGCACCTTTCATAAAGCTTAATTTTGTAACTGACAAAATCATATGACAAAATCATCGCAAAATTATCAATAACTTCGTTAATATTTATTTAAATGTCTCTAAGTATATGCAATAATGCGAGTCCATTCAATCGTTCTCAATTCGAACGGAACCATATTTTTAATCGTCGCAGTATAGAAAAACTTCGCTCAGCTGTTTCTACACTGATAGGAAGCGTGGCAAAGATAGCAAACGTTATAGAAATTAGTGGAAAAATGTCATTAGTGTCACATTAGTGTCGCTCTCCTATTTACACTGCCAAATTTTAAGTTCATGAAATAATTGAATTTGAATTAGTTCCATACTAAAAGTGGACTAAAAGTGGCAGTTTTATTTCATGAAATTCGGTTGTGGTAATTTGGTTGGTTTGTTGCAAATATAATTACTAGTACCGCGCTGGGGTCGCAAATCGCCCAATTTTTGTTTGTTTATTTATAGTTGTATAAAATAGTTGGTGCACTTCTTCTCCGCACTCTAATTCATTTAAAAACAGAATTATCAAAATCGGTTGAAAAACACGGGAGAAAATGGTCCTTAACTGTTTTCCCTGCGCCTATTTATATAAAAAGTAAGTTAAGGTAGGCTTGAAAAATTTCAGAATTCCAAACAATTTAGAATTTACTCAAACAAAAATAATTGTATGCAACAAATTATTTGCGCAGTTGATACAATTTTAGCAACTTTAACCTAACATTAATTCACTTCAAAACAACCCTGTTATAAAAGGTGTTTTTTTAAAAGCTTGCTGATTTGAAATTTAAATAAAACACATGCCAAATTGTGAAATAGCCAAAAAAATTTTTATTTGGTAGATAATTTCTTGGCATTTAACATTTAAATATAATTTCGGGCATATGACCACCACGACTTTTTTGCACAAAGGGCATTCTGGAGGTCCACTTTTCGACCCAAAAGTCTGAGGGCGTATTTCAACATCCATATCTTGAAGATTTGGCAACAAAAATTCATTGATCATGGTTCTGTATCGATTTCTATTCACGGTAATGCGTCGTCCTTCCTCATTTTCAGAGACAAATCGATAAATTAACGTTTTCTTCGACACTGGCCTCAACGACAACAATATTTTCTTCTGTACGCACTCTTCTCGGTGGCTTAGAATCCAAAAGAGTGAATATAGACCGAAATTTGGTAATTACGTTCTTTATGGTGGTCTCAGACGGACGATTATGTGCACCATAAAATTCGCGAAGTGCTCCATAAACATTTTTAATTGAACACTGTTTTTGAAAATAAATTTTCAGGATTTGGAAGCGTTGTTCTGGAGTTAACCTATTCATGATGATTTGCCAAATAATACTGACTAGAGACGTCACTTTCAACTGTCAAAACAACTGTCAGACAATAGAGTAATCCATATTGAAAAAAAAACCTCAGAAAAAAACACCCTTTATATCATATATGATAAAAAGTATTACAGATGTATATAATATTTTCATAAGGACTGAATATAGCTGAAATATTTCTAAGAAATAATTTAAATGATGATGAAATAATTGAAGTAAAAAAACTATTGGATTTTACATTGTTTGAATTTTTTTTTTGAAAATTTATAAAGTGAAAACTGAAAGTACAATGCACGTATTGTTTTTTTATGGTAAAATTCGTTGGCACATAGGTTGCAAAAAAGTTTGGCAGGTTTTCAGTAAAAATTTAGAAGAATAAAATATTTTAAGTGGCAACTTTGGTTTGCATAGCCAAAATCTTAATTGCGCTCATAACAAATCAAAATCAATGTTACTTGCTCAATGATTTCTTATAAATGGCATTTTTAAACTAATCGTAAATGTCTTGCAAAAATATAATTATTATAAAGCAAACACTTACGCTAACGTAGTGACTTCAAGTTTTTTATTTGTAAGAAAATAAAGCGTCTTTAAAGTTGATTGTTTAAAAAATGGCTGTTAATTTGAGAACATAACGATCTGTTACTTTATTTTCAATCTCATTTTTTAAAAAAATCGAATTTACTACCTTGACGTAAGTGTTTGCTTTACATATAATTATATTTTGGTTTTTGCAGATGACTACAGATCATGTGATTCTACAAGTAAAATGGTCGTACTCTTCTCGCATCGCTTCATAAAAACGTCATCTACACGCAAATGACCTCTCGAAACAAAAATAAACAAAATTTTTTTTTTATATACTTTAATAATTGTTGAAATCAATAAAAAAACTAGAGTTTAACAATGTCTCTGACCATTTTTTTTTAGTATTCTTTCAAAACACGCCTTCAGAATCGCTGATGTATACATAAAAGTACCCTTAAGCTGTGGGCATAACTATTTTTTCCAAATAATGTATTAAAAAAAAAGTATTTGCGAGTTCTTGGGGGGGGTAATTACCCCCTTTACCCCCCCCTTGTATCCGCGCCTGGTAGGACCGGCATGATTATTGACTTATAGACCGTCAGTTTTGTTCGTCGAGAGAGAGCTCTGTTGGCAAGAGTTATCCTTCGTTTAATCTCAATAATGATATCAGTGGAGGAGTTAATGCTACATTCTAGGTAAATGAAGCCCTTTACAATCGCAAAGGAAGTGTTGTTAACAGTGACGTGGTTTCCAAGACGCTGGCACTGTTTGTTTGTTGACACAAGACACTTTGCTTTATCTACGTTCACTGCAAGATCCATACGACTCGAGGCTTTTTCTAGCCTGGAGAATGCTGCACTGACTTCGCGCGTATTTTGGCCAGTGATGTCAATATCATCAACATATCAGTTCTTAAAGAATATTGTGCCACTGTGCCTCAGATCAGCAGCTCGAATGATCTTCTCCATTACTATATTAGACAAGTAAGGAAACTCTAAAGTCGGTCTAGCCCAACTATGGAATACCCTAAACTTCGTATCATATTCAAATATATATTGATATACTTAAACAAACATAAATGAGTTCTTATTTTTTCAAAATCCATGTTTACATTTACAGTTTTTAACAGTTTTCACTTTCCTCTCATACAAAGTTTAATCACTGTAAGCTATATATAAAACTTTTTATGGTATTTTCAATATTGTGAATTGTATGGGAGGTGGGCGGGTAACGCCCATTTTGTGGGCGCACCTTAGTTTTGAAATAAGATCCTCTCTTACAAAGTTTAATCCCTGTAGGCCAAGTATAAACCTTTTTATGGTATTTTCAATATTGTGGGTTATATGGGAGATGGGCGTGTTTGTGAGTGAATTACGCCCATTTTTTGTACATGTCTTAGTTGCAGTTTGCGGAATATCATCTCTTTTGGCGGGATTTTCAGGTGGAATTCTCAGCGTCACTATGTAAAAGACTAGAGAAGTATTTAAAAGACTAGAAGACTAGATTCCCATTTTCATCCTTGCAGGGAGAAGCTTCGGTCTTGAAACCATCGGCCAGGCATCTTTTATTTTCGAAAAATATTTCACTTTCATTTTTGTCGATCCTGAGCGACCTTTTTAATGCTTAGCCTACTCAGCTCTCTGAAATAATAAACCAAAGCAAATCAGCTGCTTCAAGTTGAAATGGAAATTTAAAAGTTTGGATTTTGAAACAGATTTAATCCACTCTTGCCATTATATGAAACAAGACTTTATTAGTTCGACTATATTAATGAGTTAATCAAAAAACAACCTAAAAATCTCTACTTTTTTGGTTGAAAGTTCCACTTCTACTACATTTTTTTATAAATTGAATATCATTGTTTGCCAGTTCAAAGCCATACAGCAAGTGCACATGACCAAAAACACATAAAAATGCCAACTCAGAAACCAAAAATACTATACAAGAGTCATGTTGGTAAATTATAACCGCAACAAATGCCATCGATAGAAAGTCATTATAACTAAATTGTGGCCAATTAAATCTATGAATTTTACACGCTAAACCAATGTTAAACCGTTGAAGTTACAACAACCAACCACATCAATCACATGTAATATAATTTTTATCATTTTCATTATTTTTGTTTTTCTCTCTCTCTGTCTCTCTCTAGATGGCAAATGTCTGGCCTGCACGTTTGGCGCCAAATTCATAGAAGTTTCGGTCGGCATTAATCACAACTGCGACGAATTGTTGGCGGGCACATTGACGCAGATACGCCTCAAAAAGGATCAGAATCTGTTGCAAGTAAGTGTGTCATGCCGTTGTTTTTTTTTTTTTTGTTTTTTTGTTTATTTTTCTTTCATCGCTTGTACGTTGACATGATTTATCGCGGTGTTTTTTTTTTTTTGTTTCTTGTTTTGTCTCTTATTATTTTTGCAAGTAGCTGCCGACAATTTCTTTTTCACTTTTTTCTCATATATTTTAGTTAATTTTATGTTAATGTAAATTTAATTGTTAGCACTGTCAGCGAAGAATGTTTGTATAAACATTTCATGTTTAGAAAAATTAAATGCTTCTTTCTTACACTGCAAAAAAGTTAGTATAGCAGCTTAATTAGCAAATGCGTTTAAATAAAGTGTTTAAATTATTTTACAAACTTATGCTTTCTTCAAAGATTTCTGTAAAGCATTTCAAAAAACACTTTACTATGCCTTACTTTTAAGTTTTTTATTTTCTGTCTGGACTAATACTATTTCTCTGAGTGTACCAACTGGGTGCCGCAATATTGCGTCAATTGTCATCAATTATGCTGGTGTTAGTTGCACGCGCGTTTCTTTGTACAAATCATTGGTATGTTTAAGTGTTAAATGTTATAGAAAAACAACAACTAAAGAGCCTTCCAGGGCAGACCCAAAGAATTATTGCGAAACACTTTTGACGTAAATTATCTCAAAAGAATATTAAATTTAATAAGCTGTAGGTTTTATGTTAAAAGAGTAACATTTTCTTTGCCGTTTCAACCATCATTTTATTCTTGACTCATGCAATATAAAGCTTTTATATACATAAAGCTGTTTTAGACAGCATTAAGCACTCTTCTGGAGTAGCTTTGAATGGCTTAAGAGCTCAGTTCACATCTAACTTAGTGCAGATTCAAAGGACTTAAGTTGTAAATACTTAGATTACTGTAACAAAAATACTTGTAAATTGATAAACAATTGAAAATTATGCCGAAGGGCTGTATCGTGGTAAAATAAATAGAACAGCAACGTCATCAATGAAAGCAAACTCGCTCTCTAAGCTAAGAAGCAGCTCTCTAATCCCTCATAATTTCCCTTAGAAATTAATTTCGTTTTGGTAATGAGTTTTAGAAATTTTAGTAATAACGACGAGATGTCAGTGCTTGAACATTTGAAATTTCGTCCCTTAAGTTTTATACAAAATTTGAAGAATAATCTAACTACAACAACATTTTATTTGAATTATTCTATTTCAAGAAATTTACTAACATTTTAATTGTTTTAAAAAAAAAAACAAAACAAAACAAATTAAAACTTCACCCCATTCAGTCCAATACAGCGGATTCTACTAGAACCATTTCGAAAAAGTCAAAAGATAAAATCACAGAAAAAAACTTCGAAAATGATGTGGAAAAAAGCAAAAGTGATAAAAATTGCGAAAATTTGGTGAGTAAAAACGTACCCTCCCGTATACTCAATATCAATGAAGGTAACCATTAAACTACTCCTTCCCCAACTGTCATCAGCACAAGACTTCTTTGAATTAAATTTAACATTATTTTTATATTATCAACATTCTTAAGTCCTTAACATCTGGTGTATAGTTGTTGTGCTAACTTTAGTTGTTGTTGTTTGTTTTTTTCCCCTCTTTGTCATTTAACTTAAGCAAAAATTTGGTACAATCAAGGAAAAACTTTTTGTATATAGTATGTATGCAAGTATATCGTATATTATAGCCTTAAAAATATATGGAAACAATTCAAATCTGATGCTTGCAAAATAATCTTAGAAATTCTGCTGAATGTGTATCATGACAAGCCAATGTTGCCACATTGCTTTAAGTTTTGTATTGTTCTATATTTTAACATTTATACAAATGCATGCTTTATTTTATGTCAACTTTATTTTCATATAGTTTTATGAAAATTTTTAATTGAAACCACAAAATAACGCAAAATGTTATTTTTTATTTGTCTAAACATGTTTTATTTAAGTAAGTTCAATAGTTTATTATTTAGTTAGTAAATTGTTTATTCTAATTAAGTTAGACAATAAGAAATAACTTACTTGCTTAGGTGGTCATAACAGCCCGTGATCGGGTTACGGCCGTCTTCAGCAGCTCTCATCAGGCAATTCCTTTTCGATAGCGGTGAAAGCAGCTACATTACATTTCAATCTGTCGGCTTCAATATGTTACACCATAAGATTGATAGAACCTTGTAGGCGATGTAAATAAAACCGGTACTTCGGTAGTTGGCGCAGATTACCGGGTCTTCTTTTTAAGTACAATATAAAGCAGACTGAGATTCCAATCATCGGGCATGCTTTCCGCTAGATATATTTTGCTGATGAGTTGATGCATGCACCTTATCAATTCACCGCCGCTGGTTTTAAACAATTCAGCACCTGCTGCTTTGTTGGTTTTGTTTAACCTCGTTATGGCTACGTGATGGGATTTCCTCTCCATCATCGTCAATGATGCCCGCCAGCAGATTGAAAAAAATGCTGCCTTAATAATCTCAGTGCGCACTGCGTATCTGTAACCAGATCACCATTCTCATCCGTACAAGTGGATGCTCGGGGCTTGAAACCTTCGGTTAGATGCTTAACCTCTTGGAAAAATTATCGATCATCCTTCTCGCCCTGGTACACCTCAATTCTCTCACGCTCACGATTGTCCTGCTCCCATTTTTTGCGCCTGAAAAGGCGTCTCTCTTCCTTCCTCTTCTTGCAATAATTTTCGCGCATTGCTCGCATTGCAGCTTGACCAGTCGAGGTTTCGGGTGCCAGAAACCTATGGTTTCGTCAGCAGCAGCAACAAAAAAAAAAAGAAAACACTTGCTGCTCCTTAGTAAATTCTTCTTTATATCTGCAAATTACAGCATTTTAAGTCATTAAATGTAGAAATGACAGCAAATAATAAGCCATGCGCGCGTTGTGCTTCATTTTTTTCCCAACGTGCGCCGTGGGTCGAGCAGTGATCATACACATTCTCTAGACTTGCGTTTAAGACGTCCTAGACAGCATTGTCCTTTTCCTCTGTCGGCGCGTGCGCGGAAATAAGGCTTATATTGTAGAATTTTGCCTTGATGCGGATTGTCGCCAGCCTTTCGTTCACTGGTGTGAATTGGGAAACAAGATGGCATAGTTTCCGGCTTACAACGAATCCAGCAGCTGTTGTATTTGATAACGCAGTCTGGTTTCTTAGAGCAGCCTTGTCCTTTCCAAAGCATCTCCTGGATGGTGGTGATGTCGGCCTTTATATTTTCGAGGGCTTCCGTCAGAGTTGGACAGACGCACCTTCCCTTTCTAGACTAGTGGACAAGGAGCTTTTCAGGCAGTTCAGACTCGCCTGTCCAACACTACGCCCTTCCACACCCTAGCTGGTCACCCGATATTTTTGCTGAACTGCAACTATAAGCAAGTTGTGACCTGTCCGGCAGCTTGTGGCTCAGCCCCCGCATATTTACCATAGAATCCACGATACCGGAATTTATTGGCCTTTATTCTCTTTCTTTTCATATCCTGACATACTTGACCACCAAAAATTTGGTTGCCAGATTTGTGTTTAGCCTTAAATGATTTAAAATTTATTTTTATTAACTCCCACAAAAAAGATATCTTTGGTGCATAGCTCCATAAAAAATACCAGTTATGAAAATTAATCTTCGCCTTATCTATACCAATATTAAGCAGAAGGATTTTGTGTTTTCCTTGAAATGTTCCCAATTGAAAAGCACTCTGCTTTACAACGTTGCAGCAACTTAATTTGCGGACCAGAAAAGTGGCGCCACTGATGCCAAAAACTTTTAACTTGGATGGTGGCCAAAAATAGTTAGTGTTGCAAAACGTCTTCAGCTCATTTATTTGTATTCATTTTCAATATATTTGATTGAGAATGACATTTGGAGAGCTTCCACATCGATTACAAGAGCTAAGTATTTTAGCGTTAAGATTAAGAGCGGATATGACAGGCTATTCATCCCGCCCAATGACTTTACAAAATAAATATTTATTGCTTTAGCCATGAACCACTTGTTTAACCCTTATATTTCGCACATATATCAAACATGTAATAATAATAAATGTGTCACATATAATTTACAGGGTCACCGTGAAGGCACCTCACAGCCGCATTGGTATAAAAGTCGCAGCGTAGTTTTAGCCAGCATGAAGGCGCGACAGATGCTCACATGGATACTTGGCAAGGAGGACTCGAAGTTTAAAAACTGCGAAAATTTACAAGTTCTCTAGATATATTTTGTCCATTAAATAATGGAATAAAAAAACATATGTTTATTTTCGTAACACATACATACATACATAGTAACATATACTGGAATACATTAGCATTTCAATATAATACATAAATACATGTACAATATGAATACATAGTATGTATATAGAAATATATTATGTTACATAACACTATTATGATAAAATGTAACAATTTAAAAAAAAAAACTATTTCAACAATTTGTAATAAGGTTTCGATGCTCTATATGTTTGTTAGAAAAAAAAAAAAAATAAAAACAACAAAAAACCAACAAAAAAAAAAAACGCAAGCCTGATAATCAAAAATTAAATCAAATTTAATTAAAAACAAAAGGAACCAAAATTATTGCTAATAATTCTATCTAAAATTTGTAAATTTATAAAAATTGTTTAATGAAGCCACTATTTAGTAACGGTCTGAATCGGTTATGCATAAACCATTATTTAAACCCGCTTTGGGGTCATCGTATGTTTTAGATAGTAAAATATTCACTACACTCAGAAAAAAACATCTAGCTATATGACTCCGATAAAAAATTTCGCTATTTTCTATAATTGCAATTTTCTCTTTTTCAAATAAAATGTTCTTCAAAATGAATAAATTGTGGGAAATGGAAATATTTCAATGTCTCTTATAATGAAAAGTATTTTTCTCGCACAAAAAAAAACCTCATTTATAGATAAAAATTTATTTAAAATAAAAAATTTTTCCATTTTGATACATTTTGATAAAAAATTCACTATGGGAAGCATTTTCTTTAACCCTTTCAATGGATTTGTCCATTATATTGGACACTTCGGAAAATTTTTTTTTTATTTTTCAACGTCTTTTCTAAAATCAAATAGGTTGGTACTATGAAATGAAGTTGCCAACATGGCAAAAATAATTTTAGGGAGATATATAACGTTTAACAATTAGTTAGATTTTCGATTTTATGCCCAACAGTAGCCTTCAATTTTTTTATATCGCGTGTTAATAAATTTTGCAAAAAAGAAGTGATTATTGTGATTGGTATGCAAAGTATAATTTTTTTTTATAATCCGGTTGTTTTAGTTGAACTAAAATATTATAATACAACGTTATCGTGGTTTTGTCCATTATATTAGACAGCCTGCCAAAAGCAAAGCAGCTCATGTAAAAATCAGAGGGATGTTTTTTAATCTTTTTATTGCTTAAATGATGGGAATATAAACTCAAAAACATTGTCCACGATAATTCTAGGCAAGCCATTGAAAGGGTTAATAAAAACAAATTTTTCTCAAAACTAAAAAAAATGTCTTCTTTAAAAACGATATATTTTTATATATTTCTCTTTTTCATGGTAGCTTTTTATCATTTTTAGAGAATTTTTAGTATAACATTACCATTTTTCTCTAAATATGATGCCGTTTTTATCATATACCGAGAAACTTTTTTCTGAGTGTAGAGCCCAACTTAGTTGGTAGCTGATAACCATTTCAGAACGCTGGCTTCAATATACAGAATTCGACTAACAGTTAAATAAATGCAGTAAAAAGTTTTTTATATTATAATTATGTGTAAATTAATAACATGCAGATATCTGCTTTAGGCAAGATTTGAAAAACAATAATAATTTTTAATTTCTTCTTAAAAAACTGTTACCTTTTTACTTTTATTCTGTGAAAAATATGAAACACTTTTTAAGTTGTATTTAAATATTGTTCTATTTTTTTTTTATACATTACAAAATTAATATAAAAAAAGATATATATATATTTTTGTGTCTTCCGTATTTAAATCTATCATATATTATAATAAAGTTAGAATGGAAAACTGCAAGAAACTTGAATTAAAACTAATATAATAAATTTTCATACTGTCCAAAAATTATCACAAATATTTGGAAATAGCGAGAAAATGGAAATAAATAAATTTAAAACTAAGTAAAAATAAAACAAATATGAATGTTTATACTTTTATCAACATGGTATGATGATGATGAATAAATTAAAAAAAAAACAAAAACAACAATAAAAAATAAAAACAAAAATAAACATAAAAACCAAACTTCTTTTACTACAAATGCAGGCAGACACTGAAAATATGCTTCTCTACAAATTGCTACAGCGTAAATTTAATTAACTTAAGCAGACTTAACAACGTACAAGAAACTCGCACAGCCTGTCACACTTTCAGAATTCAAATATTTACATTGAAATTGCAAAATATGCTAATGTTGGTAAAAACTGGCTGAGCCGTATGAAGCTGTGACTGTCTGAAACTTTTAGCCCGGATAAATGAAATAAGCTTAACTTGCGTAAATTAAGTTAACTTATTTTTCATACAACTTGGCTCTTAAGATACACAAAAAGCATCACATCAGTGGTGCCAGATTTTTATAACTCCTTGCGTACTGGTTAAGTGGTTTGTTTACGTGTGGTATGTTTATGTGGTATGTTTACTGTGTTCCGATGTTAGGTAGACCCTTAAGAAGGCGTGGCATGTATAGAAAGCATGCATGTCTAGAAAGCATGCATGCCTAGAAAGCATGCAGATACGGAATTATTACTTTATATCTGTAGTTACTGCTTTTTACGTGTCTTCCTTGTTTTATTTTTTATTAAAATTCGTTTTTAATAAAATATGAATTGAATGTTTTTTTTTACAGATAAAAACTTTTAAAGCAAAATTTTTTCCTATTGAACAAAACAAAATACAACGTGATGCAAAATTAACCCTTTATTGCATGATTTTTGTTTTTTTTTTTAAAGAAGAAGTTGCCATATGCAAAAAATCATTACACTAACAGGGTTTGTGTGTATTTTTTTTTCTCTTTAATGGTTTGATGGAAATTTCCATAACAATGTAATGAAAGGTTAATCATCCAATTTTGTTTTTAAATAACCTATTTACTAAATAAAAAAAAAATGTTTTTGAGTGATTTTGAGTAAATTGGAAAATATGATGTCCGTCAAGTGGTTGCCGCCAGTGCTGATACACATTTTTACCCATTTAATCGCATTTTCCTTACTTTCCGAAAGATTTCCGGTATTAACTGTTCACATTCCTGTCGAATATTCTCCTTAAGGTTTGCCATTGTCTGAGAAGATTTATTGGCATTAGCCCGCGACTTCAAGAAGCGCTAAAGAAAGAAGCCCGAAATGGTTAAATCTGGCTAACTTGCTGGCCATGTTAAATCGCCAAAACTGGAGATTACGCGACCAGGAAACGCTTCCTTCACAATATTCATTGTGGTTCGTGCTGTGTGTGCGGTTGCACCCTCCTGTTGAAACCATATCGAGCCATAACCGCGAAAAAGATGTAACCATCAAAACTAAAATTTTTAAAGAGAAGATTTCTTTTAATTATTTTCGACTTAAGATTTTTAGTTACAACAGTATTTTTACTCAATCCTTACATATAAATAATTATATTATTATAATTACTATTATTTTATAATAATAGATTCTTGATTATGAAATAAATTATAAGTTTCGATAATAAAACAAATTTTTGTAAATTGCTGGTTACATCTTTTTCGCGGTTATGGCTCGATATGTTCAATAAGTGTTCACCCCACTCATCGAATTCCAGCAGTAGGAAATCGTTTACTGAGGCGTTCGCCAGTAACGGTGACCGTGTTGTCAAAAAAATACGGCCCAATCAATCTTTGCCTGTGACACCGCTCCAAACAGTGGCTTTGAATGGAAGCAATGGCTCTTTGTGCATCACACGCGAATTTTCAGTGCCCCAGAAACGAATATTTTGTTTATTGTCGTAACCGTAAGTGGAAATGCGCCTCGTCTCTCATGATAATTTCCACACAAAATTGTCCTTTTAAAGCACATTCACAATGACGACAACGGGCGACGAGCGTCAAACGTCACTTTTATTTTACATGTATTGGTCTGTTCGAGTACTTATCCAGTGAAAAATATCCAGCAGCAACTTGCAAGAGAGTAACGCACAATTCTCTCTCAAATAGAAAAATATCGAAAAAAGTACGCGAAAGCATGGTTGAATAACAAGGTTGCTGCAAAACTGACTGTGCTCTCTTTCGCATATCCGAAAGTGTCAAAATCAACTGGCTGGCATAAAGAACAGCAACAACAACAGCTGAAGCACTTCGCTTTGACATTTGCGGCAGTCACGCTCATCGTGTTGCGGCTACCTTATTCAGTGTACCCTGCGTGAAAGCAAAATTTGCAAAAACTTGCCAGCCACGATAACAGCTGATTAATGTCTTGCTTACATTTCAAGTGGAATGGAAAGCAAACGGAAATTGGACGTGAAGTGTTCTTCTGAACATTTCGTAAGGTTGAAAGCGGAAAGATTTAACAAGTGTACCATATAATCATGGTGACTTTTACAAAGTTTTACTTATTTGACTTGTTAGAAAATTCAAAATGCAGTTGTCATAAATCAGCTGTTTTCTAGTTTGCAAATTCTCGACAGTAAAAATTTATCCAGCAGGAATTTGTAACTTCCCCTCCAAGTCAAATGTCACTTTGCGCTCCCAATTTCGAACTTTTGGAGACAATCGCGAGCACTCGAGCAGCCAGCACGAAAAAAACACGAATCTAAACAATGGCTGAATTTCTTTTTGTCGTCTGTTTTCGTCGCCAAATTAGAATTAAATTGAAGCTGGCTACAGAAACATTTGTCCCATAATAGCCCATCCACAATGACGACAACGGGCGACGGACGACAGGTCTCCACTCTGTCGTTGTAGAGAAATTTCGGGCGACTTGAATTTTTTAAACGCGACAACAACAAGCTACAGTAGAAAGTGCTTAGTGAAATCAGCAAGCAATATTTTTTCAGGTTATTGAATCGAATTTAAATTAAATTATATTATTAAATAAACTCATATCAAAGTTTGCAATTAAATATATAAATTGAACACAAAAACGAGCACTCGAACAGCCGGCATGAAAAAAACACGAATGTAAACAATGGCTAACATTTACTTTTGTCGTCTGTTTTTGTCGCCAAAATAGAATTAAATTGAAGCTGGCTACAGCTAAATTTTATGTCGGGCAACAATGTCGTCGCGATTGTCTCCAAAAGTACATCCCATAAGAAATACATGTGAAAAAAAGTGACGTTTGACGCTCGTCGCTCGTTGTCGTCATTGTGGATGGGCTATAAGAAATACATGTAAAATAAAAGTAACGTTTGACGCTCGTCGCCCGTTTTCGTCATTGTGGATGGACTATAAAAGAAATTTCAGCAAATAATTTGATGTGTAATTTATATGTTTAATTGCAAACTTTGATATGAGTTCATTAAATAATATAATTTAATTTTAATTCAATTTTCTTAAATGCACTATCGCAGTCTGCAAAATTCTCCACAAAAACTATCACCAGTGCCGGTACGCCGTTCACCGCCTTCGATGTTTAGGGAAATAGTATACAGCAGTCAGCAAGTGGTGGTGGAACAACAATAAGAAGCCCCCAACAAATAAGAGCAGCCCTCGGACTACTGCCTCCGAACACAATTGAGGAGTTTACATTCAAATCCAGATAAGTCACAGGAAAAAAAATTTTTTGTTAGAAATGCCATTGTAAAGCTAATGTTCCAATACATCGATCCATAAAATCTTCTTTGATCAAAATCATAAAAATCTTATAGGAAAATTCATTAAAAAATCTTCTTTTCAATCAAAAGTAGACATATCCACTGTAAATTTTCAATCAATATCCAGCAAGTTTTCATTCAAATTTTAAAAACTTTTTTATGTCAAAACGTTGGTATGAGTTATAAATTTAACATTTTAGCGGATTTGGGTATGCGTTTTGTATAACATAAAAAGTTAAAAGCAAAAAAAAATTTTTATTTTGCTTAAAAGGACCTTCAGGAGATTCAAAATTGCTTCGGTGGATTTCTTCCGATTTGAAAAAAAAGTATATAGAAATCATTTTAATGAGTTCCTCTAACTTTTGAGACCCCGAACGTCGGAATCTAAATTTTGATTCATTTCTGACTTTCAAAACCAGACTTTCAAGTCCAAATTTGAAATTGAAAATATGAATTTTTTTGCACTATGAGACACTATATTTTTTTCGCATAATCAATCTATATATATAATCCTGTGGAGAATAATTTTGCATAAATGATTTCTTTATAAAAAATTTCTGTCAAAATTAAGACGTTATTTTCGATTTCCCAACAATTCGATCTGTGTAACTTATCTGGTTTTGAATGTAATCCTCAATTATTCAAGCTTGTAAATGTATCTAAAAATATAAAAAAAAGTAAATAAAAAAATTATTGCTTGTAGATGCAAAAAATTATTGCAAAATAGGGATGGATAGTCGAATTGAGTAACAGGTATCGACTTTTTTTTTCTTTTTTAATTTTTTAATGAACGGTTTTTCCGAAGTCTATTTTTTTTCTCCCAAAAAACCGGTTTTTTGACAATTTGCTCCCTTCTTTATCATTACTTCAAAACTGTCCTTAACATTTTTACCGAAAGAGTTACCGTTTTAAAGATATGCGTGTAAATATGTAATTACAACATATATGAAAAATTCGAACTTGAGAAGAAATAGAAATAAAAAATTATTATTATTTCAACTGTATAAATTTTTCATATATGTTGTAATTACATATTTACGCACATATCTTTAAAACGGTAACTCTTTCAGTAAAGATGTTAAGAACAGTTTTGAAGAAAATTGTTGGAACTATAATTCATCTGAATAATTTTACTCTAGGGCTTACATTAACGAAGTTACCATCTTTGGTAATCTTTGAATCCGAATATCTTTGGATGCGCACATGTAATTATTGTGATTTTTTCAGAAGTGGGTTATTGTATTTTACTTAAGGTGTATGCAAAAATTCAGGTAGATCTTATTGTTGTTGTAGACAAATACGAAGTAACTGAACTATTGAAAATTTTAAAAAGCCTTGTTTTCGAAGAAAAAATTAACCCCCTTACGTAACTCTTTGAGCAGAAATTGTTTTAAAATGTAAAGAACCATCCATTACAAAAATTTAGATGCAGTTACTACATAGGATTTGAATTTAGTTTAAGAGTTATAAGAAAAAATGTGTGACTTAAAGGTGAAATTTGTCCTTGAATTTCTCTCTTATTTGACCATATCCGATCCGATAAAACTGAGTATGAGGCCATAATATATAGACCATGCACTATTAGACACCATTGAGATATTTGAGGTTATTTCAATTGACCCTTAAATTGTCACACAGTGTAATCAAAAATGACTGAGTCCAAAGAGAGTCTAAACCTACTTTTCCAAAATACAATAATATTATTGAAAACGGGCGTTTCCGTGGGCGGATGAAGTATTTTTATATTATATGCATTTAAATGTTGATGAAAAATTTACACATACCAAGTTTCATTCATGTAGCTCACAGTTAATGCCTTTTTTGTGCTTTCGCTATTGTGAGTTGTATGGGAGGTGGGCGTGTTCATGGACAATTTTTAAACACACCTTGGTTTTAGTATAAAATACATACCAAATTTGATCTCAGTAGGTTAAACACAAGCTTATATTTTGAGTTTTCAATTTTTGGGATGTATGGGAAGTGGGCGTGTCCGTAGGTCAATGTCGTACATTTTTCAAAAACAGCTTTGGTTTCTTAGAAAAAATATGCGTATCAAATTGTATCTCTCTAGGTTGAACGTGCTCTTATTTATTGATTTTTTTTAATTTTTGGGTTGTATGGGAGGTGGGCGTGTCCGTGAGTGGATTCCAAAAATATTCAATAGTGCAGATCCTTGGGCCCATATGACCCATATGTGTATCGAGTTTCATTCAAGTATCTCAAGTCCTTCTTCTTATCCTGTGTTTACGGACAACACTCAGACGGACGGACGGACGGACGAACGGACGGACATGGATAGCTCAACTCACGAGGTGACGCTGATCAAGAATATATATATATATTCAAGACGGTTGTGAGATTATTTTAACTTCGGTCAAGTCGAACATTATTTCTTCACTAGCTTTCCGTTAAGTACACTATATATTAGCCACAAAACCAATGCTTTTTTCTTACTCTTTAAACTATTAACACCCTGTAAACTATAGTGTTAATGATGTACGTTAAAATTTTCACTTCAATTAAAACGTTTCGAATATGTAACATTAAACAACAGGCTTCTGTTTTTGTCTAATTCACACCCATCAGTAATTTTTACATGCTAATCAAAAAGTGCGTAACGAAATCAACAACTTGCAAGAATTTTCATATAAAAGAAAATGCTTAGTATTTTTCATTTTTATTATATGGTAGGCAACGGAATGAGCAATTGACCTGCAACACAATTCTAATTTTTATATCATCATTCTCTAAGATATCAATTAAAGTCACGACAATATGATCGTAAGTAATTCCTTAAGACAATTAATTAAGCAACTATTTATATTTTCTTTACATATTTTCATCATTCTCCACAGTTACAGACTATTTTCTGGTGTTTGATATTTTTTAGCCTTCCTATTGGAATTATTTATGCAGAAAGTCGAGCCAACAACCAAAGGACAGCAGAAACAAATCTGCTACAAAGTTTAAAATTAAATCTTTATTCAAATCTTCCATCTCTAGCGGAAGAAAGTGAAAATGTAAAACTTGCAACAGCTCTTGAAAATGATGAACTTATTATAAATACCGAGACAGATTTGCAAGAAAGTGAAAAATATCAAGTTTCCAAAATAAATTCCGAAACTTTTAATGCCAATGCGCCAGTGGATGAGGACTACGATATGGAGCTGGCTGAAATAAATGTATTTCGTCCGGTATTTCAGTATCGCCTTGCATATGCAAAACAAGTCAAAAATTCCCAACGACAACAAAATGGCTGAGGAGGAACTTACACTTTGGAATTTAATTTTTTTTTTTCTTTTTGCATAACTCAAAGTATCATAAGAAGAAGTGCATCTAATGAAAAATTATATGACGCAATAGAATTAGAAATTTAAAGGTTATTGAAATAATATGTAGTTATATTTAAAAAAATAAATATTAAGTTTAATACAAATGGACATAGATAATATAAAGAGAATCAACATTATTGAATTAACTTATATGGACGGAGTCAAACAAAATTGTACCATTCCGCAAAATTTTGCTCAGTATCTTGCTGATTGTAGCCATTGTATCGTGAATTTAGACAAACAACGAAGGCTCGCATCGGATAAAAATAAATACTTACTCTTAAATAAAATTTTTTATACTTG
Organism: Tetanocera ferruginea; assembly: GCA_958299015.1. Taxonomy (NCBI): domain Eukaryota; kingdom Metazoa; phylum Arthropoda; class Insecta; order Diptera; family Sciomyzidae; genus Tetanocera; species Tetanocera ferruginea. The sequence continues at coordinate 62,620,094 of OY282640.1, read as the reverse complement.
GAAATAAAAAGCGTTACGGAAAAAAAAATCGTCTCCTTGAAATACATTTGTATTGAAAACAAAAATTGCTTGTTTTGGGAAAAATTAAATAGTACTTTAAAAAGAAGAAAAATGTTGTTACTTAATACAAAAGAAACTTCAGCAAATTAATCACCAACTTCCTATCTTGTCATCAGAAACCTATCGAACACAAAAAAAAACACCCTTTTTCGTCTTCAAAATCAGTTCTCCTTTCATTTCCCATCTTCTCATCTAAAATCTATACTATATATCTCGTCGGTTTCAAAATAGTTACGAAAAGAAAAAACACAATTGTCCCTCATTCTCGAAACAGCCCTCATCCTTGCTTCATTTTACATCAAAAGTATGTTCAAACAAAATAGTAGTGGTCCTCATGAAAGCTCTTTATCTCGGATATTCGTATTTGCGCAAACTTGTACACGCTATCTAATGAACATACCCTACAAATTGCGAGTATGTAAATCAGCTGTTGCAGTACAAAATGCCAATACCAGGTTTACATACGAAGTTTACGAACTGAAAATGCATTGCAAGTTTGCGAGCTCACCGTAAACTTTTATTGTATGGAAAAAGAGAACAGCTGTTATACGCAGTGAAAACTTGCTAGGTTTACGTGGTATTCGAGGCATTTGCGAGCTTTAATGAGGTCCACTAGTGCTATACTATGTGTACACTGAGCCAAATAATTTCATTTGGAGCTTTTGTGTAATTTCGACTGAAATGATCTTAACAATATTACCTGAAACAAGGTAATTGCGTTACAATACTCACGAAATTAGGCCAAAATGCATTTGCAACCCTGAAATGTGATAATTGTGTGAATTGAACACACCCCTTTTTTGACGTAATAACAATATTTTTATTAATATCCGACCGAATGTGAATTTTCTTGAAGCCGAAGCCGAATAACAAACAAATGTTTTCAAGTAAAATTTTAATAAATTTATACAAATTTTATAAATATTTTTAAAAAATTGTTTAGCAACCGAAGCCGAAGCCGAAGGTCAACATATCGGCCGATTACCGAAACCGAATAATCGGTCTGACACCACTTTTTATCCATTACAGCTGAGCCGTCAAAATTATACGGGACACATGATAATGACCATATTCAGATACTTCACGTTTTTGAACCTTCGAGTAGCAACCCATTCAGTGAAACTTAGATGAGTTATTTTTTCAATGTAAAAAGTTTTAAAATTGATAAAATATACGGCTTTTGTGTGAAATAAATGTGCAAACTTACTATGAGTAAGAAATTTTATATTTTTAAGTGAACATTTCAGTTGGCAACTGCATATCTGATCAAATACAAAGCATGTTGACATAATTTAATTATTGATAATCGCATAATGATTGATAACCGCATCTAGACACCGTATGCTTGATGCCTGAAATAGACAATTTTCAACTTTTATCCAGCTTTGAGGCATTAACAGCCAGAAAACAGCTGATGTTATGACTCTCACCAGTGGCGTAACTAGATGATCAAGGGCCCGTGTACAAAATTGAAAAAAAAGCCTCTACCAGAAAACTTTATAAAAAATTTGTTTTAAATAAAATTAAAATTAGATTTGTATTTTGGGCTTTGGCCGTGTAAAAAAGACAATCAAAGTCTTATTTTATTCTGGTTTTATTATGGATGAAGGTGGCTAACAGCATTTCGACGCGGCATTTTATTTGTGCACTATAATTAATTAATAATTAACTATAATTAATGTTTTTTAATGTAATTTTAATGTTTTAATGTAAAAAATTTTTTGTTTTTATGCCCTGATGAAGGCCCACAAAGTGAGCCGAAATATTGGAAAAATAAAACCAGAATAAAATAAGACTTTGATTATCTTTTTTACACGGCCAAAGCCCAAAATACAAATCTAATAAACAACAAAAGGCCGAACAATTACAATAAAATTAAAATTAAAAAAATAAAAATTAATACTTGATTTTTTTGAAAAATTTCATATCATAATTTTAGGCATTTTTTGTTATATGATTTATTGAAACTTCAAAAACTTTTATATTCTTATTATTTTGAAATTTTCAGTTTAACAAAAAATGTTCAAACTTATTGCGTTGTAAATACTATGATTTCTGTTTTTCCTTTAAGGTCTTTTATAAATATTTTAAACTTAAAATGGTTATTTGGACCATTTCAAATCGAATATGTGACAATCGCTGAGCTATTACTGGACCAGTAACCTCAATAATAAGTCTGAATAACTTATATAATTTTTATTAATTTTAATATAGTAATTTAGTACTTATTTATTTTATATTCTTGTATTGCCTTGTCTCTTTTTGTCTTAACTTTTCATATTTTCTGTTTTCAATAAAATTTTCTTAATTTTCATAATTCAATAATTTTTCAAATTTTATTAATTTTGAAAGGATAAAGTCAAATTTTTTTAAGGTTTTTAGTGTCCTGAGTTTTTTTCTTTAAAATTTAAACTCGTTTGTTTTCAGTATATAAGTAATTTATTCACATTTAAATTAGAATTCATCCCAGTAACAATTAATGTAATTTCAATATGTTAAAGTAGCAATCATAGGTATTTTTCACTGTGATTCTGAAGTATCAATCACATTGAGTAGCATTGAACGCAAAGTAGCAATTTTGCCCATGACTAATTATTACGTGTAAACATCAACTTCCACGAAATAAATCAAAACGCAAGCAGTTGGCAACGCAATTATTTACCAGCGTCAAGTTCGTTTCAAGATATTTTTAACAAAGTGCTATTAATTCCGAGTAATTTCGTTAAATTGCTGTACTTTTAGGAAATTAAGTAGCTGTTTTAAATAATAAAGAGTGCATAAGAATATACAAGTAAGTGTAGAATGTCAATAAATTAATTCTTAACTTTTAAAACTAAAAATTACATAAACCGTCAGTTAACGTAGTATTGAAGAGTTCACAATTTACACTTGCTTGATTGCAACAGGAAACAAGTCAAGTGAATCATAGTTGAAAAAATAAATAAACAAAGATAAAATCAAAGCAAAACAATTTCTAGCTGACATACTCAAAAATATCTGAAATTTATTCTATTTGATTATACTTGAAAGGTTTTATTTAAACTTATTTTTTATCTTATGCCATATTTTAATGCAAGTTATTTTTAGGGTAACAAGCAAACTGCGAACAACACAACACCATGTCCGATGAAGAATCCTTTGTAATTTTGGGTACATCGCCCAACTCATCACTTTCACTACAAGATCAGCTCAACTCATGCGACTCATATCGTTCGATTGGCCAGAGCCAGCTTGAATTAATACACCAAGAATTAAAAGGCACCGATAATAACTCATCGACAAGTTCGGAAGCCTTGCAAAAGTCGTCCATAGACGGTTCAACTCAACAGACGAGTATCAAAGAAGTGACGAATGTCAGTGTTGGAACTGGTAAAGTAAACGTTGATTTGCCTAACGTGTTCATTGCCAGTAACAGCAAGGAAAATGGCAGCATTAAAACTAGCAACAGCAATAGTGCACAATCTTCCTTAGGAGCAGCCGCAAAGGAATCATTGGCTGCTAGTTTCATTCTGGGTGATGTAAATGCAGATGTTCTAAAGGTAAAACACAAAACCATAGAGTAAAAAATCTCCATAGTTTTAATTTAATACTTTGAAGGTATTCTTACTGCAAACCCAATATTTCAATTAATTTCACCGAATTTTTAAACTCGAGCCCATTTTTATTTTACAGACCAGCGTCTATTCACAATTTCCCAGTCTCTGCTCAATGGAGCCAAGTGTCGCAGATATCAATAAGATACAAAACTTCATGTCCGAATATGTCGAATTAAAAAGTAAATGATTTTTGCCTCTAATTTACTTATAAAACCCAGTTTTTTTAACTCATTTCTTGCAGGTACTTTGTGCATGGTTAATGAAAACATGAAACAATTTTACAGCAAGACCAAGCAATGGAAAGAGGAAATGCGTCAGATGGAAGAAAATTACCAAAAACAGTTGCAGGAATGTCAACAGCAGGTGACTGTGGTAAGTAACGATAAATTATAAACACAAAATTCAAACTCACAGCTCTTTTCGTTTTTAATATTACTCTAGCTACACAATGAGAACATGGAGCTAAAACGTGAGGTGGCAAATAAAATGGAAGAAATCAAAACATACGAGACATTACGCCAAAAGGAACACTTGGAAGTGGTGCAGGCGCTTTCGGAAAAAACATCAATTATTGAAAATATGCGGCAGCAAATACTAAAACTGGAGCAGCATCAATCTTCGTTTGAGGTCGTGCCCGTTAAATCAAATGATGATAACTATGTCAACCGTTTAGAACATGAACGTGTTATCAAGGGCTTGGAACGACAATTGTCTGAACTGCTTGCCAAAAATTTGGACCTGAACGATATAGTTAGTAAAATGCTTCGCTCTATGTACATGTTTTTTTTTTAATAATCCTCTGCCTTTACTAGAAAAAACAATATATTGACGAAATTAATTGCCTAAAAGTGAATTTAGTTTCCGCCGAAGAATTAATTAAACAAAATCAAACAGAAGTTAATCTACTCAAAGCCGAAAACATGAACAAGTACGAATCATTTCAAACATTCAAAAGTGAACGCGAAGAAATCAAGGAAGAGCTCGCATTGTTGCGCCAACAAGTTGAGGTCTATAGACGCGACTTCGAAATAGAACGTATTGCACGTCAAGATCTAGCGGGTGAAAAAGATCAACTCTTGCAGGATTTACGCTCATTGCAACGCAAGAATCAAGAGTTGATAGAAGAAGCACAGCGTCATTATGAATCAATGGAAAAACAACGCAGTCAAGCTGGTTCCATGGAAAAGGCAAGTTTTACATCTGCCGTTCGATTTGAAAGTAAACCTAATCTGCGTCCTATACGAGTGCGTTACTAATTTAAATGCTTTGCTTTGCCTCTTAGTTTTCAAAAAATAATATATAATTTTTCTTCCAAAGGTTTTGCCTCCGCCTTCTGGCGCCCTTAAACAGAGCATCACTTATAGTTGCCCCATCTGCTCAAAATCATTTAAAAATCCAAATGTTTTGGATAGCCATGTCAATGACTGCTTGGACAGACAAACTGAATAATAAACAAAAACAGAGATATCTACATAAATATATATTTAATCCAATAACTTCTGACGTATTAAACATAGTAAAACCATTCTAAACTTAGTGATGGAAGAACGATTGATTATATTTTTTAATATAAAACTTACTCGTTTCTCTCATTTAAATCTTAAAAAGAATAAGTGTTACATATTCTTGCGAATCTATTGAATATTATTAAAATGATTATAATTAGAAAACAAAAAATAAATAAAAAAAAAAAATAAAGAATTTATTATCATTTGATTCATTTCTTTTCCACAAGAATAGATGCAGTAAAAAACAACCCAATTTGTTAGATTAGTAATTCTTTGAAATTCTTTGAAACGAAGTGAAAACGAGTTAATGTAAAGCATTAGTGTTTTTTTCTTTGAATTGGTGGTAGTCGATTAGCCAAAACTGCGCAACACAAGCGTGTTTAAAAACAACAATCCAGTTGTGCACTTTTGGTTAATCTATTAATTACCCAATTCAAAGAAGAAACCACTGATGGCTTTGCATAAACTGGTTTTGGATCTCAGCCAACAAGTGCTTCTGTGTTGACATGAAAGGTTTACCAAAAACGTTCGAAATTAATGCAACTTGTTTATCGATGGTTCAAAATCGATAGCAAGCATTTGTAAGGATGTGAGAAAAAATTGTTTTGAACTTTAAAAAATAAAGCTTGCAGACTTTTCCAACACATTATTGGTCTATTGATAGCCTGGTCGCCAATCAGCCAGGCAACTGTGTATCATTATGTAAAAAAAAAAGGAAAATAAAGCGTCTTTTTTGCACGACTTGCGAATCAACATGACATTTTCCTGCCGCCTCATCACATTAAATCGGTCAACAGTGAAGAGTTGGCTTTTAGGTACTTATAAAAGTTATTTTCCAAATTGTCACACGCAAAAATCAAGAAGTAATATTAATCGAACCTTTAAGCCATTCGCAAATTAGTGGCTAATGGCACTTTAAGACCAACGAAGAGGCAACGTGGATATCATTTCAAAATAATGTTCAAAGTTTCATCGTTCTTCTAAAAACTTAGCAATACGAGCGTTGAGCTCGAGAAGACTTGGCGAAAAACGATACCAAGGATTCTGGAACGAGGGCATGATAAGCGACTACTTGTATCATCTTGAAATATTAGCGAATCATACCTCAATTTTATTGATTTTATTTGTAATTTCGAATTCAATTTCCGGTCATATTATTTTCTTGAATGTTTTGATATAAAGTCAAACTTATATGCTAATTAAAATTAAGAGACTCTCCCAAAAATAAGTAAAGCTACAAGTTTACGAGGAAATCCTTTTTACTTTTTTTTTGTGTGGAAAGTTGAAATTAATCCTGTCCATTATGCATTTGAGTCTTTCATTTATCATATATCATGCTTAATATTTGTCAGTCATCTTCGTTGTTTAATTTGGTTATGATTTTGCGTACTTTTTTTATGACCACTTTCATTTGTTCGTATTTTCCAGTAGAATCGGGCAGGTTCTCAAAATTAATAACATCACTGACTCCAACTTTGAAATTTTCGCCATCGGGCAGCTTGTCGAATGGCGAAAATTTAAGCAGCGGTGTGCCCATGTGCGACTCCTTAATGATATCCACTTTTTTATCGGATTCGCGTACCAATAGTGCCGGCGTTGTTGGCGTTGTGGGCGTTAATGGTGGGCTTGGTTCGATTGCATTTGGCTGACTTGTTGCTGGACTGGCAGTCTTTAAATTGGCTTCATTGGTTTTGATTGCTTCTTCTTGCGTTAGTTCAAGAGCTAGAACTTCATCGATGAGTGAGTCTTCGGCAGGTTCAGAAATATTGGAAATGTTGGATTGCAGCTCATGCAATAATTTAAGCTGCTCCGCTTCTAAATCTTCTAATGTTGGTGATTGTGGACGCTCCTCTGGCGTCGCATTGGAAGTATCCAATTCAACGATTGCTTGTGTTACTGGTGGTTTAGTTGGTGGAGGCGGTGGAATTTCTTCTGGACATGGTTCAGCTGGTGGCATGGGGCGGCTAAATACAACATTGGAATTATCTGTGTCATTTAAGCCAACATCCTCAATATCCATATCAGCTACTTCAAGAGACGTTAGCTCGTTCTGCGCTGTTGTGGGCGAATTTGCTGCTGGTTGATCAACCAACTTCTTGCGTTTGTAGCCCTTGATGATGTTGTCGCCAAGAGTTTTAATGAATGCTTCTTTTAGATCGAGCTCATTTATTGGTGGCACGTTGTGATGTTTGTAATCCTACAAATGAGAAGAAATATTTTGTTATTCTTTGTTCGTTTGTTTGACAATTTGGCACACATTTCGCACTTACATCATAAAAGCTCTTGCCGGGATTTACATTAAAACCTGGAAATCCAACAATTTTGGAAACGTCATACTTATGGTTTAGCGTATCAACTTCGCCTTCGTCTTCATCTGGCTTTAAGACCGGGTTACCCTGTGACAAAAAATTTATGAAAACTTATCAAACTTTTTTACCCAACAAATGCTATTACATCGGAGTTGAAAAGTGTGATGCCTGAATGCGCCACTTTTGCGTCTTCCAACCAGCCTGGAGGGTAGCCCAATACACGCATTCGATAGAAGAAAAAAGGCAGCTCGCCTCGTCTTAAGCCTAGAGCTGACTGCAACTTATCGCTTATTGTACCAGGACGAAGATGAGCAAAACGCTGCTCTATATCAACGTGATAGCGATCTGTCTTCGATCCAAAAGCTTTTTTAGCTTTCGTGATGCGTTTCATATTGCGTGGTTTTTGGCAATCACGAATGGAGTGATCCGTGGAACCACAGTTGAAGCAGTTTGCTATGGGCCGTACACGTGTGCATTCATCTTCAGAATTTTTCTTCCGCTTTTGGGCAGATTCTTCGTTCAGCACATCTTTGATGGTACGCTTGTACGATGGCACTTGAATGGTATCCAATTTTTTTGCCGGTTCAGTATCAACCATGAACAGCTCACTAAGATCAGACAAATCTGGCGATTGTTCTTTGACTGAACAAATTGGGTCGGATATACGGACTTTATTTTCCAGCGATGTAGATGACTCATCTTTCATCACCAAAGGCTGCTCAGCACTGGATGTGTCAACCGCATCAAGAGAAGTCTCCGTTCTAAATGCTTGCAGACGCACATAGTTTTCATTTGCTTCAGATATGGAAAATCTAATGTGTTCATTTGCTTCTTGCTCCAGCGCTGTCTGCAGTGCATTCATGATTGTGTGTCCGAGCAGTTTGAAGACTTGCTTGTTTTGGAAGTTTACAGCGAAGAGCTCCTCGCATTCAGTGAATGCTTGAGTTTTAAAATCTTTGGCGTCTTCAACAATCTGTACCGAATCATCTGCACTTGTGTCTGCAAGATATTGTACTTCTTCATCTTCGATTTCTCCGTCACTAGATACATTGCATTCACTACCATCGGCCACAGAATCCACTATCGTGATTGTGCTGATATCCGGCTCTTGTATCTCACAATCGCTGTCCAAATTTATATGATCCATCGTTGTCAAGTGAGTGTGTTCCAGTTGTTTGTAGTTAGATTACTTAATTGTAAGTAAAGAAAATATAAATTCCAGCGTTTCGAAAAAAAAACAATTTGTTGTCAAATAAGAGAAAATATTGTGACAGTGTGATGTGGCAATACCATCCATATTCGCACCAGCAATTGAAACCTAGATGGCGCGCAGAGTGAAAAGTAAATAAAAAACCATATAAAAAAGTTAAATAACTTTTTTAAAAATATAATTATTAATAAATTGAATTGAATGAATTTTAATGAATGCTGTTTAATTGAAACGACTTATTAGAGCTTATTGAAAAGATATTTAATTATTATTGTGAGTCCGGGCTCACTCAAGTCAATTATATCTCACAGATATCAAAGACCTAGGAACAGATAAAAAAGGCTCGATAACCCAAACGTACTAACGTATCATAGCTTAGAGCCCGAACAGAACCAAAGCGACTGACGGCTGGCGGTCCTCTCTCGGCGAATTGAGCTGAAACACGTCTACAACAAGAGCGGCTGGCGGTTGTCGGAAAAGAGTTGCTTTTTGTCACGGTAGTGGTAGAATAGTGGTAGAAATCCGCCAGCCGTCATCCGCTTTGGTTCTGTTCGGGCTCTTACTGGGCGTTCATAGTGCCCGAACGAATGAAGAATTTGCCGCGAAGAAATCGTCGCAACTCCTGTTCTAAGCCTTTTCTGTATTTTGCCGCAATGGAATTCGCTGGATTCGCCCAAAAATATCCAACGCCGGCCGATCAGAGCGAACGAAGAAAACTTCGTTCGTTTGCGTTGCTGCGCAAAAGCCTTAAACAAAATAGACGAAACCATGATAGAATAACAAGGTAGGCGCATATTGGAGAGGAAGTGAGCTAGATGTCAAAGTCAGCTGTTCGAATTCGAGTTGTTCTGATTGTTGTTGCTGCCTTTTCGTTTGACGTTTATAGCACTTACAGCATTGTTAGTGTAAAACTAGACATTTGAGCAGTCCCATTAATATGAGCCTACCTTATTTTTGTCTCATGGGCGAAACGAGAATATTGCAACTCGACGAACGCGTACACTCGTTACGGCAATTTTGACATTTAACCCAAAATGAAACGTTTTTGAACTCGTCTAAGCTGATCAGCTGATAACCCAAATTAATGCCGCGTTTCCATGTAACCTTCCAGTATCTTATCCTATCCCATATCACAAAACACTTGCTTTAAAGAGCGAGATACATATATGTCACTTTTGTTATAAATTTTGACAAGTTCGTATTTGTAAGCAACGCAAAAATTAATCAATTTTCAAAAGTAAAATAAAATATTAAAAAAGCATTGGAATGTATGCTAATAATATGTTCACATTGAGATCAAATTAGGTAATTGCGTTATACTATGTTCACACTGAGATCAAATTAGGAAATTTCGAACTTTTGTGTAATACTATGTTCACACTGAGATCAAATTAGGTAATTTCGTGAGATAATTTCGAAATTGTGCAAAAGTGTTCACACTGGGCTTGGATAATTTCGTTTGACGTTTGATTCATTTTTTTGTCAATTTAATACTGGCCACATTCAGCACTCTCAACAGTTGCCAACTTATATGTTGAATTAAAAATATAAAATTCTTACTCAAAGTAAGTTTGCAAAATTATTTCGCACATAGCCGTAAATCTTATTAATTGTACAACTTTAATTCATTGAAAACATTGCTCACCCAAGTTTCACTGAATGGGTTGCAAACCGAAGGGTCAAAGAAGGTAATACTATGTTCACACTGAGATCAAATTACGTAATTTCGAGCTTTTGTGTAATTTCGACTGAAATTACTTAAGAACTATGGTAATTTCCCATACAATTTGTTGATTTGGAAATTACCTCAAACAAGGTAATTTCGTTTAAATTACTCACGAAATTAGGCAAAAATGCACTGCAACCCTGAAATCTGAATATAGTGTGAATTAAACACACCCTTTTTTTGGCGTATTAACAATCTTGCTATCCATTCCAGCTGAGCCGTCAAAATTATACATGACACATGAAAATGGCCACATTCAGATACTTTACTTTTTTGACCCTTCGGGTAGCAACCCATTCAGTGAAACTTAGGTTAGCAATGTTTTCAATGAATTAAAGTTGTACAATTGATAAGATGTACGGTCATGTGCGAAATAGTTTTACTAAACTTACTTTGAGTAAGAATTTTCTATTTTTAATTGAACATTTAAGTTGGCAACTGTTGAGTATGCTGAATGTGGTCAATAATGAATTGACAAAAAAAAAAATCAAACGTCAAACGAAATTATCTAAGCCCAGTGTGAACACTTTTGTACAATTTCGAAATTATCTCACGAAATTACGTAATTTGATCTCAGTGTGAACATAGTATAAGTATGTGGCAACTCTTTTTAAAAATTAAATTTCATCGTTACAGAACTACAAAACTTCAAAAACTTTAGTTTCTTTTCAACTCGCTGCTTCTTACGCAAACATACTCACGAACAAGCAACAAAACCAAACACATTCAAATACAAGCATAAAAAAACACACTCACGCACAAGCAACAAGAAAAAAAGAAAAAGTACAGAACACCAGTTAGTTCTTGCATCAGTTAAAAAGCGCACGCGTTTCACAAACATCCTATATTTTTAAATTAATATTGTTGTTAAATAAAGTTAATTGTTAATACCTTAAAACACTCGATTTATGTGGACCAACAGCCATAATTGGTGACCCCGCGAATAATCAAACGATCAATCGCATAAATCGCAGCTCTAGCGCTCCGCTAAACATTTTTTAATATTTTAATTTTGTTTGCAAATAAAGGCATCTGCAAAAGTTTACTGCTTCCAGCAACTCTACGAGCATCTCGAAATTTCGCCGCAGTACACAGCCAGCACTTCACGAACATTCGGCTAAGCTGCGCTGCAACGTGCGCAGCTCAGTAAGCGTCACTCGAACAATCTCGAAACTTTCGGCAGCTTGCGCAATTTATTCAAGACCACGCATTTGAAATCATGCCCAACGAACATGAAAGCATTCCAAATACCGAGACACATGGCAGCGAGGAGCATCAAAATATAAATGTTGCAATTGAAGACAAAACTGAAGTCGCTAGTTTTGCTGGCTATCGTGCTCGAGCACCCTTCCCGGTAGTAAGCGAGTTGTCAGACGCCGGCATCGCACGTTTTTTCATGCGGTTGGAAGCATGGTTCAGCACGCAAGGCATCAGCTCCATTATCAACAAGAAAAAACGTGACCAAGAGCAATTTAACGCAGTCGTAACTAACATGGACGAGCGTCTCTTTGAGCAAGTTCAAAACATTATCAGCAACCCACCTGAGAATGATAAGTACGCTCATCTGAAGGCAGCCATCATCGGCAGGTTCGCAGAATCCGCAACAACTCGTCTGGAGCGCCTTTCCAGGGGCATACAACTCGGTGACAACAGACCAAGCCATCTGCTCAATCTTTTGCAGCACACCAACGCAACGAATGACGAACGTGTCGTCAAAGGGTTTTGGATACAACGGCTGCCCCCTCAGGCACGCGCTGTTGTCGCAGGTATAGAGGAAAGCCAACCAAACATCACTCTCAACAATCTCGCACTAGCTGCTGATGCAATCACCGAGGCTCTTAAAACAACGTCGATTGATTCGATATCAATCAATACTGATTCATTAGGGGCTGTTGCAGCACTATCATCAAAGCAACCAGTCGCAGGTGACAATTTTTCACGGCTGGAAAAACGTGTTGACAATCTGGACTCTAAGATCGATAGGATCGAAAGGAAAATCGGTCAAATAATCAACAGCCGTGGACGTTCTCAATCTCGTGACGAGTCCAAGCAACGCGATCGTCCAAATACACCCTCTGCAAAATCATCCACTTGTTGGTATCACCGTAAATTTGGTGCTAATGCACAAAGATGCAACAAGCCGTGCGACTCCTCACTCGAGGCAAAAAACTAACTTGGTCGACGGTCGTCGCCCACAAGCAACCCTCAACTGGAGGCACCGTCGATACCAAATCAATTTCAACTGTTACCAATCAACAACAAAATATGATAGAACAGCCACAAAAATCAGCCAGAACAATGGTAAATATTTTTCCAAAGCAAAAATCTAAACGTCTTTTTTTAACAGATATTCAGACTCGCATTAAATTTCTAATCGATACTGGGGCCGAGGTATCAGTCTTGCCTGCCTCCGGTCAGCTCAAACTTCGTCCAACCAAGTCACCACTCTACGCCGCCAATCAGACCATCATCAACACATACGGCACCGTTCGGCGACGAGTTGACTTTGGTTTTCGGCGCCCATTTATCTGGGAATTTGTTGTGGCAGAAACTGAATACGCAATCATCGGTTCAGATTTTTTGGACCACTTCAACTTGCTGGTTGACATCAAAATGAGCCGCTTAATCGACGCAGAGACACAGATCGCAAAATATGGTATCTGCGAAATTGTCGCAGCGCCGCAAATCACCACGTTTGATGCAGCAGATCCATACGCTCACATCCTTCGAGAGTACAAAGACATCACGCAGTTGAATCGTTGCAAACCGAAACCAACAACAATTTCTGTCACTCACTGCATTGAGACGAGAGGACCACCTGTGTTCGCAAAACCTAGAAGGCTACCTCCAGACAAACACAAAGCAGCGCGCGAAGAATTTGAATATCTAATGGATATTGGAATTTGCCGCCCATCGAAGAGCAACTACGCTTCACCGCTTCATATGGTTAAAACAGCCAATGGATCATGGCGACCGTGCGGTGATTACCGTGCTTTGAACGCACAGACAACGCCAGATCGATATCCACTACCACATTTGCAGGACTTCACCTTTATTTTGCATGGTAAAAAAATTTTTTCGACCATAGATCTGAACCGGGCATATCATCAAATTCCAATAGAGGAAAAAGATGTCGCAAAAACGGCGATAACAACACCTTTCGGGTTATTCGAATTTACCCACATGACCTTTGGCTTGCGGAATGCGGCCCAAACATTCCAGCGATACATGCACGATGCTCTGCGAGGATTGGACTTCGTATTCGTCTACATCGACGACATCTGCGTTGCATCAGAAAATGTCGAGGAGCATAAGCAACACCTTCGCCAAGTTTTCGATCGTCTGCGACAATTTCATTTGTCCATAAATCCACCGAAATGCTGCTTCGGAAAATCGACAGTGAAATTTCTTGGCCACACAGTGACTCCTGAAGGTATAACACCACTTGCAGACAAAGTAGATGTCATCAAGAGATTTCCACTACCTGCACAGGCAAAACAACTGAAAACTTTTCTCGCCATGATCAATTTTTATCGTCGCTTTTTGCCAGCCGCTGTCAAACATCAGCAACCACTTCAGCAACTCATCAATGGTAACAAAAAAAATGACACTTCGGCAGTACCATGGACCAATTCAACGAAGCAACTCTTCGAAATGTGCAAGAACGATCTTGCTAACGCAACTCTTCTCGTTCATCCGTCACCTGATGCAGAATTATCACTCAGCACAGATGCAAGTGACTTCGCAGCTGGCGCTGTTCTTCATCAAATCGTGAGCGATGAGCTCCAACCACTCGGTTTTTTTTCAAAAAAATTCACAGATGCCCAACGGAAGTATAGTACTTATGACCGTGAGCTAACTGCGGTTTACTTATCTGTGAAACATTTTCGGCATATGATCGAAGGCAGATCAGTTACCATTTGCACGGACCACAAACCACTTCAATTTGCGTTTTTGCAAAAGCAGGATAAAGCATCCCCTCGTCAAATCCGGCAGCTTGACTTCATCGGGCAGTTTTCCACAAAAATACTTTTTGTTCCTGGAACAGTCAACACAACAGCAGACGCGCTATCTCGAATAAATGGAATTACTGCAGAAGTCATCGATTTTGATATCTTGGCAGAAAAACAATCGACATGTGAAGAACTTCAGCGTTTTCTCAACGACAATGCTACGTCACTTCAACTCAAAAGAGTCAACATTCCAAATTCATCAGTACAAGTCGTATGCGATACATCCGGCACAACAGTACGACCATTCGTACCTTCTTCGTGTAGAACATTGGTCATCAAAAAACTGCATGATATTGCACACGGCGGCGTGCGAGCAACAACAACTCTGGTTAAGCAACGTTACGTTTGGCCACGTATGGGTAGCGACATTGCAAGATTCGTCAAACTCTGCCAAAAATGCCAGCGGGCCAAGGTAAGTCGCCACACTAAATCACCATTTGGTACATTTCAGACTCCATCACAACGATTTGAGCACATCAATATAGACTTGATCGGGCCCCTTCCACCGTCTGACGACAATCGGTATTGCTTAACGATCATTGATCGCTACACCAGATGGCCGGAAGCTGTAGCTATCAGGGACATCACCGCCGATACCGTAGCTCGAGCCTTAATACAAAATTGGATCTCAAGGTTTGGCGTACCATCGCGAATTACAACAGATCTCGGGAGGCAATTCGAATCAACACTCTTTGCCGAGCTAGCAAAGATTCTCGGTATCGACCACCTCCGCACTACGCCATACCACCCTCAATCCAATGGCATTATCGAGCGATGGCACCGGACATTAAAAACATCCATCATGTGCAGCGACCGTCTCAATTGGTCAAAAAAGCTACCCATAATTCTACTCGGGCTAAGATCAGCATTTAAGCCTGACATCGGTTCATCACCCGCACAACTCGTCTACGGTACAACATTGCGCTTGCCTGGCGAGTTTTTCGCAAAAAGTCAACAAATCATCCCTCAAAACGAATTCGTCAAGGAATTTTGCGGTTATATGAGTCAACTTCGGCCAACACCAGCAGCACATCACAACCAAAGCAGCCACTACGTTTGTCCAGAGTTAAAAGACACCACACATGTTTTCGTTCGCAATGATACGGTGAAGCCTGCGCTGCAGCCGCCATACGACGGTCCATTTGAAGTGAAGCAACGAAATTATAAATATTTCACCATTCGAATTTCTGGGAAAGACAGTAAAATTTCAATTGACAGACTAAAACCAGCCCATATCGATACAAGCAGCGATAACACCACCCCATCTACAATTTCCGATGGTCAGAATTTGCCGGCGACTACTCTTGCCTCAAAAACATCAACGCAGATCAATGTTCCTCAGCCACCACAAACTTCATCATCTGAATCTGCAACACAAGAGATGGTGCATTCAGTTCCAAAAACTACTCGCAGTGGAAGATCAGTACGATTTCCTACTCGATTTTTAAAATAAAAATCTAGCGGGGGAGTACTGTGGCAACTCTTTTTAAAATTTAAATTTCATCGTTACAGAACTACAAAACTTCAAAAACTTTAGTTTCTTTTCAACTCGCTGCTTCTTACGCAAACATACTCACGAACAAGCAACAAAACCAAACACATTCAAATACAAGCATAAAAAAACACACTCACGCACAAGCAACAAGAAGAAAAGAAAAAGTACAGAACACCAGTTAGTTCTTGCATCAGTTAAAAAGCGCACGCGTTTCACAAACATCCTATATTTTTAAATTAATATTGTTGTTAAATAAAGTTAATTGTTAATACCTTAAAACACTCGATTTATGTTATAGTATATGGACCAACAGCCATAAGTATCTGAATGTGGCCATTATCATGTGTCATGTATACTTTTGACGGCTTAGCTGAAATGGATAACAAGATTGTTAATACGTCACAAAAAGGCTGTGTTTAATCCACACTATATTCAGATTTCAGGGTTGCAAGTGAATTTTTGCCTAATTTCGTTAGTAATTTAAACGAAATTACCTTGTTTGAGGTAATTTCCAAATCAACAAATTGTATGGGAAATTACCATAGTTTTTAGATAATTTCAGTCGAAATTACATAAAAGCTCGAAATTACCTAATTTGATCTCAGTGTGAACATAGTATAATTTCGACTGAAATGATCTAGAAACTATGGTAATTTCCCATACAATTTGTTGATTTGGAAATTACCTCAACCAAGGTAATTTCGTTTAAATCAGTGATGCCCAGAAAAATTATTTGAAGAGTGCTACAACAATTACAACAAAATGCCAACAATAATAACAAATCATTGGATTCGTGGCACACTAAATTTTTCCAACAACAAAAACACATAAAAACAACAACGCACACACAACCAACATCCGCGCCAGCGCAAAAGTTCATATAAATTGAATACACAAAAACAACACGAATACTTCAATGTGCGCAAATACAACAATAAAGTAATAGAAGTAAGGGTGAAGCTGAAAACTTAATTCGGCGAATTACAACAATCATTGCAATATTGAAGTTGTTGTAGAGTGGAAAGAGTGAAACATGTTAAAAACAACAACACGAATGCTGGCAGCACCCAAGAACAACAACAACACGCATGCTGACAGTGCCCAAGCGCTCTTGCAACCCTGAAATCGAATAAAGTGTGGATTAAACACAGCCTTTTTGTGACGTATTAACAATCTTGTTATCAATTTCAGCTGAGCCTTCAAAATTATACATGACACATGATAATGGCCACATTCAGATACTTAGCTGTTTTGACCTTTCGGTTAGCAACCCATTCAGTGAAACTTAGGTGAGCAATGTTTTCAATGAATTAAAGTTCTACAGGGGCATTCCATCGTGACGTACACGGCATTTGTACGACTTTTGCTATGTTTCAAAGGAGCTTGCTAAAAATTTAAGTAATTATTCATTATTATTTTGCATTATTTTAATAATGTAAGACCTCTTATACTTTTAGAAATAAGTTTAAGGAAATTTCTCTTGATGGTTAAAAGAAACAAACGATCAAATGTTGAGTGACGTACCCAACAATGAATCAACCAGTTTTAATGTTATAACGATTAATCACGAAAATTCAGCTAAACCGGAAATGCAAAAACAAAATATGGATATAATAATAAAAATATGCATTTTGAAGATAACTATACAAAGTCAAATTTGGAAATTAAACTTAAGAAAAATGTAGAAATGTATAAAAAGCAAGCGTGACGTACACGACATACTGTGTGACATAAGCGACACGTACGAATTTAAACTATTTTATTGGTGTTTTTTACTTTTAATATTGGTATTTCAGCATCCATGTTGTATCTTTGTGTGGGAATTTCGTCTCCAATGCACTGCAGAATGTGAAAGTTTATATATCTGTGATGGATTGCATAGGCATCCATGCGGATTTCTCATTGGCCTGTTACTATTAAAAAACTCTGTATCTCGGTGAATATTGACACTAGGGTACTGAAATTGAAATGAAACAGGGGTAGGAAGATTCAGTACAACGTTCGACGAAAAAGTGGGAAGGATTATCCATAGGGCGTGGCACTTGAACAAAAGTACTTTTTTCAATTAAAATTCATACTAGGGTGCTGAAATTCGGTGAAGGTGTGGGTAGAATTATTACAAATCACGATTAAGAAAGTTGGTGGGACTCAAATAGGGGCGTGTCACTATTAGAAAAACTCTGTAAGTTGGTTTATATTTTTTCAAGGGTAGCTATTTGGTACATTGATACATTTTTCAAAATATCTCTAAAACTGCTAAAAATTGAGATAAAAAATATATATTTTTGATAAAAAGTTTTCTATAAAGTTTTTAAAAAGAGTTTTCCACCATATAAAAAACAATTTTGAAAATTTAAGAGAGGATAAAAAGTTACAGTCTCAAAATATGTTAAAATTTTAATATTTTTCAGCTTTGAAGGGACATATTTCGCAAACTATAAAAGATAATGCATTTTTGGGTTGACAAATTGAAATAACTTATATTTTAATTATAAAAAATTTAAATACGATCAAAATCCGTCCCCGCCTTTAAAAGATATAGTGCAATTATTGAAAAAAGGAAAAATTTTCAGATTTTTGCCTATAACTCCTAAGTACGAACTGATGATGAAAAACGAATACCATTTTTAAAATCTGCGTTTATAATTCATCTAGAATTGATAACACTTTATTCTGCAACTTTTGTTGTTTTTCCATATTGTCCTTACGCAAAAACTTCCATTAACTGTGTGACGTACGCGACAAACAACTAACTGTTAATTTTAAATACATTAAAAATGAAAAAGTCTGGAGATTCAGTAGTTTTACAATTTTTGACACTTTGTCTGTTTAGTAGTGATGTGAAAAAATTCCACCTTCACTGTTACTTTAGTGATGACAATATATATCTTTTAAGCGTGACGTACACGACATTAATTTGCCAATTATAATGTTATCGATTTTATTCAAATGAAACAATTCCTTGGAGAAATGAAGGTTGTGATAGTAACAACATGATATGCGGTATTGAATAAAATCAATTACATAACAATTAGTTACGTATATAAAAGGAAAAATTGAGAAAAACTTTGAGTGAATTTTTAGCATTGATCTCTTTGACGATATCATAAGTATATATATATATATTTATCATTGCAGTGATGAGCCAGAAAAAAGATATTGTACCATAAGGGACTTAACTCATGTAGCTTCACTGCCCTGTTGTTAAGAATTAGAAATTTTGCTTTTTTTGTTTTTGCTAAAATATACCGCTTTTCGTGGAATGCCCCTACAATTGATAAGATGTACGGCTATGTGCGAAATAATTTTGTAAACTTACTTTGAGTAAGAATTTTCTATTTTTTATTGAACATTTAAGTTGGCAACTGTTGAGAGTGCTGAATGTGACCAATAATGAATTGACAAAAAAATAAATCCAACGTCAAACGAAATTATCTAAGCCCAGTGTGAACACTTGTACAATTTCGAAATTATCTCACGAAATTACCTAATTTGATCTCAGTGTGAACATAGTATAAGTTTTGATATTATATACATAAATACCGATTTTAATTTTGTTTGCTTAATTATTGGCGTTTTATAGAATTTTCACTATTGCGGATTGTTAATGGGTGGTCGTGTTCATTGATGTATGGCCCCCATTCATCTCACCCGACTATATGCTAAATATTAGCCTCTAAATAGAATTTTCACTCTTGTGGGTTATATATGAGGTGGGTGTGTTCTTGGACGGACAACGCCCACTTTTCTATCACGATTTAGTTTTGATGCAAAATATCTTGTAAAGTTTTTTCCTGTAGCGTAAAGAGAAGCCTCTTTAAAGAGTTTTCAGTTTTGGGGTTGTATGATCTTTGTATTTTAAAATGTAGCTCAAGTATTGAATTTCATTACGAGAAAATTACGGCTGTAATCGTGTCGACAGACAGACAGACGGAGATGGCTAGATCAATTCAGGTGGTTATGCTGATCAATAATATATACATACTTTTATATACCTACCACGCATCGTTATGGGCGTTGCGATATAATTAATTATGCAGTATGCGTGAGGTATTAATACCTTGGAGGTCTTCTTTTGATGTCTTTTACGTTGCGAAAGAGGTCGTGTGATCCAACGAATCCCGAGTTCAATCCTCACCCCGCTAAAAAATTTTTCAATTTAATTTTTCCGGCCGACTCTACAGAGCATGCAAAGTTTCTTGAGATCATGAACATGATTAGCCGTTCGAAGTTAGCATAAAA
Source organism: Tetanocera ferruginea (assembly GCA_958299015.1). Lineage (NCBI taxonomy): Eukaryota > Metazoa > Arthropoda > Insecta > Diptera > Sciomyzidae > Tetanocera > Tetanocera ferruginea. Next base: position 62,599,935 of record OY282640.1, on the reverse strand, counting down.
CATGTAGGTCCTGTAGCGTAAAGAGAAGCCTCTTTAAAGAGTTTTCAGTTTTGGGGTTGTATGATCTTTGTATTTTAAAAAGTAGCTCAAGTATTGAATTTCATTACGAGAAAATTACGGCTGTAATCGTGTCGACAGACAGACAGACGGAGATGGCTAGATCAATTCAGGTGGTTATGCTGATCAAAAATATATATATACTTTTATATACCTACCACGCATCGTTATGGGCGTTGCGATATAATTAATTATGCAGTATGCGTGAGGTATTAATACCTTGGAGGTCTTCTTTTGATGTCTTTTACGTAGCGAAAGAGGTCGTGTGATCTAACGAATCCCGAGTTCAATCCTCACCCCGGTAAAAAATTTTTCAATTTAATTTTTCCGGCCGATTCCACAGAGCATGCAAAGTTTCTTGAGATCATGAACATGATTAGCCGTTCGAAGTAAGCATAAGACATGTAGGTCCAGTTCTTGATCAATTGTGTACAAACATAAAACAAAACACACAACAGAATTGGTAATAAGAAGCTCGGTCAAAGTCCCTTAAAGGTCTGAAATGGCCAAATTTCTTGAAGAGTCTTTTTGGAGTCGTGTTTTTATCTTGAATAAAACGATTATATATATTACTACATAAATGTTTGTCAAATTGTGCTTCTGTTTTTTTTAGAAACTAGACAATGTACCCACAGCCCACATTTTTACAAATTGTTTTTATAAATAAAAACAAAAATATTGCACAACAAATGATTTTTAATGAAAGAGAGAAAACCTTTATAAAAAAAAAACAATTCTATATATGTATTAAAAAACTATGTATGAAAGTATTTATTATAAAATTTCTTACATCAAAGCGACTGCCTCAGCTTGGCGAGGCCAGCATTATCCATGTCGAAATCGTCTCAAGCCTACTCAAAACCTCCGCGTGTTGTCTCCTGAAAACGTCAAAAACTATCGTCAGATAAACTTTGGCGGCTAATTTAAGAGGCGGGACCACATAAAAAAGCATTTTAATGAAACGTAAAAGAATAAATGAAAGAATGATCCCCTGAAATCTGATGACGACTACCGCAAACAAAAAATTGATAATGATTTACGTATATGCACCTGGAATGTCCGGACCCTGAATTGGGATGGTACCTTTATCCAACTGATTGATTTCTTGGAAAGATATAATTCTGATATCACTGCAATCCAATAAATGCGATGGAAGGGATAGGGTTGCTCACGGCAAGCATCCTGTGATATCTACTACAGCGGCCATGTGGAGAAGCACGAATTTGGATGCGGATTTGTAGTTGGCAAGAAAATACGGCATCATGTCCTGCGATTCACTCCTGTGAGCGAAGGACTTGCCATAATCCGCTTAAGGCTAAATTTTTTAACATAAGCCTAATATGTGCGCACGCTCCGACAGAAGAAAAAGATGACCAAAGAAAGTTTTTACGAGTGCCTTGAAGACGCATACGAGCCCTGCCCACGTCATGACTTAAAAATCGTGCTTGGTGACTTCAACGCCAAGGTGGGTAAGGAAAACATATTTGGTCCAACAGTCGGAAAGTTCAGCCTCCACGACAACACATCCAATAACGGAATGAGGTTGATTGACTTCGCCGCAGCACTAGATTCAAGCACCTCAATGTTCATAAGGCCACCTGGCTGCCCCCTGATCAAAAAACATGTAACCAAATTGATCACGTTTTGATTGGCGGAAGGCACTCTTCCAGTGTACTTGACGTACGCACGATTCGTGGTGCTAACATAGACTCGGATCGTTATCTTGTCGCAGCCAAGATCCGCACACGTCTGTACGCAGCTAAGAATGCTTGCAATTCTACACAAAGAAAGCTAGACGTCGATAAGCTGCAGTCAAAAAGGACGGTCGAAGCCTTCGCTACTCGACTCTCACTCCTGCTTCAAGAAAGCACTCCTCCGATCGACGATATAGACGCACAGTGGACGCACATATCCCACTCTATGCGTACGGCTGCCGAAGAGGTGATAGGCTACCATCGCCCTCGCCGAAACCAGTGGCACGACCAGGAGTGTCGCAACGCCACTGCAGAGAAGGACACCGCCTAAATTTTTTTTAAAAAATAAGACGCCTGGCTGATGGTTTTAAGACCAGAGCCTCTTCCTGCAAGGATAAGAATGGGAATCTAGTGACAGATATCCAGAGTACACTGATGTTATGGAGGGAGCACTTCTCTAGTATTTTAAATGGCATCGCTGAAAACAATCCCGCTAGTGGATATGATATCCCGGAAACCCCAAATATGGATGACAGAGTTGAAGATCCGCTGCCCGACTATAACGAGGTCTTAACAGCTATAGCTCGGCTTCAACACAACAAAGCCGCAGGAGCCGATGGCCTACCGGCTGAGCTGTTTAAGACTGGTGGCAAAGCTCCTTTTAAATGCATTCACAGACTTCTATGTAAAATATGGTCGGAAGAATGTATTCCAGATGATTGTAACCTCAGTGTGCTCTGCCTAATCCACAAGAAAGGCGATCCCACCATTTGCGCCAACTACCATGGGACTAGCGTTCTTAATACCGCATATAAGGCCCTGTCGAGCATATTGTGTGAAAGACTTAAGCTCGTGTGATTGTCCAACTGATTGGACTTTATCAGTGTGGCTTTAGACCTGAAAAGTCCACCATTGACCAGATCTTCACGCTCCGACAAATCTTGGAAAAGACCCTCGAAAAACAAATCGACACACACCATCTTTTTGTCGATTTCAAAGCCGCCTTCGACAGTCCAATAAGGAGTCACTTATACCCCATTATGTCTGAATTTGGTATTCCTGCGAAGCTAAAACGTCTTTGCAGGATGACACTGAACAACACCAGCAGTGCAGTGAAAATTGGGAAGGAACTCTACCTTCCGTTCGATACCAAGCGTGGTTTCAGATAAGGTGATTCCTCATCGTGCGACTTCTTTAATATAGTAATGGAGAAGATCATCCGAGCTGCTGATCTGAGACGCAGCGGCACAATTTTCTGCAAGAGTGTTATGCTGCTGGCGTATGCAGATGATATCGACATCATTGGTCACAATACGCTCTAAGTCAGTGCAGCATTCTCCAGGGTAGAAAAAGAGTCGAGTTGAATGGATCTTGCAGTTAACGCAGACAAAAAGAAGTAGCTTGTGTCAAGAAACAAACAGTCCCAACGTCTTGGAAACTACGTCACTGTTGACAATACCTCCTTTGCGGTAGTGAAGGATATTGTTTACCTGGAATCCAGCATTAACTCCTCCACCTATATCAGTATTGAGATTAAACGAAGGATAACTCTTGCCAACAGGTGTTACTTTGGGCTCAGGAGGCAATTGAGAAGCAGAGCTCTCTCTCGACGAACAAAACTGACGCTCTATAAGTCAATAATCATGCCCGTCCTACTATACGCATCACAAACCTGGACGTTGAGCAGCTCTGATGAAAGGACTTTGGGAGCGTTCGAGAGAAAATCCTTCGCAAGATCTATGGCCCAATCTGCGTCAATGGCGAGTACCGAATACGATGGAACCACGAGCTGTATGAGCTATATGCCGACATGGATATAGTCAAGCGTATTAAAATAGAGCAGCTTCGCTGGCTAGATCATGTCGAGAGAATGAACGACAAAGCTCCAGCGAAAAAAATATTGGATTCGGTACCCAGCGGTGGCCAACGAAGACGAGGAAGACCGCATCTCCGTTGGAAAGACCAGGCATTGGATAACCTGACAACGCTTGAAGTTTCTGGCGCCAGCAAGCGCACGACAAAAGAGGCTGGCGCAAATTCTTAGACGAGGCCAAAACCGACTAACGGTTGTAAGCGCCATCTAAGTAAGTAAGTAAGTAATATCAAAGCAAATGTGTTCAGTGCTTTTTTGTCGATCAGACTATGAACCGAGTTTCCTGGACTTAGATTCACAGCTAGATGGCGTAGTTAAACCAATAAATGTAAACAAGCAATATGTGTCTACGTCTTATGCGATTTGAACGCTACCCACCCGTAAAATGTTGCACTACACTTTAACATCTAATTTGTATACAAGAAATATGTTTCACAGCTAGATGACGCTATGGGCATAAGCAATGTAATAAAGAATAAACGTTCGCATAATTTTGAGCTACCCGGCCGTTATATGTAGAACTTAGAGATGTAGAACTTAGAATTAGAAGAAACGCGGCAGAAATGATTTGGAATATGAATTACAGAAAGATGGCGTTTTGGACACAATAAATGTAGTTAAAAATATTGCTGTATGTTTATGACCACATTATGGCAGTGGCAGTGATAACTTATTATTTTCCAATTCTAAAAAATATGTGTATATTTAATCACGTTTATGTTATAAAGTAAATAAGTTTTCTGAATCAAAAACAAATTGGTATTTAAGCATGTTCTGAAATCCGATTTACGTCGGATTCGGATTTAATTCCAATGACATTTGATTGAAAGGTGTTCTACAATCCGATTCTGATCTTCGAATCCGATATGGGTATTTCCATAGTCGCGAACGCGACATTCGTACGCCTTTGAGGAGCAAAATAATAAAGAAAACTCAAAACAAATTTTCTTTTTTTTCAAGTTTTAGATAGCATTATGTTTCCAAAATATTAGCAATAAACATGGCATCGCGACCGCGACAAAAAATGGAACTCGTTTTTGACTGCATCTAGAGAAATGCAGATATCTGCGAAACGTAACATAATATTTTAAAGCGGTTAATTGTTAATTAAATAAGAATAATGTGGCTTTCAAGAAATAGTTGTCATTTTGACATATTTCCATTCGTTGTTTTTTTATCGAGCTTAAGCCTGATCGCGAACGCGATATCTTGCACGCGACATTTTTTCTAATCACGTTTTTAATAAGAATCAGTTTTAGTAATTTTAGCTAAATATTGCATTACCTACCAAAAACATCGTAAATATTATTTGTGAGTTTTATACTAGTAATATTAATAAAAAAAAAAAACAAAAATACATGAGGCTAGTGAGAAATGATATTTTTTTGTAACCCCACCCGTACTAGGTATGTGGTTATTTACTTTATGAAGACTTTAATACGCTCATAAAGAGCCGTGGCAGATATAGAAAAGTGCATATGTATATTATACTTCAATATCACCTGCGAAGCTGTTTTAACCATGGCATTCTTGTTTTTGTATGTCCCCCTTTCTGTTGACATGATTACAGACGTTATTATTAAGTTATCGTTATGAAATTCGATATTTAAGCTTATATCGTAAAAAAAGAAGATTATATTCGAAAATAATCCAAATAGGATAAAAATTGACGTTCTCTAATTGTAACATTTCTTAAAAATCTATTTAAATCAATCCGATGACTTGAGAATAAGCTTTAATTTGAACTATTAACACTAAGCCAAAAATTCAGCAAAATCGAATGAAACCTTTCCATACTTTCCATACGAAGTGTTTTAAAAAAACGGCGCATGATCGCGAACGCGACACATTTTGATGATTAATAGTAAATGTTTAGTATGATTTTTACCTGCAGTAACTTTTTTTTATAGTGAGACGACCAAATTTAATTTAAGTTACAATTTTCAGACACTCGCTTAGAACGATCACGAAGTTTTGATAACAAATGATGATTTAAGAGCCAAATAGACTACACAGACAGTCGCAACAAACACGTGTTTGTTGCGACGGTCTAATAGTGTATTTGGCTGTTTGAAGGTCTGTTCAGATGTCTGACAAAAATTAAAATATTTTGATTTTCGGTCGTGTCTGACGGACCGTCTGTGTAGTGTATTGTGAAACCTCACAGACTTGAGAAACTTTTGTTGTGCAAAGACGTGTTGCAGCGAAACAAAGGACAAATTTTGTTGAATTTATAGAGCTTTTTAAATCTTTGCCGTCACTTTGGAAGATTAAAAGCAAAAAGGATTCTGAAAAAATATTAAAAACAATAAATATGAAGTGTTAGTGATGAAAATAAAGATATAAATCATAAAGCATCGCTGTCCTCACTCATCGCGCAACAAAAGTGAACTAAAAAACCAAGTCTGCGTGCATGAAGTCTGTGTAGTGTATAGTCGTCGCAATGACAAGAAAAAAAACATTTGTCTGACCGACAGTCTGTGTAGTCTATTTGGCCCTTTAGGCACAAGAACGCGACATTCGAATAGTAATTAAAGCAATATAAAAAATTTACCGTTAATCGTGCTTTGTTTGGTATCTTTTTATTTTGTATTGTTTATTTGTAGTTTAATGATGGATTTTATAAGAAGAGTGCAAACATCACGTAAATAAATAAACAAAAAATACTAAAGAGAAAAAGTCGTTAAAAGCAGCTAAAAGCAAGAAAAAACATATTTCTCAGATATCAGGCCAATTTTCTCAGAATAAAAACTGAAATTTATTGTAAATGCAGTAAATTATAAAAATTCAAGCATTTTTTTAAGTAATAACAAAAAAATTATGTGTTTATTTAACATTTTTATTTTCGGTCCCGGTAGACCTTTCTGTGGAAATTTCCAAAGTTTTTTTTTTTTGTGGAATGTAGATGTTCTGTAATCCGATTTATCGGAATTTAAGTGAATTTTTACTGGAGGATTCTCATTGTTTTAATGAAATTTGAGTAAGATTAAGGTACTATTACAGTGTGAATCTATTAAAAACAACACTTTTTTTATTAATTTTTTTACATAGTATTATAAAATTATTCAATTCAAATATATTTACATTATGTACAGTTAAAGTTGAAGATAAAAAAAAAAATGTTTTTTTTGTTTTTGTATTTGTTGTTTATTTTCTAGAGGTCGTTGAAGTTGGCGTGTTTAAAAAAAGGTTGTCAGTTGGTTTCTCGTCTCCAGCATTTCCAAGGCGTCGGAAAGTAAAAAATCAAAGTGCATTCTTCAGTAAGGGGTTGTAGTTGAGCACTCTACCTACGCAAATAAAAAAATAAGGCAAACAAAAAAAATGGCATGCGTTGAAAAACAAATTTACAAAAAACCCCTCTTTTTGGCAGATATTCTTAGCCGTAAAAAACAAAATATAAAAGTTTCTCTGCTTTTTATAGGTAGAGTGCTTAACAGAGTCTATGAAGATCACAATAAATCAAGTTTCATCGAAATCGGTCAAGCAGAACTCGAGATATCTTAGAAACCAATTCGAAAAAACTTGTTTCGAGAAAAACGCGATTAGATTTTCTGCTATGAACGAAAATATATGAATAAATGCGTGACATACGAATATAATGTATATTATATCTTTTTTTTTATTTGATATTTTTTTTCTAAAATTTCGTACACGTATTTTTAAGACCTTAAGGAAACAGATTCTAAAAAAAAAAAATAACAAATTTTTCATTTTTTACACACTGTAATAGTACCTTAAATAAAAAGTTTCCATACCAAGAAATTTCTGTCATTTGACGAATGTATTTTACAGGCCGGTTACACAGGCCAGTGACAGTGAAAGTGCGAAAGAATACATGTACTCTTCGAATGATTCGAAAAATTTCGAACTTTCATGCTAGTAGCAAGAGGTGCTACACATGCGAGTGAAAGTACATTCAAAACATTTCATCGTATGCGAAGGTTCTCGCTGATATTACAGTTTGTGTGTTCTTTCAAAATTTTAACAAGCCATCAGTGTTGCTTTCTGCACGTAATCGAGGAAAACTCGAAATAAATGCACCAAAAGTAATTAAAAACAACACTGATATCCCACTTTTTGACATACACTAGCCGCTGCTGTCAAAATCCACTGGCTCTGAAATTTCGTTGCCAGTAGCGATGAAAGTGGCGTGAAACTGAATTCAGTGTGAGTGTATTTGTAAAAAAGTGTGAATGTATTGAGTTTTTCGTACTGGCCTATGTAGCATGCCTGTTATAGTCATTCGAAATTTTTATTTTATTTATAAAATTTTTATTATAATGACAAACGACAGTCTCCGTTAAAATATTTTTAACATAATTGCTAATAATTTGGACACGCAAAGCAATGCTGGTATCCTTTCCAACAGAGTTCCAACAGTTTCCGTTAAAAACGCAAAGTTCCTTCTAACTGCAGCATTGGGGATGCTAGTATATAACCTTGCACTTCATTTAAATCAGACATGAGCTTCCAGTAGCTCAATTAGCTCAGTTGGCTCAGCTACAAATTTGTTTTGTTTTTTCAACTTCGTGTTTGCACATTTGTAAAAACAACAACGCGTGCAAAAAATAACAACAACACATGCAAAGAATAGCAACAAAACCGACGATCACCAAAATTCTAACTTGCTAACAACAACAAATGCATTCAAAGCCAACTCGATTGCGCTGCGCTTGAAATGTTTGTGCATGTGTAGCAGTGTTGGGCAAAATTAAATTGTTTTTACAATTAATGATTACAATTAATTAATTGTTAATTGTGTGCCCAGCAATTAGCAATTAATCAATTGTTAATTGCAACTTTTGCAATTAACAATTAATCAATTGTTAATTGCAACTTTTGCAATTGACAATTAATCAATTGTTAATTGCAACTTTTGCAATTAACAATTAATTAATTGTTAATTGCGACTTCTACAATTAGCAATTAATTAATTGTTAATTGCAATAATTAATTAGACTAAAAAACTAACAATTAAATTGCAGAAAAATGAAGTATCTTTTTTTCATTATGATTCTATGGCCAATCGGATGCAGTGGGATTATCTGAGGTCATAGGTGGGTCATTGGCACTTTTATGGGTTCCATGGAACATTTGGACCAAAATGGATGATTCTATGGCCAATCGGATGCAGTGGGATTATCTGAGGTCACAGGTGGGTCATTGGCACTTTTATGGGTTCCATGGAACATTTGGACCAAAATGGATGATTCTTTGGCCAATCGGATGCAGTGGGATTATCTGAGGTCATAGGTGGGTCATTGGCACTTTTATGGGTTCCATGGAACATTTGGACCAAAATGGATGATTCTATGGCCAATCGGATGCAGTGGGATTATCTGAGGTCACAGGTGGGTCATTGGCACTTTTATGGGTTCCATGGAACATTTGGACCAAAATGGATGATTCTATGGCCAATCGGATGCAGTGGGATTATCTGAGGTCATAGGTGGGTCATTGGCACTTTTATGGGTTCCATGGAACATTTGGACCAAAATGGATGATTCTTTGGCCAATCGGATGCAGTGGGATTATCTGAGGTCATAGGTGGGTCATTGGCACTTTTATGGGTTCCATGGAACATTTGGACCAAAATGGATGATTCTATGGCCAATCGGATGCAGTGGGATTATCTGAGGTCACAGGTGGGTCATTGGCACTTTTATGGGTTCCATGGAACATTTGGACCAAAATGGATGATTCTATGGCCAATCGGATGCAGTGGGATTATCTGAGGTCAAAGGTGGGTCATTAGCACTTTTATGGGTTCCATGGAACATTTGGACATAATTGGATGATTCTTTGGCCAATCGGATGCAGTGGGATTATCTGAGGTCACAGGTGGGTCATTGGCACTTTAATGGGTTCCATGGAACATTTGGACATAATTGGATGATTCTTTGGCCAATCGGATGCAGTGGGATTATCTGAGGTCATAGACGGGTCATTGGCACTTTTATGGGTTCCATGGAACATTTGGACCAAAATGGATGATTCTATGGCCAATCGGATGCAGTGGGATTATCTGAGGTCATAGGTGGGTCATTAGCACTTTAATGGGTTCCATGGAACATTTGGACCAAAATGGATGATTCTATGGCCAATCGGATGCAGTGGGATTATCTGAGGTCATAGGTGGGTCATTGGCACTTTTATGGGTTCCATGGAACATTTGGACCAAAATGGATGATTCTTTGGCCAATCGGATGCAGTGGGATTATCTGAGGTCACAGGTGGGTCATTGGCACTTTAATGGGTTCCATGGAACATTTGGACCAAAATGGATGATTCTATGGCCAATCGGATGCAGTGGGATTATCTGAGGTCACAGGTGGGTCATTGGCACTTTAATGGGTTCCATGGAACATTTGGACATAATTGGATGATTCTATGGCCAATCGGATGCAGTGGGATTATCTGAGGTCACAGGTGGGTCATTGGCACTTTAATGGGTTCCATGGAACATTTGGACATAATTGGATGATTCTATGGCCAATCGGATGCAGTGGGATTATCTGAGGTCACAGGTGGGTCATTGGCACTTTTATGGGTTCCATGGAACATTTGGACCAAAATGGATGATTCTTTGGCCAATCGGATGCAGTGGGATTATCTGAGGTCATAGGTGGGTCATTGGCACTTTTATGGGTTCCATGGAACATTTGGACCAAAATGGATGATTCTATGGCCAATCGGATGCAGTGGGATTATCTGAGGTCACAGGTGGGTCATTGGCACTTTTATGGGTTCCATAGAACATTTGGACCAAAATGGATGATTCTATGGCCAATCGGATGCAGTGGGATTATCTGAGGTCATAGGTGGGTCATTGGCACTTTTATGGGTTCCATGGAACATTTGGACCAAAATGGATGATTCTTTGGCCAATCGGATGCAGTGGGATTATCTGAGGTCATAGGTGGGTCATTGGCACTTTTATGGGTTCCATGGAACATTTGGACCAAAATGGATGATTCTATGGCCAATCGGATGCAGTGGGATTATCTGAGGTCACAGGTGGGTCATTGGCACTTTAATGGGTTCCATGGAACATTTGGACATAATTGGATGATTCTTTGGCCAATCGGATGCAGTGAGATTATCTGAGGTCATAGACGGGTCATTGGCACTTTTATGGGTTCCATGGAATATTTGGACTTTATTGGATGATTCTATGGCCAATCGGATGCAGTGGGATTATCTGAGGTCACAGGTGGGTCATTGGCACTTTAATGGGTTCCATGGAACATTTGGACATAATTGGATGATTCTATGGCCAATCGGATGCAGTGGGATTATCTGAGGTCACAGGTGGGTCATTGGCACTTTTATGGGTTCCATGGAACATTTGGACCAAAATGGATGATTCTTTGGCCAATCGGATGCAGTGGGATTATCTGAGGTCATAGGTGGGTCATTGGCACTTTTATGGGTTCCATGGAACATTTGGACCAAAATGGATGATTCTATGGCCAATCGGATGCAGTGGGATTATCTGAGGTCACAGGTGGGTCATTGGCACTTTAATGGGTTCCATGGAACATTTGGACCAAAATGGATGATTCTATGGCCAATCGGATGCAGTGGGATTATCTGAGGTCACAGGTGGGTCATTGGCACTTTAATGGGTTCCATGGAACATTTGGACATAATTGGATGATTCTTTGGCCAATCGGATGCAGTGAGATTATCTGAGGTCATAGACGGGTCATTGGCACTTTTATGGGTTCCATGGAATATTTGGACTTTATTGGATGATTCTATGGCCAATCGGATGCAGTGGGATTATCTGAGGTCACAGGTGGGTCATTGGCACTTTAATGGGTTCCATGGAACATTTGGACATAATTGGATGATTCTATGGCCAATCGGATGCAGTGGGATTATCTGAGGTCATAGGTGGGTCATTGGCACTTTTATGGGTTCCATGGAACATTTGGAACAGTTTTGAGCATTTGATTTAACTTTGTGAAATATATTTTGAGAAAGGTTTCAGCTATTTACTTATTCAGTTATTTAATCGTTTTACTCGACTTATTTATTAATTAAATGACTTTCTAATCCACATTTATAACTGCACTACAATAGAAACTGTTTCTATTTTTTTGCCACCACTGTATGTATATGTATGTATCAAAAACATACAATCGAAAGAACTCCAAAGTGATAAGTTTTCGAACTTCCCGAGAGAAATTGACCGAGAAATCACACATGCTTCATTCCTCGTTCCGTTCTGAAGAACGAAGCATGTTTCACTTCTTTTTGAATCATTGCCTTATCACGCGAAATTCTGCGAAACTAACATTTCTTTTTCTTATGAGGAGGTTTTTTCTTCTTATGCTTTTATTTTGTAATGACCTCAGATAATCGCACTGCAACCGATTGGCCAAAGAATCATCCAATTATGTCCAAATGTTCCATGGAACCCATTAAAGTGCTAATGACCCACCTATGACCTCAGATAATCCCACTGCATCCGATTGGCCATAGAATCATCCAATAAAGTCCAAATATTCCATGGAACCCATAAAAGTGCCAATGAACCACCTGTGACCTCAGATAATCCCACTGCATCCGATTGGCCATAGAATCATCCATTTTGGTCCAAATGTTCCATGGAACCCATAAAAGTGCCAATGACCCACCTGTGACCTCAGATAATCCCACTGCATCCGATTGGCCATAGAATCATCCATTTTGGTCCAAATGTTCCATGGAACCCATAAAAGTGCCAATGACCCACCTGTGACCTCAGATAATCCCACTGCATCCGATTGGCCATAGAATCATCCATTTTGGTCCAAATGTTCCATGGAACCCATAAAAGTGCCAATGACCCACCTATGACCTCAGATAATCCCACTGCATCCGATTGGCCAAAGAATCATCCAATTATGTCCAAATGTTCCATGGAACCCATAAAAGTGCCAATGACCCACCTATGACCTCAGATAATCGCACTGCAACCGATTGGCCAAAGAATCATCCAATTATGTCCAAATGTTCCATGGAACCCATTAAAGTGCTAATGACCCACCTATGACCTCAGATAATCCCACTGCATCCGATTGGCCATAGAATCATCCAATAAAGTCCAAATATTCCATGGAACCCATAAAAGTGCCAATGAACCACCTGTGACCTCAGATAATCCCACTGCATCCGATTGGCCATAGAATCATCCATTTTGGTCCAAATGTTCCATGGAACCCATAAAAGTGCCATTGAACCACCTGTGACCTCAGATAATCCCACTGCATCCGATTGGCCAAAGAATCATCCAATTATGTCCAAATGTTCCATGGAGCCCATTAAAGTGCCAATGACCCACCTGTGACCTCAGATAATCCCACTGCATCCGATTGGCCAAAGAATCATCCAATTATGTCCAAATGTTCCATGGAGCCCATTAAAGTGCCAATGACCCACCTGTGACCTCAGATAATCCCACTGCATCCGATTGGCCATAGAATCATCCAATAAAGTCCAAATATTCCATGGAGCCCATTAAAGTGCCAATGACCCACCTGTGACCTCAGATAATCCCACTGCATCCGATTGGCCATAGTATCATCCAATTATGTCCAAATGTTCCATGGAACCCATAAAAGTGCCAATGACCCACCTATGACCTCAGATAATCCCACTGCAACCGATTGGCCAAAGAATCATCCAATTATGTCCAAATGTTCCATGGAACCCATTAAAGTGCTAATGACCCACCTATGACCTCAGATAATCCCACTGCATCCGATTGGCCATAGAATCATCCAATAAAGTCCAAATATTCCATGGAACCCATAAAAGTGCCAATGAACCACCTGTGACCTCAGATAATCCCACTGCATCCGATTGGCCATAGAATCATCCATTTTGGTCCAAATGTTCCATGGAACCAATAAAAGTGCCATTGAACCACCTGTGACCTCAGATAATCCCACTGCATCCGATTGGCCAAAGAATCATCCAATTATGTCCAAATGTTCCATGGAGCCCATTAAAGTGCCAATGACCCACCTGTGACCTCAGATAATCCCACTGCATCCGATTGGCCAAAGAATCATCCAATTATGTCCAAATGTTCCATGGAGCCCATTAAAGTGCCAATGACCCACCTGTGACCTCAGATAATCCCACTGCATCCGATTGGCCATAGAATCATCCAATTATGTCCAAATGTTCCATGGAACCCATAAAAGTGCCAATGACCCACCTATGACCTCAGATAATCCCACTGCAACCGATTGGCCAAAGAATCATCCAATTATGTCCAAATGTTCCATGGAACCCATTAAAGTGCTAATGACCCACCTATGACCTCAGATAATCCCACTGCATCCGATTGGCCATAGAATCATCCAATAAAGTCCAAATATTCCATGGAACCCATAAAAGTGCCAATGAACCACCTGTGACCTCAGATAATCCCACTGCATCCGATTGGCCAAAGAATCATCCAATTATGTCCAAATGTTCCATGGAGCCCATTAAAGTGCCAATGACCCACCTGTGACCTCAGATAATCCCACTGCATCCGATTGGCCAAAGAATCATCCAATTATGTGCAAATGTTCCATGGAACCCATAAAAGTGCCAATGACCCACCTGTGACCTCAGATAATCCCACTGCATCCGATTGGCCAGAGAATCATCCATTTTGGTCCAAATGAACCTTTAATTGTACCTTTAATTTAAAAAAGTTAATTGCCAACGATTTAATTGTATTTTGCAATTACTTCAGGTTAGTCTAAATAAATTAATTGCAGACTACAATTAATGATTAATTGCAATTGATATTAATTGCAATTAAATCATTTGCAATTAATTGCAATTGATATTAATTGCAAATAAATCAATTGCAATTAATTGCAATTGATATTAATTGCAATTGAATCAATTGCAATTAAATCAATTGCAAATAACTGCAATTGATATTAATTGCAATTAAATCAATTGCAATTAATTTTTTAATCAACTAATTAATTGATTGAAATTTTAATTGATTGATGCCCAACACTGATGTGTAGCACAAAACGCACATGATTTGTTTTTGTTTTGCTGGTTAAGTTTTTTTTTTTGCAACGATGAGCAAAAGCAAATATGAGGATAATTTTGTGTTTGTTTTAAAAAAGAAAAACCTTGGCTCAGTAAATTTATTTTCCTGCTCATGACTGATTTAAATTATACGTAAATGCTGCTTTGTCCACTCTGAACTGTGTGATAAATCTGAAAAAAAATCCTTATTTTTTATACATATTTATGTATACACTAGTTCTTTCCCGTCAAAAATGACGGGCCCGGTTAAAAAAAGAAAAGAAATGAAATATTTTCTTTCAGCTGAATTAGAAATCAGCCATGGTAACATATTCGATTTTATATTGTGAAAATAACAATTTTTAGTTCCAAATATTTATAAAATATCTTATAGAAAAAACGGGAACGACGACAAAAGTTTAAACATTTTTTGTAAAAATGAAAACTTAAAAATGAAAATATATTTAAACTAACCAATTTGTATTAAAAACTTCTAAAAGTTGAAAATTGACTGTAAAGCCCATATTATGGTAAGACATTCTAAATGTCAATTCTGACTTTTGGATGTCAAAAATGCTGATCCTTTTAAAAAAAATAAGAAAAGCGACATCTTCTGAAGCTGTGTCTACTAAATTTATTTGCTGACCAAATAAAAGATTACATCACCTTTTCAACAACGTTTTTTTTGTTAAAAATGATTTTTAAACAAAAGAGATATTTAAGAAAAAATGTTTAAGGTAGGTGTTTTTTTAAAAAAAATCTATGTATAACAAAGAAAATTTAAAAGTTTTTTTTATAAGTTGTTTTCTACGCTATGATTCCGCACATTAAAAGCTTTCAAAATAATTTCTTGCTTTCGCTCGTCTTTTTTAAGAGCTGCATCTTCATTTTCAGCTAAACGTTTCATGCATTCCAGTTCATTCCATTTTGCATTGCAGTCAAAGTATTTTCTCACCAATTTTGTGCCCACGTTGAAATTAATGTTTTTTAGGTAATATTCTACCAAATCGAAGATATTTTGTGTACATTTATTTGAACGCTACTTTGATTTGTTGACACCTAGCATATATTTCCTTGTAATGAGACATATCCTAATTTCTTTTTGTCATTGCAAAAATATCCTTTCAGTTTATGTTATTAAAAATTGAATAGACATCATCAAGTAGTCTACTTAAATATTTTTTTATTGTTGATTCTTAAGCCAAAATTAAAGCATCTTTATATAACAAACGTAACTGTATTTAAACGGTTTAAAAACTGAAGTTAAAAACATACAATATTAAAAATTTAAATTCCACATAAGATTTTATTTGATCACGTATACATAAATATACACATTGAGCGTTGTCCTCATGGGCCTAAAACAACATTTAATCCAACTTTGATTCTACTCTATGCCTAATGTTGAGCAAAAAACAATTGTTTTTCTAGTTGTTTTTAATTTTTTTTTTTCCAAACCTTACTTAATATTAAGGTTAATTTCTCAACAATGGTAAGGAAAAACTTAAAGCCACTCGGTGAATTTTTTAAAAATCCATCAATAAAAACTAATTTATGATTAATTTTTGTAGGCATGGAGCGGCTAGGTTGGCATTTGATGCAGAAAAAGGGTCAAAAACATACTTTTTTTGTACTGAACTTTTTTTGTAGCTCATTTTTCTGCAAAACCATTGTAAATATCGTAAAGCCACTCGGTGAAAATTTAGATATTCATTAGCTTAACAAATATTGCTTAGACGACTCTTTCTGATTCCTTCTTATATTCATGGCATTTTAAATATAAAAGTGCAATTTTCTTGCATTTTTTAAGAGAACTATTTTTATAATTTGTATTTTAAAACTTGCAGTATAGAGCATTTTTTTGTAAAGAAGATATCCTTTTTAATAATACAAAATTATAAAATGTTTGATTTTCTACGAGGAAAATGGATAAAAAGATTAAAAACACAACACCTCCAAAAAAAAGAGATTTTTTCAAACATCTAGTTATCAGGCACCCTGTATGCAAGGATATTTTGGAGTACTACGAAATGAAGCTAAATCTATACTCTCTTTGATGAGTATAGTTACACCTTTGTATCTTAAAGTTAAAAAAAGTTGTTTTTTTGGCATCATGCTAAACATAATTATAATAATAATAATAGCAAAATTTATGCAGATTTGGAAAATTCCAGGGGACTACTGCGATCGCGCAGGCGTCTCCTCTAAATTGTTTTCTCCTTATCTTTTCCATTTCTAAAGAAAGAGTAGCGATAACTACAGTACTCATTTTACTTAATTTATTATATTGTTAAAAGGCTTTTTTTTTCTGAAAATATTATAGAAACGTCAGATCTGCAGTCATTTAGTTGATGCATTCGGAAGCAGCATGTTTGAATACAAGTTCAAAATTTCATTTTATTCAAACCGTTCATTTTATTGAACCGTTTATCAAATACAAATTATTTTTATTTCTATTTCTTTTCAAGTTCAAATTTTTCATATATGTTGTAATTACATATTTACGCTCATATCTTTAAAACGGTAACTCTTTCAGTAAAAATGTCAAGAATAGTTTTGAAGAAAATTGGTGGATCTATAATTTTCATCTGAATGATTTTACTCTAGGGATTGCATTACCGAAGTTACCATCTTTGGTAATCTTGGAATTCGAATATCTTTGGATGCGCATATGTAATTGTTGTGATCTTTTCAGAGGTGGGTTATTTTATTTTACTTCAGGTGTGTGCAAAAAATCAGCAAAATCTGATTGTTTTTGAAGACAAATACAAAGTAACTATACAATTGAACATTTTTTTTTTATTTTAAAAAAGCCCTGTTTTCGAAGAAAAAATTAACCCCTTTACTTAACCTTTTGAGCAAAAAATGGTCTCAAAACGTAAAGAACCATCCATTGCAAATATTAAGATGCAGTTACTACATCGGATTTGAATTTAGTTTAAGAGTTATAAGAACAAATTTGTGACTTAAAGGTGAAATTACCGTGTATTTCTCTCTTATTTGACCTAATCTGATTAAACTGAGTATGAGGGCATTATATATATATATCATGCACTTTTAGAAACCGTTGAGATATTTGAAGTTATTTTTTCGTGTCGCACTGTGTAATTATCGATTCTCGAAGACTTTAAAACGATCGACATGCAAGTTAAATTAGTTAATTATTAATTTTATTTTTTAAAACAACATCAGAGAGAACCTCTGATGTGTTTCTTTATTTATTGACTCTTAAACTTAGACTGACTTAACAATTATTATAACTTAACTAATTGGAGCTGACAGCTTTGCAGCGGCGTAGCAGCGCAGCACTTCATCACGTAGGCAACTCGTGCAGGAAACAGTGCAGACCTAGCGTCAGCAGTTTTTAACCTGTTCTATTTGTTTGTAGAACAAATGTCGAAATTATGTGGAATCGGAAAATAACATGAGAAGTTAACAAAAAATAATGTGTGACGTTAACTCTTCCCCTCTTAAGTGCAAACGTCCTCGTTTGTTTAGAACAATGGTATTTGGCTTAGTCTTGATGGTTTAAGTGGTCCTTGAGATTTCAACTGATCTTGGGATTCAGGTGATGAAGAAGGAGTAGATGTTCCGATAACTGTTTTCACTTCTAATCTTGTTTTTTTCTTATTTGATATTATTTTGCCTAGTATGAGAATTATAATCAATATCGTTAATATCGAATAACTTATGTTTGCTGCAAGATTATAGTTGGTTTTGGTTTTTATGAGTTCCATATGTTCCGTATTTCTGATGTGTAAATCTTTTAACATTTCTAGTGATAGTATTTCTTCGTATGCGTCTGCTGCTGATTGTTGAATAACTGCCGGTATTGGTTTATATCTCGAAGATTCATGAAAGCTGTAACTCGTGTTTCCTACCACTATGGTGGCGTTATTAAAATGGATAACGTATGATCCGGTTAAATTAAGGATATTTCCGTCAACAAATATTGAACCATTGTATTCGTTTAAAAGTAAGATTCCAGAATCGATACTTTCGACAGTTGGCACATGCTGGCTGTTTGTTCTTACGCATTTGAAAAGCTTATTTTCTACTATGTTTGGAATACATTCGGAATTGCTTATATCTATAATATTTTCTTTAGTACATATCTTTGGATCTGTATTAGATTCACATTTACTTTTTACTCCATAGAGTTTATTATTACAAATAAGTATATTTTCGTAGGGTAATTTGTTTATTACATTTTTATGTTTAATTGCTTTTAGTAGCTTAGAGTCACAATTATATTTTTCCGTTGTTGGTATACTTATAATTAACAATAATGTATTATTATTGGAAGCGATTTTTACACTTGCATATTCTAGAGATTCTTCAATATTTATTTTATCAATTTCATTTTTTCCGAAGACATTATTTAGTTCATTTATTTCTATATCTGATAATATAAAGGAGTTTACAATTCCTGCCTTTGCCCAATGTAGGGCGTAATCAATGTTTACAATATCTTCTTTAATTATTTGCAATTTATATTTGAGACTTACTGCTAATTCGTGCTGGATAGAATCCATGTTTTTAAATTTACTTAGAATATCATTGCTTATTTTGGTTACATTATTAATTCTTTCAACAATGCTTTTATTAATTAATATTTGTTTATTATTGTTACTTAATACATTATTTATTTTTTCATATATAATTCGTTTATCGTGGTAATCAGGGCTTCCTGATATCCATTTCCAAGTGCTACCGAGGAAGTGAAGGGATCTTTTTTGTTTTGGTTTGTGAACTGGAATGATTCTATTGAGGAATGATTGTACTTGAGATACTTCGTGGATGAGGAAAGGTATTAGTGGATTTTGAAGTGTAATTTTACTGTGAATAGTCCGGTTCAGGTCAATAAGTATCTGCCTATATTTATCTAGTTCAATGTTGTGTATTAGTTTAAATGTTCCATTCTGTACTTTAGCTGATCCGGTGTCGAACATGACTACTTGCGAGTGGGAGTAATCAAATATTTGGATTTTTGCACTGCATAATAAGGTCAGCGATCTGTAATAAGAATTTTATGTTTTTATATTGTTCTTATGGACTATTTTTCCTGATTGTGTTTTTATTGTGGTTCTATGATTTTCTAAAACTATTTCCTTTCTGAATTTTGGAGTTAATTTTGATCCTAGTCTTTTATTTATTTTAACAAAAACTACGTCTCCTGTTGAATAGTCTTTACCTAAGTTTCTATTTTTATTATGAAAGTTTAAATCTTTCAATTGTTTCTCTTTTAGTTTGGTCAAGTGGTTTTGTCGTTCTGTTTCTTGCTGCTGTGGGTCATTATTGTGAGATCTGTTAAGGAATGTTTCAATGGGCTTTCTTTTTGTTGTAGAGTGGATTGAAGAGTTATATTCAAATACGGCTTTATGTAAAAGGTCTTCGAATGACGTATGTGGACTTTTTGCCTTTAAACAACGCATAATTTCACTAAGGGTGGAATGAAATCTTTCTATCTGTCCGTTTGCTGTGCTGGTGTATGGGGGTGTTGTATATACGTGTATTCCTAATTCGTCCTTTAACATAAATGATATTGTGGCGGAGTTAAATGATTTTTCGTTATCACATACTAATATTTTCGGTATTCCGAATGAATAAAGTAATTCTCTGAGAGGTGTTTTAATATCTTCTGCAGCTTTTGATTTTATAATTCTTACCTGGGTATACTTGGAATATTTATCTATACCTGTGAGAACTAATACTTTTTCTGTTATATAAATATCCATGTGTACTATTTCACCTGGATAATTCGGAATTGGTGTAGGTTGGATTTCTGTTTTCTGTGGGTGGCGATCATATTTCTGTTCCTTGCAGATTTTACAGTTTTTCACAATAGATTTGATTTTGGCATGCATTTTAGGGAAGTAATATTTTTGGAGGAGTTGATCTTTATTTTCTCTGGGATTTCTGTGTGCTCTTTGATGTTCTGTTATAATAGCTTCTTCTTGTTCTGTTTCTGAAATTAAATCTGTAACTCTAGTTTGCGTGAATCTAATTCTGACATTATTAAAATGAAATGGGTAGATTTTTTGAACTTCGCTCATTATATTTTCTGTTGTGTAAAGACCGTTTAGTAATGCTGGGTTTAAATGTTTTCTAAATAATTCAATTAGTTCTTGTTCGTTGTAAGATTCTTGCGTTACTATGTGTCTGTGGTATCCTGGAAAAGGTATTTGAAACTGATATGTTTTTTCTGGTCCTAAATGTAAAAATATCTGATTTTTAAAGACATTTACAGGGGATTCCGTGGAAGGAATAAGGTTGTGACTGGAGCTTTCATCGCTATGTTCGGAGGCAGTCAAAGAGTTGATTTGAGAATGTTTTGGAGGTCGAGATAAGGCATCTGCGACAACGTTGGTTTTTCCTGGTTGATATTTCAGTACATAATTATATTCCTCGAGGATGGCTTTCCACCTCTTCATTTTGGAGTTATTATTCTTATTGCTTAAAGCATATGTTAACGGTTGATGGTCCGTGTATATAGTGACTTTAGCTTTGCCGTACAGATAGTTTCGGAGAGAGTGGAGTGACCAAATGATCGCCAACATTTCCCTTTCATTTGTTGCATAGTGCTCTTCTACTTTATTGAGTGTTCTGGATATAAATACTATGGGTTTTCCTTCCTGTGCTAGGACTGCGCCTAATGCGTATTCGGACGCATCTGTAGTTAATTGGAATTCTTTGTTCATGTCTGGGTAAACTAACATCAAGTCTTCAGAAACAAGAGAATTTTTGATTTTTTGAAACGCTTCTATTGCCTTGTCGTCTAATTTAATAACTTTCTTACTGGATTGATTCTTAGGCAGTCGCCCTCCTTCCCCTCTTAAAAGGTTTGTGAGAGGTTTTGCTAATTTGGCGTAATCGCGAACAAATCTTCTATAATAGCCGGAAAGGCCTAAAAATGAGCGGAGATCTTTTAGAGTTTGTGGTGCAGGGAAATTTACTATCGCTTCGGTTTTTGCGGGATTGGTTTTAATACCATTTGGTGTCACTATAAAACCTAGGAACTCAACTTCTTTTTTAAAGAATTCGCATTTATTAAGTTGTATTTTCATGTTAGCCTGTTCAAGGGTGTTAAAAATCCGTTTTATGTGCTCTGTGTGCGTTTTCTCATCTTTGCTATAGATAATAATATCATCTATATAAACAAAACAAATTCTACCGATATGTTCTCTCAATATGTCGTCAAGAGCCCTTTGGAATATTGAGGGTGCGTTTTTGAGTCCGAATGGTAATCGAGTAAACTCGTATTTACCGTTATTTATTGAGAACGCTGTCTTTTCCATGTCAGATTCCTTTAAAGGGATCTGGTGGAAACCACTTTTTAAATCGAGTATGGTGAAAAATGAATTCTGTCCTAATTGTGATAAAACGTCATTTATCTCGGGTATTGAGTACTTATCGGGGATGGTAATTGTATTTAACTTACGATAATCTATAACGACTCTATACTTTTTTTCGCCGCTAGCATCTGTTTTTTTCGGGACAACCCACACTGGTGAGTTGTAGGGTGAACGAGAGGGTCGTATTATGCCATCTTCACGAAGTTTCTGTATTTGTTGTTCGACTTCGTTTTTCAATGACATAGGATAGGGATATGATCGTGAGTAAACGGGATTGTCTGAGTTTGTTCTAATGTTTGCTACGACTGTTGTTGTGTAGGTCAGTTTTTCATCAGGTTCCGAGAATAAATTTGGGTAATACTTTGCAATATTTTCTATTGCAAATTTTTGTTCTTTTGTCATATGGTTTGTCCTAATTTCTATTGTGTTTACTGATTCCGATTTTTGCTGTTTCACTTTTATACTCAGTTTATTATTGATGAGCATATAGTTATCTTTAATGAAAATTACGGCATTCAATTCCTTTAAACTGTCATGTCCAAGGATTCCGTGAAAAGATTTTAAAGATGGGAGCAAATAAAATTTTATTTTAGTGTCGTGTAAGCCAAATAAATTAACGTAGGTATGTTGTGTTATCTCAATATTTCCTGAAACCGAATTTGCTAAGAAAGGTCTATCGTTCTGGATGGGATTATTAATTAGTGATTGTTGGATGTAATTTTTATTTGAACCGGTATCTATTAAAATTTTGAGAATGGTTCCGTTCTTCGCTTTACACTCGAAATAAGGTAGCGAAGATTGCGTTAACCTAAAAAATGAATGTCAGTGAAGTCTAGTGGTGTTGTTTGGTTATCTTGATGGCCTATCTCTTCGTGGTCATTGTATGTTTGCATGTAGTCAGAGAGTGGTTCCATAAATTCTTCTTCGGTTTCATTATTAATTTCTTCTTGAATTTCTTGAGCATCTATGTGGTAGTTTCTTTGAATTTTATTGGGGGGCTGCGTTTGTTTAAGAAATGACTGCCCTGGTCTCTTATTTTGCTGATAAGGATTTGGTCTGTTTTGGTAATCTATTGCTGCACTTCGGATGCTTCTATCGACATCCATAGGCTCTGGTCTTGGTTGTGTTTGTAGTCGTGGGGGTTGTCTAGGTGGATATGCATTTGATTGAAATGGTCTGTTTGCTTGAAAGAAGTTAGGTGGCCTTTGTTGATAATGAGTAAATTGTTGTGGTTGGTAAGGTCGAGGAGTAGTTCTGGAATTAGTTTGAGGCAAATATGCAATTTCGGGGTAAAAAGGCTGTCTGTGACTAAAATTATTAGTTTTCCTAGGAGGGAGTTGAGGAGGAGTAGGGTTAGATTTCTTAAATGATCCCTGATAATTATGAGCGTACTGAGTTCTATAATTCTGATTTTCAAGCTTGAGGCATAAGTGCAAAGCTTGGGGTAGATCTGCTGGTTCTCGAATCCCAAGCAGTCTAGGAAGGTCGCCTCTTAGACCTCTGACAAAGGTGTCTAAAGCCTTGTCCCGATAGGTTTGTGTTAATAATCTTAGTGATTCGTTACTAACGTCCATGAAAGCGATCTTATTTAGAATTAAAGACAAATGTGAATATACGGATTGATAGAAATCTTGAACTGAATTGTTGCCCTGTACCAAAGATGTCATCTGGTACTCTAGAGTGCTTAGATCTCTCTTATCCGCATAGTGGATAGTGAGACATCTTGAAATACACTGCCAATCTAGTGGTGTGTTATATGACTCGAGAGCAATGTCTGCATTGCCAGTAATTTTGTTGCGTATTATACTTAGAATGCCAAAGTATTTAGGAGTGCCTTTAATTGTTTTGTAAATTTCTAAAACCCTTTCAACACTTTTACGCCAGGAGCTAAATTCAGCCGGATTGCCTGAAAATTCCCTGAGGCAGCGAACTACGTCTGGAATTTTGTCTAAGTCTTGAAGATTGGCCCTATGCTGTTCATATATTTCCTGATCAGTTCCATTGGAAAGATCAGAATTGGGATTCATAATTGAATGAACCATATTTTTGCACTGTTCCAGACATATTCTACTTATCATAGCTGTGATAGATTCCACATCTATGGAATTATTGGATGATGGATGGATATTTGGAGTTGGAGATGGGTTTAGCACTGGTGGCCTGATCAGATTGTTTGGATTGGCCATGTTCTTGATTATTATTAGATTTTATTTCTTTTATACACTGGAGGGTCCCCCGTTAGGTGGTGAATCGCAGTGTGAATTTGTATTTTATAGTTAGTTATTATTTTTTTATTTAATATGCGTTATACACTGGAGGGTCCCCCGTTAGGTGGTGAATCGCAGTGTCAATATTTATTTTATTTCAAATTAACAAATTTATTTTATTTCAAATTAACTGGTTTTAGTTTTAATTGTTTTATACACTGGAGGGTCCCCCGTTAGGTGGTGAATCGCAGTGTGATTTTTATTTTATTTTTAAATAATTGGTTTAATTTTCCTTGTTATTAAATTTCTTTATTCACTTCGTGTACTTTTGCAAATGTTTCTTTTCATTCAACAAATATCTCTAATAATGACTTTTGGTCTTTTTACGAATGTTTCTTTTCATTCAACAAATATCTCTAATAATAAATTTTAATCTGTTTACAAATGTTTCTTTTCATTCAACAAATATCTCTAATAATGAATTTTAATCTTTACTTTAATCGTTATTTTTCAAAATAATAAACAAAAAAATTTTCGATGTATTGTATAAAATTATTTTGTCTTACAGTATAATGGGTATAGTTGTCATCTTTCGGGAGTGGCTGTTAGAAATTTCCTAACTCCCGTTCCTCCGATTCCTATCTATCGGCTACTAAGGGGCCTTATTTCCTCCTGCGATGACTGCTACTTCTTAAGGAGCTTTAGTGTTGCTGCTACTTGAGGAGCTTTTTCCAGTTGCTGCTACTTGAGGAGCCTTTAGTTGCTTTTGGAACACGCGAATGCGGCAATACTTCTACCGCTTGGGGAGACTTTGTATTGTTTTCGATGTTTTTCGTTTTAAACCGATTTACCAAGACTCTGCTGCTTTAGGAGATTTGTCTTGTTTTTACTTTCGGAAACGATTTACTTAACACTCGCGTGTCCCTGCTCGGGCGCCAGTTAAATTAGTTAATTATTAATTTTATTTTTTAAAACAACATCAGAGAGAACCTCTGATGTGTTTCTTTATTTATTGACTCTTAAACTTAGACTGACTTAACAATTATTATAACTTAACTAATTGGAGCTGACAGCTTTGCAGCGGCGTAGCAGCGCAGCACTTCATCACGTAGGCAACTCGTGCAGGAAACAGTGCAGACCTAGCGTCAGCAGTTTTTAACCTGTTCTATTTGTTTGTAGAACAAATGTCGAAATTATGTGGAATCGGAAAATAACATGAGAAGTTAACAAAAAATAATGTGTGACGTTAACTTGCATAAGCCAAGGGTATGCCAACGGACATTGTCTGTAACTACTTAATCTCTGTAATAGAAAATTCCTCAAAGTGAAGAAGTCTACTATGGTAACTTTCCTGAACAAAGCAGGAGCCTTAAACAACGTTTTACCGGGTTCTATCTATCAACTTGGCCTTGACGGATCTGGGGGTCGAGAAGTAATTAGTATCATAAGTACCCCAGATGCTTACTAGCAGGGCGGTCGAACCAAAGCAAGTGGATTTTAAGTTTGGCAGATTCTTTAGAAGATGTACCCCACAACGAGGAGGTCGATCTCCATTCCTATGAGTCGTAGCGATGAACCAATTGCTTAGAAGGATGAAGGGTAGTGATCACCAGGTGATAGCAGTCATCTCATAAAAACATCTCAAAAAAACAGTAAAAAAAGACCAAACTCGGACTCTACACAAGGAAATACAAAATTCCAACAGCTCAAAACATCTGGGAGTAATCTTGGATTAGAAGCTTCTCTGGAATGAAAATAGAGATAAACGTTTAAAAAAGGCATTCACAGCGCTCTTTGCGAGCAAAAAATCAACAGGAAAAAGGATTTTCGACAGAAATAGTCCGATAGATATATGCAGCGATCATTCGAACAATACTACCCTACGGAATAATAGTGAAGTGGCTAGTTAAGATCTCAATTCAGAATAAACTTACCAAGTAGCAGAAAAGTGCAGAGCTGTGCATTACCACGTTATGACAGAACTGTGCATCAGGAATGGAATTGGATCTTTTAGATTGTGCCTTATAAGAGAGAAAAAAAGAGCTTTTTTGGAACAAAATAGTGCCGAATTTTAATATATCGCGCTGATTTCGTGGAAAACTATCAAAACTCAAATTTTGACATGGCTAAGATTAATATAGAGAAAGAATCGTCAGAGAATCTCTACTGTATACTTCAAGATTAACTTATTCACATTGATATAATGGTTTTACGAACACTTTATCGTGCTTTCTTTATGCAAGATAATTTAAAAAAATAAAATACGGTCTAAATAAAAAATTTAAATATGAACATTGCAATCATAGCTGTTAAATAATGATTAGTAATCGT
The DNA here is from genome assembly GCA_958299015.1 of Tetanocera ferruginea. Classification (NCBI taxonomy): domain Eukaryota; kingdom Metazoa; phylum Arthropoda; class Insecta; order Diptera; family Sciomyzidae; genus Tetanocera; species Tetanocera ferruginea. The sequence goes on along the minus strand of OY282640.1, from coordinate 62,573,384 downwards.
ATTCATTAGTAATTATATTATTTTTAGTAAACATTTTAAATAATTAATTAAGTTTGATTCTTTTCTGTTTGGCTCAGTAATCAAACGATTACGATTACAAATAATCAAATTATAATCACGATTCCTTGAAATTATGAAAATAATCAAAAAGTAATCGGCACAAATAATCCGATTATTTTTAAAGATTACTTTTGATTCTTTTTGATTATTTTTGATTATTTTATGAATTTAGCTTCTTAGACTCAAAAACTTAAAATAATAAAAAGTAACCTTTTAAAATAGTCGGATTATTTTTGTTGATTACTTTTGATTCTTTTTGATTATTTTTGTAATTTCAAGGAATTGTGATTATTATTTGATTATTTGTAATCGTAATCAATTACTAATTAGAAACTTGTCCCCTAAGGATTATGTAATGATTATAATTTTTTGTGTTGCAAAATAATCTAATTGATTACTAATCGTAATCGAAATTTAACAGCTTTGATTGCAATATTAATTCAATTACATGCATACGTAAAATTATTTAATTGTAAAAGTGAGATCAATGTTTATACCCTGAACCTGAAAGGTCAGGGTATATTAACTTTGTGCAAACGTTAGTAACGCATAGAACGAAGCGAGTCCGGTAAAGAAAAGTATATATATTCTCGATCAGCGTCACCTCGTGAGTCGAGTTATTCATGTCCGTCCGTCCGTCCGTCTGTCCGTCTGTGTGTTGTCCGTATACACAGGATAAGAAGAAGGAGTAGAGATAATAAGATGAAACTTGATATACATGATCACATGCACCCAAGGATCTGCACTATTGAATATTTTTGGAATCCGCCCATGGACACGCCTACCTCCCATACAACGCAAAAATTTAAAACTGCATAACTAAGCTCATAATAAGCCTACAACAATAAAATTTGGTGTGTTTGTGTTTTATACCAACACAAAGATGTTTTTGAAAAATGAACGTCATTCGCTCACGGACACGCCCACCTCCCATACAACCCAAAAATTTAAAACGAAATAAATAAGCCTGTGTTTGACCTAAAGAGTTTTAATTTGGCACATATGTTTTTTATAACAAAACAAAGATGGTTTTGAAAAATGGACATCATACGCCTACGGACACGCCTATCTCCCATACAACCCAAAAAGTTTAAAACTCAATAAATAAGGTTATGTTTGTCATAGAGAAATTAAATTTGGTATGTTACCAAATTACCTTATTTTATACCAAAACGAAGGTGTGTTCAAAAATTGGGAGTAATCCGTCCATGAACTCGTCCACCTCCCATAGCGAAAGCACAATAAAGGCATTAACTGTGAGCTACAGGAATAAAACTTGGTATGTGTAAATTTTTCATCAACATTTAAATGGATATAAAATATAGGCTTCATCCGCCCACGGACACGCCCATTTACAAAAATTTTTTTGTTTTTGAAAAGTGGGTTTAGGGTATTTCATAGTCGGCCTAGACCGACTTAAGACTTTCTTTACTTGTTTTTAATTTAAAGCAATAAGCTGCTATTCTGACAAATTTTTAAAGCTGCTTAAGAAGGCGTGGTAAGTGTAGAAAAATATATTTATTCATTATCAGCATCACCACCTGCGTTGATTTAGCTATGTTCATCTGTATTTCTGTCCGTTTGGTCCGTTTAAATATAACATGCAAAAATATATAAATTTTTATCAACGGGTCGTTGGGATATTAAAACTGTGCCGAAATGTAAAGCCACGTGCGTAAAGTGCCGTCCAATCTCGAAAGTGCCGAAAAAGGCACAATTGTGCTTAAAATGCCATCTGTGCTATGCATCACCAGAGCTCTTCGCTCTACACAAACGAATGCACTCCATGTTATCCTGCATCTACTTCCTCTAGACTTTATTATCAAAGAAGTCGCAGCCATCACAGCAATGACGCTAAAGTAATCTGGAGACTGCTCCAACACAAACACAGGACACACAGTGATAGCTACTGCCAACACACCTTCTAATACTGGCTACTGTGTATCATAAGTCACAACTACCCAAAATTACGATGTTCGCATTCCTTCACGCCAGGAATAGAATAAAAGACCCCATCTTACATAAGGAACCATTAACATATTCACAGACGGCTCAAAACTTTAGGAGCGTATAGGAGGAGGAGTCTTCTCTCCAGACAAAGGGACTGAGGCTCCTTTCAGACTCCCCACTCATTGCAGCGTTTACCAAGCGGAAGTCTTGTTCCCAAACGCCACCTTCCAACTCCACCCAAGGAGCATTTCAGATAAAGAAGAATTCATCTTCTCAGACAGTTAAGAGCCTTGTACTTTTATTCCTATAACTCAAAATCGATAACTGTTGGCCTATCATATCTCTTAACTAGACGGCTAATCATGTCAGGATGCACATAGTTTGGGGGCCAGAGCACCGAGACAAAATCAATGAACTGACTAGGAAGTGAACGACCACCACCATTCTGCCAGAGAATGAGGGGTTGTTATTCCTTTAGCCACTTTTAAGCTCCACTGCAGACAAATTTATCAAGCCAACGAGTGATGGTGTAACCTCAGTACTTGGAACACAGCCAGATCAACCTGATCTACTTAATAATATCAGGCACATCACATTAATTCTGCGACTCAGAAGAACGGATCTCTGCATTATGGTTGGAGTACTTGGATTACTTTTTGGGCACTGCTTGATAGGAAAACATTCTCCACAGCAGGGCATTGAAACAAGGTATGTAACGGAGCTTCGACTTCGGTTTGGAAAGATCGGAACTTCCAATTGATTTTGCACCTCTGACTCCAAAAATTTTGAATCGGAGTTTTAACGAAGATCGAAATGTACCTGCGTATACGATTTTACCTATCTCAGACACGAGCGCAGTTCTTGGTTAGATAGTTTTAATTGCTTATGAACTCTCTTGTGGAGAGTAAATTCGAAATTATGCAATTTGCACTCAATTCCTCGTCAAAATTTATCGTGTCCTCCAGGATTAGTTGCAAGTGAGCAACTTTTAAGTAGTGTTGGTCTCATATATGGTCCTCTAAGAAATAGGTTGGACGATGAGAAAGCTGACAAGCTTTTGTTCATTAAGTTCAATTTAGTTCTTTTAGAGTCACTTCATTTGGCTTAGACAAAACTTAAAACTAGATATTTTCCTATTGTTGCGTATATACTATACGTACATGTGTCTTATATATACATAAAGTTTTTAGTGTTGATCAGAGAACTGCAACGGGTAGCTTTTTTGAGACTCTGAGTAGATCCGAAAAAAATGAGTCCAAAATGAGTCCCTCAAAAAAATACTAGTATACTCAATCACCAGTCGGATCGGGCAAAGATCGGGTTTTTTCGGTTCATAAATACTTATAGTTGTCGTCTTGCTGATACTCATCATACTTACCCAAGAACTCATAATCGACACAAACACCCGAATCACTCGGTTAATTCTGCCACTGATGTGAAGGAGAGCGCAGATGAGTGCAGCAGTGAGAAGTGAACGAGTGAACGTTTTCTGTGTGTAACAGAAGCACATGTTCTTCTTTTTTTGTTTTTTATTTTGCTTGTTTTTTTGTATTCAGCTTACATATATACGAAAGCTTAACAGAAAAAAAAACTCGCAAGCGTTGTTGTAATTCTCTTTTCGTCCTAGAGTGCAACAGAAAAATATCAACAACGAAATTTCTACAAAAACACAATAAAAAAATTCAGCTGATATTGCCTGCTGTGCGATAACGAAAAAACATACGCAAAAAAAACAAATCCAAGCAAAATAGAGACGTTGACAGAGAAAAAGCAGTACTCAGGATACACTCAAAATACACTCGGTTCGAGCTTCTTTGCTATACGCTTACTCAACGCACTCATTGAAAACAAATCGAAGTGGTTCGGATCACATCGCTCTCGGATATAAGTACGAACTTATACCTGAAAATATTCTAATAAGAGTATGATTCTAGGTATTTTACTTATTTTATTGAGTCTGGATAGGGCATAGAACAGCAAGAAACTCGGGTATGATTCGAGTATCCGATTTCTGTCGGATACTGATTGCAGTTCTCTGGTGCTGATTAAAGATAGTGAATACTGTACTATGTTTTTTTATTCTTTTGTTATTAATAACCTAAAGAGTTAACTAACAAATCTTTCTTGGACTCCGACTCCGACTTCAGCTCCGATTCCGACTCCGGTTCCGACTCCGGCTCCGATAAATCAAATTTCAAAACTTCGGTTCCGATAAACTCACCTCCGTAACATCCTCAATTGAAACCAACGACCACTGTTGTGCTGTAGTAGTTACAGTGAAGATGAAGAAATGAAGTGGGACATGTGCTTTGTCACTGCCTTAAGTTGAAGGAGATAAACAATTATTTTAAATGAAACAATTAATTTGATGGTTTTGTGGGGGATTGAACACAGGACAGTTGAGTTCTAAACCTGAACGCTAGCAAACTCGGCTACGCAAACTCATTAATAACGTAGGTACTAGTGTACTGTGTTCTATAAATAGACCGGCTATTGATTAGTTCCAAAGGTATCCTATAAGGTGTCAATTGACACCTGCCGATATAGTTTTGAACCGGTTCTAAGATTGATCCAACCGGTGTCATTTTCCCCCTATCAATGACAACGCCACGTTAAAGGGAACCTGTTGGTTTCATATGTTGGTGGATGAATTAGGACAGGTCACTTTCACTTAGGAACCTATCACGTGATAGGTTCTGAACCGGTTCTTTTCTTCGTAAGGTATAAATTAGAGTCTTTGGCAAAGGTACAGTTACCTCATTTTCTGTTCCCATATTATTAAGAAATAAACTCATTAACTTGTTTTTTTAATATACAATCTTTATTAATTTAACGACTAGATCCAAAAAAGTTTTTAAATTAAATAAAATATTAATAATAAAAACATATTAAGAAGTTTTTACTTCGATATACATTTCATATGTTTTGTTACATTTTTTTTTTTGTGATTTTTTTTTAAATTTTTGTTTCATTTTTCAGAATCTACTATTTTCAAAAATTATTGCAAAAAATAGTAAAAAAAGTAAAATTAATTTAAACTTAAGACTTAATGCAACAATGTACAAAAAATACTTTTTTAGTAAAAAAAAATTATGAGAAATAATATATACATCAGACATTTTTTTATATGTTACTCATACACGCAGCTGTGCTTATACTGTGCGTTTTAGCTTGGTTAAATAGAAAAAAACGTGTGTTTTTTTATAATTTTTTTTTTAAATAACTAAGAAATAACTTAAATAGTTTAAGCTTGTACATTATTATCGAATAAACACAATCATGGAATATTTCAGTTACACAGACAAGCAGAAAAGATATAATTGTTGTTGTTGTACATGTTGCACTACATGAGGTTTTTATTTTTTCAGTGTACCATAATGCAAATAAACATAAAGTTAAAAAGTTTCGAGTGTTCGTTTGAAGCCAGTTTTGGCTGCATTTTTATTGTTTAGTGTTCGTTAGCGCAAGAATTATAGAAAGATTTGAAGACATGAATGCAAATTGTATAAGAAGCATTGTGTATGTGTAAAGAAAGTTCAGTTTGTAATTCTTTGAATCAGTAAAGTTTTGTAATTTTTTTTTTTGTTTTCTTTTTGATATTGTGAATAATATGAATAACATTTAATATACTTTTTTAATTTTATATTACATCAAATATAAGTATTTTTTTTTTTTTAAAGATTTTCTTGCTCCGTAGTTGCCGTTGATTATTTGCTCAATATGATGGGCTTACTTCTTTTTTCCCAGTGTATCGCGCCATTCATTATATTTGTCCATTTCTTCGTGCAATTGCAGGGCTTCAATGCAAGCATTAAAGAACTGGGAGCCAAAACAGTCTTGTCTAGAGTGATAAAATTTGAGAAAAATACCAAGAAATGAAGAAAAGAAAGAAAAATGTTAGTAAAATTTCAGTGTAAGAAGGAAGATTAAAATATGTAAAAATGGTTGTGTGTGAAAAAAATTTCAACCAGTTGCAAAACTAACAAAAATATTTATAGTTTTGTTGGACTCTTGTGGCCAAAATGTAGCAGCTTTTAACAAGAATAGTTTCCAAAAATACAACATACATATGTCAAAAATTTATGATATGTGTACTAATTTTTTAATTTAACAAAAATATGCTAAATTTTCACATGCATTCAAAAATGTGTGCATGCATTTCAAATTGTAGCATTTAAAAAAAAACTCAAAATAATTTCAAAACAATTAACGTTCAAAATATTAAAAAGAAATTAAAAATGAAATTAAAAACATACCAATAAAATAAAAACATTTGTTTGTGATGGATGAATTTCATATGTTTGGAATTCCATCACAGCTCCCTGCCACAGCGTTGCATGCAGCTGCTTTACTTGCAGTGTTGCAAGCCAACTTAAAGATGCTCCTCCATTTTTCCCATAGTTATCACATATTTCATAATTTTATTAAATTTATATTTGCCAGCAAATTTCGTTAAAACATACTTAATTAAAGTGTAGCAAAATAATAAAATATAACTAAAATGTTGAAAAAGCTGCACATTTATGTGTGTGTTGTTTTTTTTTTAATATTTTTAACATTTTCAATGTATTTAAATAAATTTTTATTTACGTTTTTGTGTGTTTTTCACAAATTGCAATTTTTTTTTTTAATTTTTGTATTTTATAGATAATGTTGTTATTATAATTTTTAAGCTATGTATGTAGTTCATAAATTAAGATACACTTAAAAAAAAATCAAATACTTTAGGTTTACTTTTGAGTGTGGAAAAATATTCAAAATGTATGCAATAAAAAATTTAAAGTCATACTTTTTGTATTGGAATCAAATGATATGAATGAGAGAAAAAGAGAGAGAGAGAGAGAATTAAGTGTAGAAAAATATAAACTGAACAAGAAATTCAATTATTTAGTTTTGTTTTTTCACCGTCCTACAACTACAAATTTAAAAAGCTCTAAAAATTATAGCAAAATTTTAAAATTTTTAACTAAATAACAAAGGCACACCTTACATAAGTTCTTACTTTATAAGCAGTTATGTGAGGTAATGTAATGTCTAGCACTTGGTTAAGTATTTAACTGTTGCAACACTAACTATATTTAACTATCTTATGTATTAAAAGTTAATCAATTTGAAATTTGTTCAATATTATTTTATTTTTTAAAAAAATCTTAATTGAAGAAATGTCGTAACAACTACAGTTTCCTTAACTTTTGTGTAGGAAAATTCTTGCAAAACTTATAACTTGTAATTGTAGGACGGCTTTTACAGACATTCATATAAAGTAAATATGAAATTTTTCTGTTTTGATTTTTAACTAAATTTAACAATTTCAATATTTTTCTACTACTTTTTTCAATTTTCATGTATATTTTGCTTATCGCACTTATTTCGAAAGTAGTTCCTTTCGACTGTTGTTTTTTTTTGTGCTCTTTTTTTTTGTGTTCTTAACAAAGCATAAAATTATTTATAACAAAAATGTAAAAAATCTATGTGTAAAAAATAAATTACATTCATTTTATTTATATATATTTTTATGTATAAATATATTATATAGGTATGTTTAGACTAAAAATAAATAAAAATAATAAAATTAATCGATAATCGATACTAAAAATAGTAGTAAATTGTAAAATACAAAAATAAATAAGTACAAATTAATTTGGGGGAAGAAAATAATACGCTTTAGAACTAAAGTTATGTTGGAACCAGCGGCATATTGAATGATATTGGAGAACCGTTAATAACTTTAATGAAATGTTGTAATTTTGAAATTTCATCGGATGGAATAAGAAGCACTTTCAGACATTCTCCAAACCATTTTGAATCAAAGCAGTCTTTCCTGTAAAAGTAAATAATAACACAAATAAATTAAGTTTAAAAATAAAGATCAAAATATAATAAAATAGTATTCCAGATATGCATAACAAAAAGTTGTTAATCGTCAATTTAAAAAATAAGAAAGTATTTTTTATACAATAAACCAAAAAAAAAAAAAAAAATAAACAAAAAAAAAAGCAAAAAAACAATAATATGAAAACTTTGACATGTTTTCAATTCAATTATGCAATTATAATAAAAATAAAAAATCGTAATGAAAATACAATTATGTACAAGTAAAATTATGAACCGAAATGAGCATGAAATGACAATGAACCGAAATGACATAGTACCGATATTAATACTACTGACTCAATTATATTGAAATTTAAAAAAAAACAAATTGTTTTTCCAAATATCTTATTAAAAAAAATGATATTCTGAAATCGCATCTGATTTTTTATTTTGCGGGTCGAAATGACTTTTTAACTATTGATTAAAAGACACGGTTTGTGGTTTTCACTCACGATTTCTATTTTTGCTAATCAAATCTAATTTTCTTAGAGAATAAAGTTTTCTAAGAGAACTACTCCGCTTCAATTATCTTTTACATATATTTTACTTTTTCAAATAGTGCGTAAAACATCAGCTGACTGACTACTTAAGTGCAGTAAGGACCTCTGAATATGATATCAATGTATTTAAAATAAACCGTGAAGCTATATCACGTTTACACAAAATTGTAGGTTCAAGACGCAGAGCAAATAATTTTAACTTAACTGTGCTATAAAGTATTTTAGTATAAATAATCTTAGCTAAAATTAAATAAAATAGAGGAAAATTCTTCTAGGCTTTTGTTTTTACGATGATTGAATTTCAAAACGAGATTCTTACATTCAAATAACGTATTATTTTAAGGCAAAAATCTTGCTGAGATGCTATTTATATAATCATGGCTGTATATCGGCCATTCCATATCAAACGGGCACGTTTCTGACATGATTATTGTTTAAAAATTGATACTTGCAGATGGAAAGTATTGAAAAAAAAACTTATTTGCATTTAGATTATTTGTTTTTAGAATTTAAGAAATACATTCAGAAAAATTACGAAAATGTCATTCTATGGATAACACCTGTTGTTTCTTATAAAAACTCTTTTAAAATGTTTGTGTATTCTTTCGTTACGATCGATATCGTATTATCGTTTAATAATGTTCCAAGTTAGTTGTCCGTTTTGAAGTACTGATCTCAACAGTTAAATTAATGTCTACCTTTCCTTGACGTTTCGTTTGACAAAACCGAGTATAACACTTTCTTTATAGATTCCATATAACCTATGTAGGTCTAATTATAAAAACAACTTAATTTACATTCATTATCCAAAATAGAAAATGTGGTCATGAATCGATTCATAGTATTGCACATTAGCTGCACCAGCATTAGCGATTATATGCACGGTAAACTTAACGAAGTGGTAATAAATTTCCACGATTTATAAACGTTAGTATACTGATAAAAGTCAAAGACACAGTCAAAGACAAATCAAGCCTAAAGGATTATTTTTATCAATTAAGTTCAATTAAGTTCAATTAAGTTTCAAGTAAAAATTTGGTAGAAGTCGTAAAGACGGAACCTCATTCCTGCGCAATAACTCAAGATATTGTGAAAATTATCAAGGAGGTAATAATAAAGTGATTTCGAACGCTGATAACAGAGCAATTTGGAGAGCAACATCGAACTCTCATGACTCAGCTTATCTAAAATTCAAAGAGTGATAAAGAATGTACCACATTTAAAATATAAAAAGACGGAAGTTGAAGAAGAAACCTCCACTCAATGGTGCTCGCAAGGGAAATCGTCTGAATTTCTCACGTAAGCACATGACGTGAACTTCAGAATGGCACAACGTTGTATTTTGGGTAGGAAAGAAATTTAATTTGGAAGGTTCAGACGGCTACAATTATTACTTTCATGATATTCGCAAGGAGTAACACCAGTTGAAACGCCTTGATAGTAGGATGGGGGTTTAAGGTGGGGACCTATTTCCTACTTTGGTACAAGCAAGTTACAGTTTTTGACAGCAAATATGAATGCCAACATTTACGAAAACGTACTTCAAACTGCTTTTCCTCGTTTGCGAAATTTGTTTGCTAATTTACCATGGCATTTTCCATAGACAATGCCCCTATCCTAACTGCTCGGTGGGAAAGTTTTCGATTGAGGGTCAAAATTTAATCTTAATGCAGTGGCCGTCTTAATCACATGATATAAACATTATAGAAATACATGGGAATGCCTCGCTCGAAAAATTTACGAATCAGGAAAGCAATATGCCAATACATCGGAATATATTGATGGCATGCAGCGAATCTGGTCAGATATTTCACTGAATTATATAGACAAATTATATGAGTCACTTCCAACTTGGATGTACATATGTATGTTGAGATCATGCTCAACAATTCATTCACATAAGGAGATGTGCCATATGATGACGCGCACGTTTATTTGAATTATAAAGCTAAGTAAAACTATTTTAGAAATTATTTCTAGAGTTACTAGTACCCAAAAACCATGTTTACAATCAGCTTTACTGTAAAATTTATGGAGTTTTTAATACTTCATAAAAAAAGAGCCAAATATGTCAAATATTTCGCAAAACGGCTGTATTACCTACTTCACCAATAACTAAAAAATTGTGTGAACTGCAGACAAAAAACACGAATGCTCTTGAAATATTTATATGTATATAATTCTTGGTTTAATAAGATTTAACTTACTGAGGCAGACAGAACATAGTAACAATAAAAAAATATGAATATAGTTTAATATATAAATATTACTTGTTAGTAGAAGTCTTATAAAAAAAATTGCCTAATTTTTCTGCTGTACAGGGTGAAAGTTATGGCTATGTAAATAAGATATTAACCACGTCACTTGATTATGTTAATATATATAATTTAATTTTATACATCGACAAGATTTTTAAAAAATGCCTGCAAATAAAACTAATTGAAATAATGTTAAATTAATTTTGAAATGAAATGAAACCTGATTTGATATTAAAAAAATTTAACTGAAAACATCTTTAAAGCAGTTCGGAAACGATTATAAAAGATTGAAGGCAAAATAAGGGAGGACATTTTAGAAGAAATTAAAAAAAAAAATAAAAAAAAACAATAAATTCACGAAACGCTTATGATTGCAATTTTAGATCTAGTGTTAGAAATTACAATTCTTATATCTTTATATGGGTTATATACATAAATATATTATTAAAATATTTTAATACAATATCAATATATTTTTTTTTGTTCTGCAATAAAGTATATAAAATATTTGTTGCTCCACTATAATTAATTTATTTTAATGTTGGGAACTCGAATGGTATTGGTGAACCATTAATAACTTTAATGAAGTACTGAAGTTGTAAAACTTCCTCCTCTGGAATTAAAAGCACTTGCACGCAATCTCCAAATGTTTGATGAGTAAAACAATTGTGCCTGATGATATTGTTGTGGATTGATTGAGAAATTGATGAGCGGAAAAGTATGTGAAAATGATGTATTAAACATTTGAAATGAAACTGTATAGAAATTGGTTGAAAAAAACCAAAATAAGCTTAAGATAAAGATATAAATAAAAACACATTTATTCTTGTATTAATAATGTTTAGACATGCTGCAGTCATGCTTGTAATCAATATAAATATTTTATTTTCATCGAAAAGTGCTGTTTTTTTTCGATGGTAGAGCAAACGGTCTAATGTAGCTCAAGTTTTTTTTTTATTAAAATTTATAAATCTTAACCCATTCCTACTGGGTATTTTTGTAGTGTCATTTTCGTAAGAACACTGCCATTTAATTTTGTGAATGCATTAAAATTTGCATGCATTCAACAAATCTCTACAAACCAATTACTTTGACCATTAATAAAAAAAAAAAAACTGATTTCAATTTATTTCGACATCAACAAATTCATTTAATTCACATTTTAACAATTTCGGGTCTTCTTGAATGGCGCGTGTTTCGAAAATTTAATTGCGCTGCTACAAATATCTTGAATATCGTGTATGTCTGCCGGCAGCAATATATTCAATTATGCCTGTAGAGATACCAACTTATAAAAATGATATTATAATTTGTTTTGAGAAGAAGATGCAGTGAAAAAATAAATTTATATCTTGATAGAAATATAACTCAAAATGTTAAGTGTTAAATATTTCAATTTTCATCTGACAAAATGCTATAGGCTGCTTTCCAGTCTGACTTCGATTACTTTTAAAATTTGGTTTTTTTTTTTAAATTTAGATAATTATGCGAAAATTATATGATTGTTATAATTATTCACTTTGCAAGCAAAAACCAATAATTTCACAACTAATTTTTAAAACCTTTAAAATTTTCTAAAAAATTAATTATTTCATTAGTTTTAAACCTTTCATTAAAAGTCTACAACTAAAAAAAGAATACAAAATCTTTATAAAAGTTTGTCGTAGGTTACATCGACAATATTTTACTACAAAAAATTTTATTTTGTAAAATTAAAACAATCAAAAAACAATATCGGTTTTCTTAAATGGCATGTAATATTTATTAATACTAGATGCCGCTGTATCTACAACAATCAATAAAAAATTATTAAATTTGAAAAAAAAAATCATGTCATGGACGTCGACACTTGACTGACAGCCAATTGTTTGTTGAAAGAGTTTTTTTTAAGTTCATTTTCTTGTGTAGATATCGCAAAAGATCAAACAATAGCAATAAATAGAATTATGTTTAAAATTGCAAAAAAACAATGTATACCTTGAATCGTCTAAATTAGTATTTCAGACATGAAACTTTATCTTTAAGAAAAATAATTTTCATAATTTTACGGCACGATTTATTTCAGACATAGGCACAAAAATGTGATTTCTTAGTAACAGACAAAATAATTAGTTGCTCAAAATAGAGACAGTATAATTAAAATACAAATAGACAACAAGCATCTTGTTTTCATCACGAAAACCAAATTGTAATAAATAAGTATTTTGTCGCTGCGTCTCAAAAATCAGCTTGTGTATTTTTACAAAATTTGCAGCAAAATCAAAGAACGGATTTGTGAATGAAATTTGGTATTAAAGGCAACTGACTCCACAAAGCTACAAAACAAATAAAATAACATAATAACATAATAAAAAAAAAATTATGAAAAATTTCGAAATGGTCTAACCATTTTTTTTTTTTTTTTTTTATATACATATGAAGTAGAGTTTCCCATTTTTGAAACTTTAACGAATGTTTATAAATTGTAGGAATTAAAAATAAAATTAATGTAAACAAATAGAATGGACGAGTGATATGAGTTCAATAACCGAACATATGTTTTTATAAATTTTTATGATTTTCAAGTGTTTAAAATACTCGTATAACTTATAATAAAATATAATTCACTACTGTATATATTATTGCACATGATGCTTAAAGTGATATTGAATAGAATTTATTTACACATACACTTAGTTTAATTACAAATTAAGACGAACATGAAGACAAGCATTTAATTTGGTAGGAAGAAATAAAATTAAAACATTTCTTGTATAAAAATAACTCATATAAAAGTGTCATGTCATTAAAATTATACAAATTATATGAATGAATGTGTATGATTTTTGTGCCAAAATATTTTGTTTTCATTTAATGTTTGAACAGATGCATTAATAAAAATAAGCTACTATGTAATTATTAATTATTTATTATTTGAATGTAAGCAAAGACACAAAAATTTTTAATGTATGATATGTGATGTGTGTAAAAGAGCATAATAATTTATTTTTTTTAAAATTGAATTTGGATTTAACATGAAAGTTTATTACCTAAAATAACACATTAATAACAAGCTTTTGCTGAAGATAGCTTTTCTCGTGCTTTGCAAATGCCGAACTAAAAAAATATGACAGAAAACTGACATATAATAGAGAAAACCAGGCTTAAATCTCTGGCAACCTTATTTAAATTTATTTTCAGAAAACTAACATATAGTAGAGAAAACCAGGCTTAAATCTCTGGCAACCTTATTAAAATTAATTATTAAAAATGTTTTGCATAATCATGGCACCACTTTACGATTTTGACGATTATTTGTGAATTGTTAGAAAAACAAAATGTTCTATTAGTATCCAAATTTTTTATTTCATTTACTTTCCATATTATTTTGCACAAAACCCGATATAGATTATTCGATTCTATCGAAGAGCAATCTTAAGTTTCTTTGGAAAACATTTTTCTTTTGGATTTACGCAGGATCCGCTTTAGACCAGACTACACACAGAAAAATCGCCACATAAAAACCTTGTAGAACAAAGTTAAGAAGGTTTATGGATGGTTTTTACCCAAGAAGATTTTCTTCTTAAAGTTATTGGCTTTGTCTTCTTAAATTAATTCAAGAAGAAATCTCATACAGCTAATAGGTTTTCTTCTTGATTTTGTTTAAAGAGAAATCTTATACAGCTCCTAGATTTTCTTCTCAATATGTCAGAAATAAATAAGAAATAACGAATAAACGATACACGAAGTCTAGGACTTGAAAAAAGTATTGAAAATATGGATTTTAAAAGAAATTAAGAAGATATCTTATATTAAATAAATTTAAGAAGATTTTCTGGTGAAAAACAAGAAGATTTCTTCTTAAAAAATACCTCTCCACTTTTACCTTGTTTTTGAAAAGACTTGAAAATATGGATTTCAGAAGAAATTATGAAGATATCTTATTAAACAGAAAAGCAAGAAGATTCTCACTTGAAAACAAGAAGATTTCTTTTAAAATACCTCTCCTCTTTCATCCTTCTGGCCCCTTGTTTATGAAAAGTCTTGAAAATATGGTTTTTAGAAGAAATTAAGAAGATATCTTTTTTAAATAAATTTAAGAAGTTTTTTTGGTGAAAAACAAGAAGATTTCTTATTGAAAAAATTTCTCTTCTTTCGTGTTAGAAGAAATCTTAAAGATTTTATGTGACACTATTTTTCTCTGTGTACACAGTAAAAAGTTTGAGGATAAATTTTTTATAACATTAACAATTTATTATAAGTTTTATCCCTCTCAATATAATAAAACTTGCATTTCCATACCAACAGCTATTTTATTCCAAAATAGTATAAATTTTATACCATAAATTTATAAAATTAATACGTATATTCCAGTTACACACGAATACCTCACGGACTCACTACCGAACTTCAGCGATGCTAGCAGGCAATCAGTTTGCGTTTGTTCTTCAGTCACTACTAATGTTATACACAAACAGTTCCGCTGAATATTTTTTGTACATACAGATTAAGACATAAATATTGCGTTTGAATTAGAAGCTCTGCCAACATGACAACATGATTAAACATGCAAATTTCTGAGTACAATTTCTTACTCTTTATTATAAAATACTCTTTTTTAAAATATAAAAAAACAATATATCATGAAATCTTTCAATTGAAATTTAAATATTATTCCTGATTTATGACTTCAAATGTAACACATATTAACATATTTAATGTATGTTAACATACGTGTCACATATTTTTATACAATATTGCTATAAAAAGTGACCAAATGCGGTTTAAAAAAATGTTATACTCTTGCTTATAAAAATGTATACCAACCTGGTGTAAACACATTTTATTCATTTTTCGGATAAAATCCATACCAACTTTGTATAAATTTGGTTTATACGATTTTATGGTATAAATTTTACAACATATTTGGTATGGATTTATAATTATACCAAATAGTACAAAATGTATCCTCACATTTTTTACTGTGTAGGTCATTCATCTGTAGCAAATTCTATTAGTTTTTTGAACGGCAATAGCCAACCCATGCAGATTGTTTGAAGAATATTTTAACACATTCGAAAAATTCAAAAAATAAATTTTATACCATGCATTTTTATTATGCATTGTATCTAAGCAACTTATTATTAAACTTTAATACGCTCATATAATATTGATTAATTTTTTAATAAAATAAATTATTAGTACTCTAAGCTACTAAATTATTTGGGTCTTTTGTTGTGCTCGTAGTTCATCAAAAGTATCGTGTAAACAGTCTTAAGTCTAAGTGTCAGCGCAGTTCTTTAGTGTTAAATAAATTAAGGGGACATTTCCTTCTCAAAACTATCTCAAAAAGTTTGAGATAGTTGAAAAACTTTTAAACTTGTTCAAATTTTAAAAACTTTGAATTTTTCAATAACAGTGGCCAATAAAGTTTATTTTTCAGTTTCTAAACTTAAATTAAGCAGTAATTTTAAACCTGCACTTAGTTCAGACAAATTGGATCTTGTTTCGGATGAAAAGTCGCAGCTTAGAATTTCATATTTATTAGTTTCTAGCAGAAGAACTAACTCAAGGATTACTCATAGAAATGATCTAAAGAGCTCATTTGAAAGGCCGTGCTCGTGTGAAGATGAAATTATTCTATTGAATCTACTAAATTTCCATAAAATAATAAAAAACAAATTGCTCATTTCAGTCTTTAAAAGGACTTCGACAGAGTTTCAATTGCGTTGTTATTCAATTGAAAAACTAAATTTTTTGTGTTAGATGGTGATTTGAACTCGAGTCTGCCGAGATTCGTTTGCTCGAACGCCACTTATTTAGCACGCATGGTCACGGCCTACACAAATCCACATTGAGTGGCATTTTCTCACAATTTTGCATTATTAATGAAACTTTTTCTTACAATCAAATTTGTTTTTTATTTAATTTCCTCTTCAGTGAGCTCAAAATCGAGTGTAATTTTATTGTGTCCCTGCAGATAAATGGACCAGATTTAGAATAGTTCTAAACTAGTTCCAAAAGGGGCCAGTACTGGTCCTACTTCAATGCCCTTTTACATTGAACAAACTGACGCTTTTTACGGGTTGATGTCATAGGAAAAGATAATTGTCCCCATAAACATCGCTTTTTCCATATATCTGTGCTAGTTCCATTATGAATAATTCTAAACTGGTCCGTTTTGATACAATCTAAAAGTGGTCAGTTGTAAGCCCTATTATTAGCCTTAGCACTATTTAAATTATTGTATATAGTTTTACCTGTATATTTTCCATTTACCACATAATCATTTCCATGGAAAATATTTGCAAAAGTTAAAAAAAGTGTGGATGAATTTTCGTCTTAATGAAAGCCGAGCCACAACACGTTCTGAACGTGTTTGTTTTTTATTTTGTTTGTGCCTGTTGACAAGAAAAACAAAGAATATAAAAATAAATTCAAACTGTTCTATGCTGAGCGTTTTTTGTACTAGTTCGCTACTAACTCCAATTTCACTAGAAATAAACTAGTTGGTTTATCCAATTGTCTCCAAAATAACTGCTGGGGTATTATAAAATGTACTATAGCCTGTTTCAAAAGAGAAGAACATTTTCGCGCATATTTGAGAATAAGAAAATAATTTTGAGAGCGTTCTTCATTCTGATTGGTCGACATTAAAAAAAAAAATTGAATATTCTCTGAGCAGAAAAATAAATAAAAAAAAATTAATGTATATTCCTGAATTTTGTTGTTCATCGCATCTGCGCTGCGGAAGTACTGAATTTTATTTTTCAAAATCAACCAATCAAAATTGAAAAAAAGGGGGAATCAACAAATAATTTGATAGCCAAAATTTCACTTCTTCATTTTTTCTTGAGAAAATAATTTATTTTTTATGTAATTTGTATTTGATTTCTTTCTCAAGATGCAGGCCGTCGTTGCAACACCGTACTTGTGCGATCATTTGTTCTGAATGTTTGCGCATTTAAATAAAAATAGTAAAAAAAACTCAAAAAAAGCATAAAGTTCAGCGAACAGTACAAAACGAGCAAGAAATTACGCTCTAAAAAATTTTCTAGCTTTAAACATAATTTCTCACTGCGCACCGAAAAATTAAACTAAAAAATTTTCTTCTCTTTTGAAACGGGCTATACTATAAAAGCTCATCTTACTACGGTTCGCATTCCAAATAATTACGTATCAGATGATATGACAACATTTCAACATTAACCTCGAATGTTGTTATATAGCAGTCGTCGTTAATCTATCGTTATTGATAAATATCGAATAAATTTTGTGTGCATACTTTCAGGTTGATAATTTTTTCGTATAACACAAGCACTGCAATAGCAAGAAGGAACAGTTTGAGAAGAGGATGGTTTTTTTATCTGCATGAAAAGTTTCGATGGTTATTGTCTATGGTTTGACAGTTGAGAATGACAAACTGTGTTGACATTTCTGTTCAGTAAGGTTTGGCTGTAAGGTAAGTGTGTGGCTTAACACGCCCGGAGCCCGAGATCGATCCCCACTCGCGTCAAAGTTTTTTTTCCAATGAAAAAATTTTGTGATCGGCCACCACCTCTCTGCAGACAATGGCAAACCTCAGAGAGCAAATAATGCCATGTAAAGCTTCTTGAAAGCATGAACTTTAGCCCTTCGGAGTCGGCATAAAACATGTAGGTCCAGTTCTCTGTCAGTTGTGTGCAAATATTTAATAACACACACCACAATTGATCATAAGAAGCTCCGTCAAAGTCGAGGTTTGGACTTCCGTTTAATCTCTTAACCATGGAGAGTGTAAATCTCCAATTAATAAAAAGAAATTAATTTTAGTTCAAAGCATCATAAAAAGTATCGAAGTGTTTTAAGTAAAAATACAGTCAGCATGGAAGTCCCATTTCGATCTTTTGAGATGATACAACATGATACAACAAAGTGAGAGCGTTCGAGTTTTCGATGAGCAATCACACACATTTGATAATAAATTTTAGCAAAGGCTATAATAGGAACTTCGTGTTCATGATGGCCGTTTCCTAAGTATACGTACTACTCGGCAAAGAATAGTATTTTAAAAAGAAGAAGAAGATGAAAGTCGAGTTTTTTTGTTTTAACGTTTGGCAATTCATCATAAATCGTTTGACACCAACGCGAAGTTCAAAAAGCAATGATTTAGAAATGGTTTACTGAATTCTGGTATGTTCGTCCCAGCACAAGTGACACCGAACGTTCAGTTCGTCCAAAAGATCTAGTCAGTCATCATGACAGAAGTCGTCGATGATATTCATGGAATTATCTTGGAGAATAGAAGCATGAAAGTATGTGGATTTGCTGAGGATCTACGCATCTCAACTGAGTGGATACATCACATTTTATAATATTCCGTGTCCGTGTAATGGATATTGGAATTGATCGCACACTCCCATAAACAACAAATTATCGAAATGATAAAATTGTGCTGCCCCAGTGATATTTCCTGTTTCCAAACTTGGAGAAATGGTTCGGCGATAGGAGATTTGGTGCCTATTTTGAGGGTCTTGAAAAAATCTGTTTTTTGTTTTGTTTTTGCTTTTACACAAAAAACATTAATTCTGTTGACTTAATTCAACTGAAGTACAGGATTAAAATACCGGAAACGTTAAAGTTCAGAAACCATTAAGAGTTTTTTGGAAATAAGATTATCGAATAATATCAAAATTCTTCCTACTTGCCTCAAAAAAATAAAAACAACTCATATAAACTTTACTGATAATGTTATATGTAATTTTTAATATTTTTCTGAGAATTTTAATATCTATTTTTGAGATGTTCATTAGTTTTATAAGGCTACTTTTTTGTAGCAATCTTGCAATTAAAAATGTATTAAACAAATTTTTCGCAGACATGAAGACTAAAAGATTAAATTTCAACAAATTCAAGGACTTAATGTGGTCCTTATAAAAAATCAGTCTCATAAGAGTGATAAGAATTTTCAAACGAGTATTCATAATGTTCTTTTAAGGTGCTGTAATAATAGTTCAGTCACTTGAAAAGTGTAATTTTTATGCACGTTGTTTGTTAACCGAATAACGTTCCTTTTGAATTTTAATAGATCATTCCGCGGTTTCTGAGAATTGTTTTTTTTTTGTGCTGTCGGCTTGTGTCGTCAGTCAGTGTTATTATTAATTTTTCTGAATTCTTGTAAAACTCTCTTACTTGCATAACCGATGAATACTGGTTTCACGGAACAACTGATAGCAATCTTCACAGATACGATCCAATCGGAAGAACATTGTTTTGTTAAAGATTCCTTTGCACTCTAAATCGAAGAAGTTGCTCCTTTTGGACAAATTGTGATTATGTGGCAAAGCTGCAATGAGTGGAACCAAGACAAGAAACAGCACCACGGAGATCTTGATGTTGCGGGAACACATCTGCAAATAAGCGTAATAATAAAAAAGAAAATTTTAAATAATCATCAATTAATATAAAGTGCAAATTAACGAGTAACATCATTGTTCTATATATAAATTTCCCGCTCATATTGTTTTGTTTTTGTTTTGTTAAACAACAAAATATTGTTAAATAACAATTTGCTGACTGACAAGTTTTATTACACGCGCATTTAAATTATTCGAGATTTTATCGGCAGTTTTAATTAATAAAAATTAGAGGCAATCATAAAGCTTTCATGAAGTCAAACCAATAATAAATAAAACATAACGTAGAGTACTGAGTCAGAGCAATATTCAGGCCCCATCTGAAAAATGCCGCTCCCTCTGCTCGTATTTTTTTTATTTTATAGGTTTCTAGATAGCAAATACAACCCTTTTCTATTACAAAATTTATAGTTACACCCAATTAATTACCATGTGTCAGACATGTGTGCGGCTCGCTATAGAGAAATCGTAAAAATCATGCCAGACTCAGTGGCGCGCTTGAAACGATTATATGTAGAAATGAAACAATTTGAATTGTTCTTATCAGAATTTTGAGAATACATTCATCGAGGAGATGAACAAATATTATACGATTTGTGCATGTTATTTGTTTAAAATTAATTTCAGTAGCATTTTTCTGCTGACTAACACAAAATGTCTCGCAACAATATATTTCCAATCAACAAATCTGTAATAACGATTGAATTACATAAGCTTATCAACAAAAATTGTTTCAAACATGCATTTCAAACACTTGCTTCGATAACAAATTCAAAAGACCCTAACAACTAAGGTCTGCAGACGTCTATGTAATATATAAAACATAATAGAATGCAAAATAAGTTGGTCAAAATCATAAGTACAACAAGAATCAAAAATAAAATATAACTTATTTTTTTTTGTGCCACGAAGTGTATCTCGATGTGTTATTTTCAATTGTAAGCAATGTTGTCAAATTTTGGTAGAGATCATTCCCGTTTTTACCATGAATTTCTAGATGTATACCTTATTTTTCCTTTGCATTTTCCCGTTTTTTTCTCTATTCAAGTTCCAATCCTATTAAAATTTTAATAATTCCGGTATATAAAAAGAAATAAATTCAGCTTTTTATTTTTTGAGTGTTTTATTAAATTTTATTCAATTACAATAACACGGTATGGACGTAAAAATGAAAAAAAATTAAATGCTAGGAATATTTTCAGTTGTACTCAGGTGATATGTACAATAGATAAGGTCAGCTCTTCTACACAAAAAATTAACAATTGAAAAATGCATCCATTCTTTTAAAGATAACCTCAAGATAGCTCCAAAAACAAAAATACATTTTTTTACCCGCTGAAAACGAGCTAAAATAGTAGTTTTTCCTAACTTAAGCATTTTGCGTACGATCTTAGGAAAAAGGTACATTACATTTAAAAAGGCTTAACTAGAACTGTTTTTTCTACTGAGGGATATGGACTTCCGAAGAAAAATTCGACTGTTAAGCCTTGTTATCTCGTTTTAACCTGACCTGATCTTGAATTCTTGAACTTCTCTTGAACTTGAAGTCCAAAAACTTTGAGAGGAAAATGAAACTAATAAAGCCTTTTTTAACAATTAACCATTTCCAAAGATCGAAATTAAATGCAAGTTATGGAAAAAATACCATTTTGACGGTTTTACAGGAGGTCGAAAACATATTTTTTTAAACTTTTCAATATTATCTTTTTTGTATAAAAAACCGACCCAATATATTTTTATATCTAAATCTATTAAATTTTTTATTTATATTTTTACACATGGAACATCATTTAATTATATTCGGACTCACTTAATTCAATTTTAATTGCTTATCTTAGATATTTTGCAATAAAAATATAGACTAAAATTTTATTTATGCTTTCTTTTGATAATAAATTCGAGTAAAATTTAAATCTTTTATTAAGATACTTTTAAAATTACTTTCAATATTGGAATATATGAAAAGAAAAGAAATAAAATATTTGGTCGACTTTCTGAAAAAGAATATTTTTGGCATAAAAATGCGTCCAACTTAATTTTCCCCGTTTTTAAGCATGATTTTTGCTTTAAGGTTGGAAATTTCCGTAAAACTAGGTAAAATTCGTATTCTGGCAAAACTGATCGTAGTCTCAATTCGAACGCTAGAGAGCTATCTTTCAGAAGGTCTTTCTACATTCCTTCTTATGTAACAGCTAAAAGCAGCACAAGTTTTGTTTTTCAATAATTAATTTGAAACTGTTGAAATTTTTTTAGCGGAAGTCAACAGTCAAATCAAATTGCATCATCATCAATACAGTGATCCTGGAAGGTGTACTGACGCCATTAATAGTAATGCTAGCATGCCTTCTGTTCAGCAACACTCTCTTAATTACATATTCAGGTTAATATCTTCGTATTAAAACTAAAAATTTCTATTTCACATTCTCATAATTTCAGCTTTAAGCCTAGCACTCTGAAAGTTTTGACAAATATTTTGTTGCGTAGAAATTGAAAAATTTGAGAAAGTCATGTTTTACTTTTCAAAATAGAGAAAAATAAATTCTTAAAAACAAAAAATTTACGACAACTGTCACTTTTCACTTCAAAATAAATAGATAGTTCAATTGAATTTTAGTGAAAAAATGTTGCAAGAGAAATATTGCGAGTATTTTACCACAGCGAAGTAGAGTACGATTTTGACGAACATGTTGTGAAAAATTTCACACATATTAAACAGCTTTGCCTTAGGTCAAAAACATTATCGAACGTATTTAATTTAAAGCTTTTTTTATTTTACTCCTTTTTTGTGTGTTGTACATTATTGGCGGATACAACATTTCCGATATCGGCCGCAATTATTCTGGTTGAACAAAATGGATCCTTTTTGTATAAGAAAATAAAACAAATATCCGCGACGAGCTTTATCTTTAGTGTAAGTAAAATTACTTAAGTTATCCAGGGTTAAACGATTTTCGGGTTAAAATTTTACAGAAAATCGTCACGTACCGTAAACGTATGAAAAAATACCCTTCATTAAACGATTTAAATGTTAAATCGGGTTAAACGATTTTCGGGTTAAAATTTTACAGAAAATCGTCACGTACCGTAAACGTATGAAAAAATACCCTTCATTCCCACCCCCATATATTTTTGAACAATTCTAGTGAGCAGAGAATTACAAATTTCAAAACAACGTATTTAATTCAAAAGTAAAACAAGAGAGACTGCTTTTTCGGTTACGATGAACCAGAAATTAACTTTTCCAAAAAACAATTATATGAAATACACATACTTTGCTGTTAAACTGAATATTGATAAATGGCATGCACTATTTCGTGCCGTAGAAATCTTTCTTGAAAGTTTATGATCGCCACACGCTTCTTCGGGTTTTTTATCGGAACTTTGGGTAGAAGTACTCAAGAAATTCTAGATTTGGTTTGAATATGGAACTATGGAGGTGTAGCGCAGTTGCATCAATAACTCAATTCCTTCTTAAGTCGTCTAAGGACGTTATTATAAAACGATACAGATATAATTCTGCTTTGCCTTCTGGCTTATCAATATCAATATAAAATTAAAGATAAAGAAATGGCTCAGTATTAGAAAGCTCTGATCCCTCGAATGCATGGAAACCATAAAATTTTCCATTAAAATTGAAAACAACCATTGTGCCAACTATTATGCTTGTGTGTCGATCGATCAAACACTTTTGACAGCCAGCTTGTGTGTCACATAATAAATGACAAATATATTAACGAGTTGCCATTCAATAAATTAATTGCAATATTTTTGTGATAGTTGTGCAGCCAGTTCTGCTATTAAGTGAACACAAAACAATTATTCGAGATTTTTTTTTTTTTTTTCCTTTCAACTTTCATTATTACAATCATAAAATCAAGCAATTCCAAAATGCAGCAGCATAACTAAACGATCTAGCAAGCCGTATTATTTCCCCTTTTTTTACATGAATTAACTATATATTTTATTTATGCTTTAATTATAATTTACTTTTTTTCGCATTTAGTTGGTTTTCATATGAAATTCAGAATCATCACAGTATTTCAATAAGTTGTTAACTTCAAGCATTTAATACATATCTACAATTTCTGCGAAGATATCAACAAAGAAGAGACAAATAAAACTCATGAGTTATAATAAAGATCTAGCCACTTCCTCCAGTTGTTGTTGTTGTTGTTGGTGTTGTTCATTAACACATTTGAGCCTGGCGCATAAGAACCAACAGGATATTCATTCATTCACAAAATGCTATATTTATTTATGTTACCAGCTCGTTTGCTGCTACCCACAAACACACCGAGAGAGAGATCATATCCAGAGGTTCGTTTCCTTTGTGCGTGTCAAGCATCTATTTTTAGACACGAGTGCGTTGCGTGTACAAGTGTCGACCAATACGTGGAATTGGGTAAATGGATGTGGGCCAAGTTAAACCCTGATATTGATCGCAACAAATCGTGTGCGGCCTTTAACACAACTCAGCCGCCAGACAATCAGACAGACAAACAGACAGTCAGACAGACAGACAAACATCACACACAGAATTAAGTGTAGACATATTATGCTGCAGACGAAGTTTAAAATAACTTGGTCTTGGTTGATTAATGCGACGATATGTTGTTATTTTTAGCAGCTGCAAATGAAGATACGTACTTAACATTTATGTAAACGTTTTTAAGTGTCTTTTATTTTTAAGTTACTCTGTCTAAAAATAACTTCAAAGTTTCCAGCCGCAAGACATGATGTATTGCGAAATCATCGTTGAAAGTATACGGCGAAATCAGTTTTTATCGTGAATTGTATGGATTTGCAAGGCACGAGGGTTTTATGGATCGTTAACCCAGGTTTTATTAACGTATGAGTAAGGCTTACACGTGACGATATTTACGTGGAATAACCAAAAAGCCACGATTGCTAAGCTTCCTTTTTGTTGAGGCATTTCTTCTTTTTTGTTTCATTTATTGAGTTTCAGAGTCGATAGAGAGTTGAAAATAGTTTAAGAAGTTTGTTATGCTCAGCTCGTTACAAATTTTTAAATTTCGTTTAAAGCAGTTGTTGTCGGGGAAAGAGGTCAAAACTATGACAGGACAATTAAGGGTTTTAACATCACAATAATGCAGCAGCTCACAAATCACACATTTTACGCGATTATTTGACATTTTTCAACACCAACATATTCGCCAGATATTGCCCCGTGTAACGTTTTCCTTTTTCCCAAACATTGTCACTTCATGGAAAACATTTTGAGACTATTGAGTCAACAAAGAGAATTCATAGAGGGAGCTAAAAGCCATTACGAAATCGGCCTAGCAAAAATGCTTTCAAGAATGAAAAAAACTTAATCCAAAAGTGCTTTCAAGAATGGAAAAACTAAGTTGTCGATGGTGATTATTTTGAAGGTGATAAAATATATATTGAAGAATAATTAACCATTGTTGCTGTATTTGTACAGTCCGGTTCAATTTTGAACAGAATAACATGCATATCACGTTTTCTCGAAATTATTACGTTGAAATATTGAGTCATTGTCACAAAAACAAGGTGTGGTGGGTAAAGAACTAGAGAAGAAACTAGCGAGAAATTGAAATTGGAATTTGTGTTGCCTCTTCAAATAAATAAAGTTTTTTTAAGCGTTTAGCATAAAAATGAAAAAAAATTATTAGAAATGATTTTTATTTTTTTGCTCAGAAATAAAAATTATTTTTGATTTTTTTTTTGTTTTGCTCAGAAATAAAAATTATTTTTATTTTTTGTTTGCTCAAAAATAAAAATTATTTTTGATTTTTATTTATTTAGCTCTGAAATAGAAATTATTTTTGATTTTTATTTTTTTTTGCTCAGAAATAAAAATTATTTTTGATTTTTATTTATTTTCTTTAAAAATTAAAATTGTTGATTTTTTTTTTTTTTTTGCTCAATATTAAAACTCATTATGTAAAAGGAATAAAACTTGGGCATGTGTAAATTTTTTATCAAAATTAAAATGTATAGAAAATATGGGCCTAATCCGCACACGGACAAGCTCGTTTCCAATACTGTTATTGTTTTATGAAAAATTAGGTTAATGGTATATCAGAGCCGACTTTAGACTTTGAAATTGAAAACTATTCGCCCAAAGCCATTAATTTAGTGGATGATATAATGAGTTTCTGGCATGAAAAACGGTTTATATATCCATTCCTGAGGTATGGATACGAAAATTGTTTAAAGTGTTCCAGCTACACAAGAAAGTGTGGAACGGTCATTTTCTGCACTGCGACTAATTTTAAGTGACTAAAGATGTAGTTGGTCATGAGAAAATTTGGTCAAAATTTTACTCTTAAAAATTACTGTCTGTCATTTAAATAATTCTCAATAAAATAAGCTTCAAATTTAATATCATCTTAGTTTCTTATCAAATTTGAAAGAGATAAAAAACACAACTATTAAGAACGTCTTCCAAGAAGAATGCTTGTGAATTCGATTTTTAATTTTCGAGCAAAATAATAAAGATCCCTAGTGATTTTCATTTCTGAACAAAAAAATACAATTCAAAAACTATTATTTTATTTTTCTATTATATAATTATTTAGCGAAATAATAAAAATTAAAAAATTATTTCTATTTCTGTAAAAAAAAAAAAAAAAATCAAAAAACCAAAAAAAAAACATCTTTCGATTTATATTTTTTTGTCTCATAAATAAAAATCAAAAATTATTGTTTTTTTTTTGAGTTAAAAAAAAATAAAAATCAAAAATGAGTTTTTGGTTTGAGTAACAAAATTAAAAATCAAAAAAAATTTTTTTGCTTGAGTAAAAAAATAAAAATTAAAAATATTTTTTATATTTGAATTTAAAAATAAAAATAAAAATCAGAAATGAGTTTTATATCTAGCAAAAAATTAAAAACTATACAAAAATTATAATTTCTTAATTTTTTCGATATTGCTCATAATTATTATGGTCCCTGGTTTAATATCGATACTAACAGCTATGTAGAGATATATAAAAAGGAATCTGGGCGATGTATGAACGAATTTCAATTGATAAAAAATTATGATTACTTAACTTTGAATAATAATTTCTCAAATATTGTTTTTTTAACTCCTTAGGGCCAATTTTTTAGTGCTGGTTTAAACAGTAATTGACAAGAGTTTAGTTGATCGTAGATTAAAGTTAATCAGCGTTTAAATACACAATCACTTTTTCAGTGCTTGGTTACGTTACCAGCAATTTTATGCTTATTAATATGGCAGCACCATCAAACGTCAAAAAATAATCGATTCTTTTCGATTATTTTAACAGCTGGTGCTAAACTTACCAGCTTTATGATTAGTTTTGTTTCAGAAGAAGAACGAAGAAATCTGTCAAAAAGAAATTGGCTTAAGAATTGCAATAGGTTTATAAAACCGGAGGAGGCCCGAAACAGTTGTTGTGAAAATTAAATGTTCGGAGGCCCGAAACAGTAAAATTAAATTTAAAGATAGTGCTGTTAAAAAAGAGTGCTGTTAAAGCTATAGCTCTATCATTCAAAATTCCTGCTGTTGCTTTTCTAAAGCAATTTTTTTTTGGCAGGCTTCTTCATGATGAAAATTTGTTTGCAAGATTTCCCAACTTTTTAATACACCTAAGAATTCGCTGTTGAAATACATACTTTCCAACATATTTTCTTGAATTAACTATTTCTTGATTAAGCTTATTAAAAATATTGCATAAATTAACAAAAAAAATAATCTGTCAGAATCATATGGCAAGTTAATCAAAGTTTAACCGTACAATATTGGGCGTTTAACCTTAGTTTAAACTTTAGTCAATATTCACTGAAAAACTTACTCCTTGGTTTAAACTTTGCTTAAACCAGAAATAGAGTTCAACTCGCACGGAAACTATTACTATTTGATTTTGCTCAAGATTTTGCTAAACAACTGTGACACATGGCACATGACCATCAATCACCAGCGCTTGGCGATCGATGCGCAATTTATTTGTCAGAATATGTATGCCGTTAATCATTAAATGCCAAGCCCCCAATTTTATGCAGCATTTGTGATCGTTACCAAATTGACTACGATCGAAATTAAATGAAACGAGTACGTTTTTAATGAATATGTTTTGTCAAATAAATAATTAATTTTATGACGTTGATTGTTGAAAGTGAAGATCAATTAAATGTTTTGGCAGCGTTTTTAATTAGTTTATTCATAATTCTAACACGTCCACATGACAACTTTGAAAAGATATCTATCAGAAAGCTGTTTTACCATTTTTGTGAAACTTGATATATGCTTGAATATTCGACTTCTAGGAATTGAAGATTAAGAGCTAAATACCAAAGACCAAACAAGTAGCTAAATATTAAGTTTCGCAAAATAAATAAAAAATATTTTTTATGAATCAAGTTTATTAAAAATTTCAAACAAGTTTTTGTTGTAGTCATTCGGTATGACCAAAAATTGATCACAAAACTAAAATGCATCTTAAAGTTAAGCTAACAAACTTATAAAATAAATTATTATGCCAGGCATAGTTTTCTCAAATAAATGTATTTTATTTGTTAAAAAAATTTTAAAAATGTTTCTTTTTTGGGAAAAAATGAAAGTCTTGATGTCGTACTAATTAAATGGAAACAGTTTGAAAAACAGTTGATAGTTATATAATAAAATAAAAATAGAACAAATTTCAACACTTTAATACTATTCTAAAACATATTTAATATAATCTACAATCAGAATCTATCCGAATTTTATTTATTCCACATTCATAAATATTTGCTGCACACAAACCAAAAGCACTGCTTATAGAATTTCTATAATAATCGACTGTTTATTTTTGAACCAAAATATTGAGCTGTTTTATTAACATTTTAGCACTTTGTTTATTAGAAAGTCGCTAAGAAAAGTTCATTTATTTTAAGTGTAAGCATTTTTGGTTTTGTTTATTTTTATCCATTCGTTTCTTTTTTTATTAACTCGTGCATTTTTTTTTTTTTTTGAGCCAATATTTTGTACTGAATGTTGTTTGTGCCAAATTTCAATTAACGCTTCAATTTTACACACATTATCGAAAATTAACTCACATCTGCACGAGGAACTCTTTCAAGTTCTTCCTAGCGGATGCTTCAAGAAATTCCAGCTGTTAAATGAATAAAAAAAAAAGAGAAAAAAAAAAATCAACAAAATATTTATGGCAACCGGCATGTTAGGTATTTATTGTTTATTTTGAAAATATTTAAAATATTTTTTTAATTTGTTTGTTTATAGTATGGCAAGATAAGCATGTGATGTGTTTGGGGGACTGTGTTGAAAATTTTGAAAGCTATAGTAGTGGTGCGAATGCAGTGGCGTGTGCCACAAATATATCAATACATTTACTTTTAATCATTTATTTATAATTAATGATGTTAGAATATTGAAAAATAAAACCAAGATATAGACACAAGTCAATGATATGAGCGTGTTAAAATACTTTTTATAATCATATATTTTATTTTCCTGTCTTAAAATATTGTCAAATTTAATTTTGAAAAAAAAAAACAAAAAAATACGCCCAATGCATAATAAGTATCTACTTCATCACTTTGATAATTTCATAAAAGAGATGAAGTGATGAGTGATCAAATTTTGATAATCAATTTAACATGACTATTTTTAGCCATTTGATGAGAAAAATCTCAATTGCAAATTCAACAATTTTCGAGAAAAATTTATCGAGTTATTTAGCTTCTAGCATTCACACTAGAGGTGGAAAACTATCGATGGTACTATCGATAGTATCGATAGTATCGATAGTATAAGACTATCGTGAGCATCGATAGTCGCTCAAAACTATCGATAGTCGGTGTTTTTTTATTATACATACTTTTTCTCGTGTTGGCAACTTTTTTGAGTATAAACTACAAAAAGAAAAATGCTTGGCAGCACTGTATATGTGTCAAAAAACAGCGCGCCTTTTTTATGACAATGAAAGAACATATGTATATAAGTACAACCTAAGTGCCTGCTTCCTGGGTTGAATCCGAAAGAATTTTCAGTAAAGCTGGGATTATTGTTTCTGATAGACGAGGTAGACTAAAACCCAAAAAATGTTGACATGTTGATTTTTTTTAAATAAAAATCAATGGCTAGAAAGGCAACAATAAAAATGTATGACAATATTCTATGGTAATTTTCATTTATATATTGTACGTTGTTTTTATAAATAAATACATTTGAATTAAGTTGCCTAAAATGCATTTATTTTATTTTTTTTTATATTATTATGTATGAACATTTATGTTAAGTTTTCGTAATTAAAAATGATTTATACAAAATTTCAACTTTTAAGACTATCGATAGTTATCGATAGTTTTTTCTAAACTATCGCATACTATCGATAGGGCTGATTATTGATAGTTTTCCACCTCTAATTCACACCACTCTAAAAAGGGAAGCTGAAGCTTCTATAGAACTTGCAACCAGAATTTGCTTATTAACGAAGCCCTAGTTGATAAAATAGCTGTTGTTGGGCATATCAGAAGCTTGTAGTTAAAATCAGAATGTTCATATAAATTTAGCTCAAAGTTTATAATAACCTTAAAGAAAAAATAGGAAGACTTGAAAGTTTTAACTTCGAAAGAGATTCAGTATAAAAAGCTAAGTCCAATAAATCTTAGAGGCATTATCTTTAAAATTATACAACATTGAATCTGCAGAAAGAAATTTGTTTTATCTGCATCATTCGATCATTCGACACAAACAATAATAGAAGCATTTGTTGAATATTTAAGTCGTGGAAATAATGTTAAAAAATCGTGCTGCCACTATAAAAGACTAAAAGAATAACGCACTGAAAAGTACATGTGCAATATATTATTTACAGTAAAGTCACAAATATAGACTTTACCAACAACGCCATGAGCCAACTTAATATCAGATATAATCGTATATTATTGAGCTACGGACTTAATGGAACTTATAATGCTAAATCAAAGCTCCAGCTGAAGCTTAATTTTTTTTTATCTTGAAGCAACGCGCAGGGGATGCCCCCTATTAATGCGATACAAAGATACATATTGAAATCTCTGAACAAATTAATATAATCATTCACCTTCTTCAACCATTGCTCTTCCAAGTATTCCCAAATTTGAAAAATTTTAACAGTTCTAAGCAATTCAAGATACTTTCGTTATGTTCTGGGGACAATAATGGAAGCGAAGGGTGAGTCATGTACCGTTTATACTTGGGAGTATTCATGGTGGTATCTTGTAATTATTCGTATCTTGTGTTTGTTCGTAAACAAGATTAAATCCTTTTTTTCTCCGTTGATACTTAGACCGACTGAGTTCGCCCATCTAAGCTCTTCTTTTTGTGCGTGCTACATTAGAGAGGTTAATGTCGGAATTCATTATCCAACTATAAATATGCTTATATAGTCCGCATTAACTGTTATCTTTATGATCTGCCTTCAAAGTTTTCGATTATTTTGTTTCTTTGTAAACAACTAAACTCCATTGAGAACTGCTCTTGATATACGTTCTACTTGATATCGGACGAGAGGTAATTTTTTGAGCCATAACAACCAACAATAAGGAAACCCCACAAGGGCAAGTTTATTTAAAGAATAGAGAACTGAGCTCTATCGAAGACTTTTCGAAATCAGTTAAAGTAACGTCCACTTGGTTTCTCTTTTCTATTTCATTAAAAATATTTTTTCTCATAAAACTATGGGATATTTCCCCATAGTTTGCCAAATTTTTCCTATAACCAGACTTATATCCAGAAACTATAACTCTTTCCAAATATCAACAAAATGACCAGTGTTGAATGATAATTTAGGAACTCCGTGAAAAACTAAGTGGGACAGTTATTCAGTCTGGATTAAAAACAATGTTGCAGATTCAGACACAGAATATTTCTCCCACGTTGCTTCTATTGATACTATGCATTATAGTTAATCAACAAAAAATTAACAATGACACGATCGGAGGTCAGAACACTTCACCGGAAAGCCGTTCTAAGCTAGCTAGAGCAGGACTGGATAAACTATAAGTATAAAAAATGTTTGTAGTTCGCAGAAACTTTTTCTTTCACGCATGTCAAATATAATCAATTGAAAAAATTTTATTTACTGCCTCAAGTAGGATTTGCACTTACAAACGCATGAGCTTCTTATTGATAGTTTTACTTGATACATACAAATCTGAACAACCGCTTGTAAATAAATGGAAGTGACAATGCGAAAACAAAAATCCATTTTACAAATTTTCAAAATATTAAATATTCACAAATATTTAAGCAACTAGTAATTAAGTGCTCGATCGTGAAAGTATTAAAAGGGTGCCTTTTTATTGCTCTATTCTAAGCTTGTATATTTGGAAATATCCATTCATATAAAGATAAAAAACAAATGTCAAAAATAAAACCAATAGCAATTACACAGTTCAACAAACAAACTACTCTCAGAAAAATATTAACTATTATATTAACAATCGGCCGCTGTTATTTCAAAACACTGTTAGATTAATTGATTTTAGTTTAAGATAACAGTTTTCTTTGTTAAATAAAAGCTGCAAAGTATTTTTATGCTGTTAAAATCATCTGTTAAAATATTTTTGGATTTTTGTTGAAATGTCTGTCTTGTCGAAGCAATAGTTTTTAAATTTGTTTTGCCGTATCGTTATCAATATCTCAGTGGAAGTGTGCTAGACCGTCAGCCGGAGGACGTGGGTTCGTATCCTAGCTGTGTATCAAAAATTTTAATTTAATAATTGAAATTCTAATTCCGTTTCATTGACTGTTTATCCTTCATTGACGGTCAAAGATATCCTTCAAAATAGGTTAGCTTACTATCTTGAAAAATTGTACATTTAATTTTTTTTTACAAAAAAAGAAATATTTTAAATAAAAAAAATTTCTTTGTTGGTCTTGCCGGTATTTGAACCTAGAACAGTCGGGAACTAGACTAACGGCTAAACATTAACTTCCAAAACAGTGATAAAATTTCAATAAGTACGTTTTTATATGGGTTTCGTGTTCTATAGATCACCAGTCAACCGACTGTTGATTTGAAAGTTTAATTTGTTGGATAGTATTTAACAGTGAAATCGGTTATTTTAATCCATGATTTGTTTCACACAACAGCAGCTTAACCATGGTAAATACAAGCATAATTCTGTGAGAGGAAATTAGTTAGGTAAGTTTTTTTTGAATAAATGAACTGTCCATATTCATACTGAAAGGTTATCTGAGATAATTTCTCCTTTTTGCACAAAAGTATAAAAACTTAGTTTTGTTGGTTCTTGTCACAAAGTTATTCTAAATAGTACGTTAAAAAAAAGTTTTGTCTGTCAATAAACTAAAAGATTTTTTGTATATTTTTATGAAAAAAATTCTGAACAAGGTCTAACTAACTTCATGGATTCTTTAGAAAACATATTTCATATCACAAATTACGGAAGTCTCCAAGAAACAAAACATCCCTGGAATCTTATATCAAAAAAGAAGAATGGATACAAGTTTACAAAAATTTTATAAAAAAAAATTGGCTCTAAAACTATATCCATTCGAAATATTTTAATTAATTTTTATGAACACATTTCCACATAAAATCCAAAAAGACGGTACAACACCTGTTTGAGTTCTTATAGGAGAACGCGTAAGCGTCATTTTTATAGTGTTTCTTTTGAATTTTGTTACTAAAATAACTAGTTTTGAAGGTAATAATATAATAGTTTGAAATAATCGTAGGCGTTTAAGTTTATTCAAATTCTTTAAAATAAATCAAAAATTTTATTTATTGTTACAGCTTTTTTAATTTTAGTTAAGAATATTAGTTGATCATGAAAAATTATCTACATGATGTTCTATTTTAGAAATAATTCATTGTTACTTTGTAACAACATTGCTGTTGGGCTGTGTTTTTTTGTTTTTTTTCGTTTCATATGAACTTCGTGCGTTCAATTAAAGAACTTCAATCTATACTATGTATATCAACGACAACCAGACGAGCCCCTTCAATTAGCTGCTATGGTTTGGCATATAAATTCTTGAAACGTAATTATTTTTTGTTTTTGTTTACATGATATGTCTGAAAAAAATTTATGCAAATATTAGCCCTGATTCTTAGATACGCATACATGCCATCTATCAAGTGAAGAAGCAAAGTGAATGACCTATTGAGAATTTAATTAATTTATTAGCTAGATATTGTTTTCTCAATTTAATATCATTTGTTTATGCTTCAAACTGTCAAGTAGATGGTATTTCGAATTGAAATTTAATCGAAAATATTTTGTTTTTGATTTGTTATGAAACTATTTTTGGATATGATTTCACCGCCTTTCCAACGAAAAAAAAAACGGCTCTTTATGGTGCATTTAATATATAGATATTTTTTTATTTCTTTTCAATAAATCTTATAGCGCTTAGGGGCAGAAATACCAATAAAATTTTATTGGCTGGTATTTAAATTGAAACAAATCGTTGGACTTAACTTTTGTGAGATGCGCAAATACGCCGACAACATATCAATTGTTGTCGTTAATTGATTGCCAATCAAAACTATAAATTTTGTTAAATATACCCAAGCACGTTTCTGCACTCGGCTTTAAATGCTAAAACGTCAATAATTTATTGAGCTCAATAAGAAAAAACACTTCTAAGGCGGCAAAAATAAACCGCAGTGTAATAAAAATTAGGATGACGATGACGCAATCTAAATGATCACACCAGATTGCCAAAAAAAAAACTTTCAAGACAACGTTTTTAAAGGAGTTCATTTAAAAGAAAAAAGCAGAATTTTGCACAAATTCTGCTTAATATGCAAGGCGCCATTGATCAATGCTTAAAAAACAAAAAAATAAAAATTAATATAAAAAAAGTATTGCCAATCAGCGTCCAACACAATTCTTTGAAAGCTACAACATGACATTTAGAGATTGAGGCAACATTGTTTGCAGCCAACAAAATTTGACCAGATCTCTTTTGGTAGGTATGAGTTTATACCATGGCTGTATAGTGTGTGCTTCAGTTCCTTGTTGTTATTGTGTTTTTTTTTCGGCTCATCTTTGTGCCGGCCGGCTAAAACTTAAAGCGCGCAACGTATGAACACTTGGACGCTTAAGGATGCGTCATAAATTTTGCAATTTGACACCAATTAGTTGCATTCAAGCGTAGCAACGCTGTCATAGGAGCTAGTTGCCGCCTCAAAGTCACGACTTTACTTTAGCATGTTGAAATGTAAAAGCTTATTTTTATGGGTTTCTTTGAAATAATTTTTGCTGTTTGGTGTTCCCCAAAGATTAAAATATTTCTAATTTTAGCTCAATACATACATGTATAGAGGAGAGTTAGATATTATTGATTTGGATGTTGAAAATGTTGTTCTAACGAATTCACTACTTTTGATTTGGAGAAAATAATCTTGTCTTGAGCTCGAATTAATTTTTAATTAATTAAAAAAAAACTTAAGTTGATTCTTGCAGAACGAATGACAAGGCGGAACTTTGTACAGGGTTTTATTGTTGTTTTGTTTTATTCTATAAATAAATTTATATTCCATGCAAAGATTCGAGAAGTGACGTACAGTTGATATGTGACATCAAAATATCTCCAATAGAAACTGATCAGAAAAAAACTGACGTCTCATGTCTAAAGTATTAATACTAAAAGTATTAAAAGAGCGCAATTTGAAGTATAGATCGGCATAAGTCCTTCATTAAGTTTATCGTAAATAATGAAACGAGTGTATCTTTTTAAATTTTTTTCCAAACTCATAATTTGGATCCCAAATCACACATCTATGTTTATTCGAAGATAGATCTATTTATCGATATAAAAATCTCCTTTAATTATGTCTTAAAAACCCTACCATAGAGTTAGATTTGCTGGTAATGTTGTAATAATGGCTTCAAAAATTGACAGACACCTACCTAAAAAAAACCAAAAGAAAAACAAATTGGCCATTTCAGGCCTTGAAGGACTTCTTATGGACCGAGCTTTTTATGATCAATTGTGTTGTTTGTGTTATTAAATGTTTGCACACAATTAACCGAGAACTGGACCTACATGTTTTATGCCGACTCCGAACGGCTAAAGTTTATGTTCTCAAGAAGCTTTACATGGCAATATTTACTCTTTGAGGTTTGCCATTGTCTGCAGACCGATCAGAAAAATTTTTCCCCGCGACTGGCGATGGAAATCGGGCCCCGAGCGTGCTAAGCCACACACTTAACCTGCACGCCACGGTCACCACTCAACACGTATCTACCATTGAATATTTGAATAAAATTAGGGTTTTATACTTTGAACATTAAAATTGAATGCATTCTTTTAACACTTTATATTCAAGTTATTTAAATCAAACTGAAGAACCTGCTAGTCGGCATGTGAAAAAGTTGAATTGAACATTTTAACATGATCGGAAGATACATGATGCAGAAAACAAAGAAGATTATTGATAAATAGAACATATAGAAGTAGTCCCAGGTGGCTTCCTTGGGACACTCCTGAGTGATTCCTGAGTGATTCGGACGAGAGGTAATTTTTTGAGCCATAACAACCAACAATATGGAAACCCCACAAGGGCAAGTCGAAGACTTTTGCTAAATCAGTTAAAGTAACGTCCACTTGGTTTCTCTTTTCTATTTCATTAAAAATATTTTTTCTCATAAAACTATGGGATATTTCCCCATAGTTTGCTAAATTTTTCCTATAACCAGACTTATATCCAGAAACCATAACTCTTTCCAAATATCAAAAAACTGATCAGAGTTTAATGAAAAATTAGGAACTCCGTGAAAACTAACTGGGAAAGTTATTCAGTTTGGATTAAAAATAGTTTTGCAGATCCAGACACAGAATATTTCTCCCACGATGCTTCTATTGATTCAATGCATTCGAGTTATTCACGAAAAAATGACAAAAACGGAGGTTGGAAAACTTCACCGGAAAGCCATTCTAAGCTAACTAGAGCAGGACTGGATAAACAATACATCCAAGTTAAATGCCTACACAAAAGAAGTAGGAATAGCAAAGCAAACATCTTGGAAACATTTCTGCGAGTCCATTGAGGGCACAAATGAAGTTGGTAGACTTCGTAAGACCCGTCGGTATCGGGATACCTTAGAAGGCCTGACGCATCAAAGACAGAATCCAGTCAAAAAACGCTATTGCTGCTCATGTAAACTCATATTCCAGGTTACAAAGATCCGGATCAAAACAGAGCTACCAGTAACCTAGTAATGATATAGAATCTCTACAGAACCTTTACATGAACTCACCAGCATTATCACAAGGTCATCTATACAATGACCGATTGGATCTCTCAAGCCCTACAAGTCCGCGGGACCAGATTGAATTCTGCCGGCCATGATACAACGTGCCCTTCCCAGCATCATTGTTCCTCGTGAAACGCGAGGAGTCATATCCGTCTCCATATCTTTCTTTGTCTAATTTTGGTTGACAACATCCTTTCAAAAGTTAAAGCTGGTTCATGGCAACGTGGAGGATGGAGGCCGAAAATTCCTACAAAAAAATTAGTGAACTGATGACGGGGGCACTAAAAGAGCTATCAATATGGGCAGAAACGAACTGCCTGGGTGTGAATACAATCAAAACCGAACTCGTTCTGTTTACAAGAAGTAGAAAAGTAGAAAGCACCATTACTGCTGAAACTCAATGGAGTAACTGCTAAGCTTTCCACTGAACGTTAATATGTTGGATCTATCCTTGATATAAAGCTCAGTTGGAAACGCAACACACAGGAAAGAAGGAAAAAAGAACTATGCGCCCTTTATGCATGCCAAATGTTGTCGACCTGTTCTCTACGGCTCTCCGGTGCTATGTTATGATGTACACAAAAGTAGCTACCTTGACTATCTAACAAGAATGGAAAGATAA
This sequence comes from Tetanocera ferruginea, assembly GCA_958299015.1. Taxonomy (NCBI): domain Eukaryota; kingdom Metazoa; phylum Arthropoda; class Insecta; order Diptera; family Sciomyzidae; genus Tetanocera; species Tetanocera ferruginea. Next base: position 62,535,520 of record OY282640.1, on the reverse strand, counting down.
ACATGCATAGCAGTTACAGAGCGAGGAGATCTACGTCACAGGCGAGTCTAGAAATAATGTTACGCCTTCTTTCCATAGAAGAATTTCTTAAGTGTTTGGCAAACAAGAACGCTTTTCGTCTTAGTGAGTCACATGCCTGGAAAAATAACTCTATAGAACTGAGCAATCAAAATGAACAGCCGATTACATCACACCTATTGCGAAATTTTGGTATGAAATACACCACATTCTTGCTCAGACAAGAATAGGAAGATACGATTATAGAACCTTATGATAGTCTCCGATTCTAATAGTTCAAAAATGGAAAATGAACAGGAGAAGGTGTATATTGCGAAATTCTACAGATCAAAGAGTCTTACAAACTTCCTTATCACTGCAGTATTTTTCAGGCAGAAATATATCTGATGGAAAAAGCAGCACAGGTTATTCACAGCAAAAATCGAACCTCCACAAGAGTAGGTATTTTTGTAGTTAGCCAAGAGACCATTAAAGCGATGGAAAGCAAAACAACGACAGCTCGAACGTTATGTACTAAATTGTAAACAAGTCCTGAACAGTGTCTGTAATACCCACAATGTCTGCTAGTCCCCGAAAATAGCAATGTAGAAGGGAATGACTAAGCAGATAAGGTGGCAAGAAGTGGAATAACACTAACTAACAGAACCATTAAGGACGTGTTTTGCAATAAGTATAGTCAAATGAAACATCAAAGTCAGAGATAATGATAAAATGAACAGTGCTTTCAGACGTGGCTGCAATTTATATAGAAGGCTCTGGCAAAAACTAAACGAGAACAGAAGTAAGATCTTTCTGCTCTTGTCGAAACAGCAAATCTGGATACTGGTAGCAATCCAAACAGGTCACTGCCCCATCGGTTTGATGGCGAATAGGATTAGCATGACAGCACCAGACTTTTGTCAAAGGTAGAATGATCCGGAATAAACGCAAACAATCACCCACTTTCTATGTGAATGCTCAAATCTATAGAATCGTTGACTCCAATAAATAGGACACTGATCTTTCAAAGATTTGGACAAGCTAGTGAACACACTGCTGTTAGACTCATGCGAATAAAACGAAATCAGGTTTATTGGGTACCACAACCTAAATTGAATTAAAAATAATAAATTAATGAATTCGTAATGGACCAAAAGGCTCCACGGAAGCACACACGGAAGCACTAAGGTGCACGATCCTTTTAACCTAACCTTACCTTTTACAGGTTATTCAAAAGTGTTATCAGTTGAGCTTAAGTAGCAGCACAGGTTTTTTAAAAATACTTGGGCAATCAAGTGCAATCTAGACAATATAGTGCAATCTAGAAGTGTGAAATAGATGAAGAAAAAATAGCATGAAGAAAAAAAGTCTTAATTTATAAATTTAAAATTGTAATTTTTTCAGAGACGATGCATGAAATCAGCGGAATAACTGATATAGAGTTGCACGATATGATTTCTGTCCCCCTGGTATATGAGGGGATTTATGCAATGAAACTAATCACATGAGATTTTCTGAAGTTCTCTTTTCAGGTTTCATCTTCAAATTACATGATGAAACTGAGTTGCAGAGACTTTGCTCTGAAAATGCAGTCAACGACGAAAATATGAAAGTATAACGTCAAAAAGTTTCATGAAATCACAGCCCGAGAGACTTTTCATTTCATTTTCGTTTCATACTGCGCACCCTCACTTTTGACAGTCTCATGATCACATGATCTCAAAGGCAGCATGAAAAGAGATGTCTTTAGAGTTGGACAAATATGGCATGTTTTGAATTATGGCATTTACAAACTGATTATAAAATATATGTTTTTATTTTTGTTTTTAATTAAATTCCCAGACAAGGTTATTTGTAGTGTCAAATATTCCCGACCATCAGAAGCCACATTGTTGACTCTCTCAAAATTTTCATCGTCAACAAAAAAGTCTCTTAGCTTAAAAGCATAAAAGTTCCATATTTCGGTGGGTGGATCATAACCCTTGAAGGCCCCTAAATACGGACTTGCTAACAGGTTTATTCCAATTGCTTGTTTTCATTCTCTATAGCGACGACGAACCTTCCAACAAACAAAAATACTTGCTAACAGAAATATTCATATGGATTAGTGCCAAAATGGGCACAATTGTGATTTTGAAGTTGTCTGACAAACAGTTAGTTTTAATAATAATCACATTTGATTCTAATTTACAGAGCCTATTATTCATATCAAACAATTTAACATTCTTATATATTTTCATTCTAAATATGTATTTGTTAGAAAAATCTAGAATTTTTCTAAAAATTGAGCTCAATTAAATGCAACATATTTTTCCAGAATGTTAGATCATATTAAGACTTCAGAGAGAATCTACTTTAAGCGCAGAATTCTTTATTTTTTTTTTATACACTCTAGAAAAAACGAGTTTTTTATGCAACGTTGCACATGCGTGAAACCTACAGCAACAACATCAACATAAATAACATCATAATCTTCAAACCACAGATCATCAACTCATCAACAATAACAACAACAAAAACAACAACAACAACAACTCTAGTAAGAACAACATTCAACATCATGCACCTAATCACGATGTGAAAAACTATGCGCGAGACTGCTTGGTACCAGTCGAGTTGATCGTTACCCACCGCAGTCTAGCGTTTCCAAGCTACAAGACTTTGCCACAACCAGAGGCAGTCGTCCAATCTACCTAGCCTCAAGCTACGTTTCAGTTTGGTGGTTAGTCGTTAATGCATGCAAAAACTACATTTATTGCGTACACTGCGATCATCATCGCGATCACCGCAATCAGCGCGCTCAATGCGATCAACGCTCTCTCTGTCGCAGCATATGAAAGAAATACTAGTCGCTTAGGAGCCAGCATTTAATTCACTATGAGTCGGTGTCGCTGCCCGCCGCCGCAGCGGTATTGTTGCTAGTGTTGGGCATTAGTGCTGCTTACCTCCCAAGTGCAAACATTTGTGCGGACGCACGCTGTTAAATTAAACGTTGTTTCGCTTAGTTTGCATAAAATTAATTGGCGATTTAATTGCACGTTGCTGGCTGTTGTTGTTGTTGTTGTTGTTGTTACTGATGATGTTGCCAGTGGTTTTGCTTGTGATATAGCTGTTGATCAGCATCATCATCAACATATTAATGCGCAGATCATGCTGGCCACACCGCAACAACTAGGTGTTTGAAATGATTTCATTGTGGTCATGTTGTTGCAGCGCTTTTTTTTTGCATGTTGCTACATTTTGCCAATTGCTGCTGCTGCGGCTGAAACAAATTATTCCAGCCTCGTTGAAGTTATTAAAAATTGTTGCTTAGCTGAACGTGTAACTCAAAAACAACAACGACAACAACAACAACAACAACAATAACAACGATAAAGTAAGTGTTGCCACTTAACTAGCTTGTAACTCTTCCGTAGCTGGTATTTTTTTTTTTTTTTTTTTTTTTTTGAGCTCGTTGTAATAGCTGTTATCTCTGTTGGTGATCTCGATTAAACACAATTAAATGCAATGACTTTGTATAGTAAGTATAATAATTTTTATGAAAATATTTTAATAATAGCGGAATTTATTCATGACTTAAGCAGGCAGACAGCCAGGCAGGCAGGTCTTTGCATTAAAGTTGAAATACTTTTGTAGCCCCAGCAAAAAAAAAGAAACAAAGCACTTAATCAACATTGGCAACTTCCACAGACCTATCTATAACTATTAATCATAACACAAACACTATCAGTTTTAAAGAATATCAGAGCAAATTTATTGACGCAGGTTATAGTTATAAAAGATAAATGATAAATTTAATTAAACGCATAACCATAGCTAAGAAATCTTCATTTAAAGCTCAAGAGTGTAATAAAAAGAATGTCAATATTCTTATTTGTATAGCAGAAATGATGGCTATTGACATATTTAAAATCATTTTGTCAAGGTTAATAAATATAATCTATTCTTATATATCGTGCTTGTACAACATTTTACAACATTTTATTTGTTTTGTTAACGTTTTGTTAACACACTTGATTTTTGCATCATAAATATATCATCTTAAAATCTTAAAGTTAAATCAACTTTCAAATACCTTTTTCATACACCACTAACAATATTATTAAATAACTATCTGATCAAACATTTTGGTAACATAAAAATTTGTTATTTGTTAAAAACCACTTAAGTATGAAAACTTGCAAGGCGCCAAATGTTTGTTTTAATTTTCAAAAACTTACGAAACTACTTAGATACGATAGTTTTTATTTTCGACGTAAATAAACTTGATTAAATATGCACAGCGAAAACAATAGTTCCAAAAAAAGCGTTTGGCCTGAACATAACCAACTGATGCTCAACAGCATCATACTGTGCGCACAAATACCGGAAAATTTTAATTACATTTTTTTTTTTTTTTTTGAGATAGGGACAAATGTTTTTGCTTTTAAGTTGGCACTACTGTCACTGACTGCGCCAAATAACAATTCAAAATATTCATTAATGTTTGTGATACGTCCTTTTGTAAATAGCTAAAAATGAATTTATCTTTTTTTATAAGGTTTGGAACTTATCATTGACGCATTTCTATAAAATTTTGCTTGCGTTTCAGAGAAGTGAAAAAAATGAAAAAGTGTTAATGCACAATCTCACACTGCACTTGTAATTCATGATAATTTGACTAAATACCGTGGATACCGTTTTGAATCAATAGCAGAGATAGAAACCGAAACGAAGAAGATCGATCGAACGATCTCAATCGTTCAAACCCTGTATCTTTTCCGGAAGATTAACATCATCCAACTCTTGAAATAACAGTATTACTTGCTCACGAAAATGAAAATAAACTTACACCTGATAAGCGAAATACAAAAACATATAATTTCAAAAGAACAGAGACTTTGTTAAACTCAACGCCTTACTCTCGCAGACTGACTGGTCACTGATTCTATCTATTAAACCACCGTATTCATATTATGACATCGAAATCTCGGTACAGTTTTTTAATGATACTTTGCAAAGGTGCTTCTTATTGTGCGTCCCAACAAAGCAAAATAATTCTAAACCCTTAAGTCCACCCTGGCTAACAAGTGAACTTAAGTCACTAAAAAATTTAAAAAATCGCTTATTTAAAAAATATAAAAAATCTGGTTCTAATATAGACTTTGCTTGTTATTCATCTTGTCGTTGCAGATACCAGCTATTAAATAAACAGTGTTATTCTGCTTATATAGCCAACATCAAATCTCAATTTAATGATAATCCGAAACTCTTCTATTCTTTTGTTAATTCAAAACGTAAGGCTTCCAACTTTCCACCCCTTATGAGATTCAATCAAGAGGAATCGTCTTGTGACAATGTTATTTCCAACATATTTGCAAGCTTCTTCAAATTAACTTACTCCAACATACCATTTAATATGTGTACTGAGCATCCTTATTTACCTCCAGTTAGCTTTTTTGAAACTCCAGTAATAGACTCAATTATTGTTATGCATTACCTTCGTCAAGTTAAATGCTCTTTTTCGACTGGCCCTGATGAAATTCCGAGTTGCATTCTAAAGGAATGTGCTAGCAACCTGTGTGCTCCTATATCAAACATATTTAACATATCCTTGCAAAGTGGACATTTACCCATTATATGGAAAGATTCATATATTATACCCCTTCATAAATCTGGCTCCAAAATTGATATCACTAACTACCGTGGCATCGCCAAACTAAGCGCAATCCCTAAATTATTTGAGAAAAATCATAACTGAACAATTAACCCACTTCGTATCTTCTTCGATTTCTGTTACTCAACATGGTTTTTTGAAGGGTAAACCAACTTCAACAAACCTTTTGGAGTTTAAAACTCGTGTAATAAAAGGTTTTACTTTGGGAAAACAGACTGACGTTATTTATACGGACTTTAGCAAAGCTTTTGACAGCGTCAATCATAATCTTCTATTGAAAAAAGAAACAGTTTCGATAGTATCGTAAGTGCAGACGTAGAATTCCGTTTAAGTTGTAACCTCTTCTACTTTGTCTCTTTGGTCCGATTGTTTTGTTCATTTTGCAGGTATTTTTATTGATCTTACAAAAATTAACAAATTAATTAATAACACTCAATTATGGACTACTTATTGAGGCCAAAACAAAGAAAAAGTTAAAAAGTAAGTATGATTAAATGAGCAAGCAAAAAGAAACAAGCAAAATTTCAAATTTTTTCGACCATTTCGTTAAGTTTGATAGGTTGAGTTCATTGACTTAGTTGAAAAGAAGGCGAAGCAAATGCACTTTCCATTGGTGCCACTTTCGTCTCTGCCCGATATATATTTAGTTTGCGAGCTACAGTCAGTTTAACAACTAATTTCAAATTAAAATGATGATCCCGATTTTTAAAAAATCGTATGGTAACTATATTTCACGCTGAGCACATGCCCTTCCCATTAGTGCCACTCTCGTCACTGTCCGACATTTAGTTTGCGAGCTACCCTTTCCTCTCTGTTCGATGTATAGTTTGCGAACTACACTGTATAAAAATTAAACACATAAAAACAAAAATTAAAATTTTACGCCATCTATTGGGTAAAAGCATAAAACGAAATATGATCCAACTCGTTTTTTTTCATAAGAGTTAAATCTAACCGGATCACAGACCCATTTCGTTAAATTTAACAGTTCGAGTTCATTGACTGAGTTGAAAAGAGATTCATGATCTCTGGTTTCAAAATAGAGCACTTAGTAAACTAGAACAGAAATGCATGCATAAACCCAATGCGAACCAATGCTTACAATGCTACAAATACGAACTAAAACTTCCCATTTCACGTAAGCACGTGTTACACGTGTTCACGTGTTTTTAAAAAATCAAGTGAAAACACAAAACTCAACTACACGTGTCTTTTATTCACGAACTACACGTGAAGTTCGTATTCACGTGAAAGTGCCAATGACCCACTTGTGACCTCAGATAATCCCACTGCATCCGATTGGCTATTTTGGTCCAAAAAATCCATGGAAACCATAAAAGTGTCAATGACCCACCTGTGACCTCAGATAATCCCACTGCATCCGATTGGCCATAGAATCATCCATTCTAGTTCAAATGTTTCATGAAACCCATAAAAATGCCAATGACCCATCTGTGACCTCAGATAATCCCACTGCATCCGATTGGCCATAGAATCATCGATTTTGGTCCAACTGTTCCATGGAACCCATAAATGTGCCAATGACCCATCTGTGACCTCAGATAATCCCACTGCATCCGATTGGCCATAGAATCATCGATTTTGGTCCAACTGTTCCATGGAACCCATAAATGTGCCAATGACCCACCCGTGACCTCAGATAATCCCACTGCATCCAATTGGCCATAGAATCATCGATTTTGGTCCAACTGTTCCATGGAACCCATAAATGTGCCAATGACCCACCCATGACCTCAAATAATCCCACTGCATCCGATTGGCCATAGAATCATCCATTTTGGTCCAACTGTTCCATGGAACCTATAAATGTGCCAATGACCCACCTGTGACCTCAGATAATCCCACTGCATCCGATTGGCCACAGAATCATCCATTTTGCTCTTAATAATCCATGGAACCCATAAATGTGCCAATGACCCACCCATGACCTCAAATAATCCCACTGCATCCGATTGGCCATAGAATCATCCATTTTGGTCCAACTGTTCCATGGAACCCATAAATGTGCCAATGACCCACCTGTGACCTCAGATAATCCCACTGCATCCGATTGGCCACAGAATCATCCATTTTGGTCTTAATAATCCATGGAACCCATAAATGTGCCAATGACCCACCCATGACCTCAAATAATCCCACTGCATCCGATTGGCCACAGAATCATCCATTTTGGTCTTAATAATCCATGGAACCCATCAAAGTACCAATGACCCACCTGTGGCCTCAGATAATCCCACTGCATCCGATTGGCCATAGAATCATCCATTTTGGTCCAAATGTTCCATGGAACCCATCATAGTACCAATGACCCACCGGTGACCTCAGATAATCCCACTACATCCGATTGGCCATAGAATCATCCATTTTGGTCCAAATGTTCCATGGAACCCATAAAAATGCCAATGACCCACCTGTGACCTCAGATAATCCCACTGCATCCGATTGGCTATAGAATCATCCATTTTGGTCCAAATGTTCCATGGAACCCATCATAGTACCAATGACCCACCGGTGACCTCAGATAATCCCACTGCATCCGATAGGCTATAGAATCATCCATTTTGGTCCAAATGTTCCATGGAACCCATATATGTGCCAATGACCCACCAGTGACCTCAGATAATCCCACTGCATCCGATTGGTCATAGAATCATCCATTTTGGTCCAAATGTTCCATGGAACCCATCAAAGTACCAATGACCCACCTGTGACCTCAGATAATCCCACCGCATCCGATTGGTCATAGAATCATCCATTTTGGTCGAAATGTTCCATGGAACCCATCAAAGTACCAATGACCCACCTGTGACCTCAGATAATCCCACTGCATCCGATTGGCCATAGAATCATTCATTTTGGTCCAAATGTTCCATGGAACCCATCATAGTACCAATGACCCACCGGTGACCTCAGATAATCCCACTACATCCGATTGGCCATAGAATCATCCATTTTGGTCCAAATGTTCCATGGAACCCATAAAAATGCCAATGACCCACCTGTGACCTCAGATAATCCCACTGCATCCGATTGGCTATAGAATCATCCATTTTGGTCCAAATTTCCATGGAACCCATCATAGTACCAATGACCCACCGGTGACCTCAGATAATCCCACTGCATCTGATAGGCTATAGAATCATCCATTTTGGTCCAAATGTTCCATGGAACCCATATATGTGCCAATGACCCACCAGTGACCTCAGATAATCCCACTGCATCCGATTGGTCATAGAATCATCCATTTTGGTCCAAATGTTCCATGGAACCCATCAAAGTACCAATGACCCACCTGTGACCTCAGATAATCCCACCGCATCCGATTGGTCATAGAATCATCCATTTTGGTCGAAATGTTCCATGGAACCCATCAAAGTACCAATGACCCACCTGTGACCTCAGATAATCCCACTGCATCCGATTGGCCATAGAATCATTCATTTTGGTCCAAATGTTCCATGGAACCCATCATAGTACCAATGACCCACCGGTGACCTCAGATAATCCCACTGCATCCGATAGGCTATAGAATCATCCATTTTGGTCCAAATGTTCCATGGAACCCATAAATGTGCCAATGACCCACCTGTGACTTCAAATAATCCCACTGCATCCGATTGGCCATAGAATCATCCATTTTGGTCCAAATGTTCCATGGAACCCATATATGTGCCAATGACCCACCAGTGACCTCAAGTAATCCCACTGCATCCGATTGGCCATAGAATCATCTATTTTGGTCCAAATGTTCCATGGAACCCATAAAAATGCCAATGACCCACCTGTGACCTCAGATAATCCCACTGCATCCGATTGGCTATAGAATCATACATTTTGGTCCAAATGTTCCATGGAACCCATAAATGTGCCAATGACCCACCAGTGACCTCAGATAATCCCACTGCATCCGATTGGTCATAGAATCATCCATTTTGGTCGAAATGTTCCATGGAACCCATCAAAGTACCAATGACCCACCTGTGACCTCAGATAATCCCACTGCATCCGATTGGCCATAGAATCATCCATTTTGGTCCAAATGTTCCATGGAACCCATAAATGTGCCAATGACCCACCTGTGACTTCAAATAATCCCACTGCATCCGATTGGCCATAGAATCATCCATTTTGGTCCAAATGTTCCATGGAACCCATAAATGTGCCAATGACCCACCTGTGACCTCAAATAATCCCACTGCATCCGATTGGCCATAGAATCATCTATTTTGGTCCAAATGTTCCATGGAACCCATAAAAATGCCAATGACCCACCTGTGACCTCAGATAATCCCACTGCATCCGATTGGCTATAGAATCATACATTTTGGTCCAAATGTTCCATGGAACCCATAAATGTGCCAATGACCCACCAGTGACCTCAGATAATCCCACTGCATCCGATTGGTCATAGAATCATCCATTTTGGTCGAAATGTTCCATGGAACCCATCAAAGTACCAATGACCCACCTGTGACCTCAGATAATCCCACTGCATCCGATTGGCCATAGAATCATCCATTTTGGTCCAAATGTTCCATGGAACCCATCATAGTACCAATGACCCACCGGTGACCTCAGATAATCCCACTGCATCCGATAGGCTATAGAATCATCCATTTTGGTCCAAATGTTCCATGGAACCCATAAAAGTGCCAATGACCCACCTGTGACCTCAGATAATCCCACTGCATCCGATTGGCTAAAGAATCATCCATTTTGGTCCAAATGTTCCATGGAACCCATCAAAGTTCCAATGACCCGCCTGTGACCTCAGATTATCCCACTGCATCCGATTGGCCATAGAATCATCCATTTTGGTCCAAATGTTCCATGGAACCCATCAAAGTACCAATGACTCGCCTGTGACCTCAGATAATCCCACTGCATCCGATTGGCCATAGAATCATCCATTTTGGTCCAAATGTTCCATGGAACCCACCATAATACCAATGACCTGCCTGTGACCTCAGATAATCCCACTGCATCCGATCGGCCATAGAATCATTCTGAACTGAATACGAACCTATCAGTTCGTGCAAAATTAAAAAAATACAACCATAAACAACGAAACAAAAACAAAGAATAAAAACTTTTTAACAAAAAAAAAAACCTACTTCAAAATCACTAGAAAGTAAAAAATAATTTTAAATTACTTTTACTATTTATTTCTTGGTCAAATTTGTATTTTTATAATAAATATATTTATTTTTTTATGATAATAAAAGCTTCTAGTCAGCGCTAATCATTGATGTAAAATCATGATTTTTTCGGCATCCCTACTCTATTTAAGACTTTTTTATTTGTAAATATCCTGCTTGGGTGACGCTGTATTAATTTGTAATCTTAATTTTTCTTAAATCTTAATTAAAATGCTATATGTGTGTTGCAGCTGCATAAAAAATCTGATTATATTAGCGCCGACTTCGAAGCTCTTATTATCATAAAAAAATAAATATATTTATTATAAAAATACAAATTTGACCAAGAAATAAATAGTAAAAGTAATTTAAAATTATTTTTTACTTTCTAGTGATTTTGAAGTAGGTTTTTTTTTTTCTTAAAAAGTTTTTATTTCTTTCTTTTTAGAGAAAATGATATATATTAAAAAAGTGTATAAATTAATTAAACACCAATTATTTTACTCATAATATGGAAAATGCTTTTCTGTCGTTTCTTATTCTGGTCTTTGTCAGTATGTTTATCAGTACCTACTCTTGTATTTTTATCACTACCCCAATGTCAATATTGACTGAAATATAGTGTGTTTATAATATTGACACGCCTCTTTGTCGAGAATATCACACTCTTTGTCATAGTGTTTTCAATAGTTCTACCCATTCTAACAATGAATTTTACCACCCTTAAGTCAATATGATACAGTTTTTTACACACTGCCACACCCCTTAGTCGAATAACGCCCAATTCTTCGGTAGTAATTTGTAATAATTGTGCCTGCGTCTGTACTTTTTCAGTTAGTAGTGTCAGTATTCGATTTAGTGTTTTCTAATATTGCCACACCCCTTTGTCGAATGACGCCCACTTTATTCACAAAAACTTGTTATAAGTGTGCCTACCTCTATACTAAATATCAGTGCTCTAGTGTCAATATTATTCGCGATACAGTGTATTTTATATATTGCCACACCCCTTTATCAAACAAGGTCCACTGTATTGAAATTAATTGTTTTATAACTGTGCCTACCCCAGTAGTTAACTTTAGTACTCTAGTGTCAATATTATTCGAGATACAGAGTTTTTCTAATATTGCCACACCTCTTTGTCGACTAACGCCCACTTAATTGACTGTTATTTTTTACCTACCCTTGCATTTTTTCTGTGAATTTTATTAACTCTAGTACTCTAGTGTCAATATTTACTGAAATGCAGTGTTTTTCTTACAGCGACACGCCCCTTTATCGAACACCGCCCACATTACTGACAGTTATTTGTTATATTTGTACCTACCTTTGTACTTAATTTTAGTATCGTAGTGTCAATAATAATCGAGATACAGTGTTTTTTTTAATATTGCCACTCCCCTTCTCGATTAACGCCCATTTTTTTTTTTACAAAAATTTGTAGTGATTTTTCCTACCTTTGTAATAAATTTCTGTACCCTAGTATCTATATTATTCGAGACACAGTAATTCTCTTATATTGCCACACCCCTTTGTCGAATTACGCCCACTTTTGTTATAATAATTTCCAATAATTGTACCTCCCTCTGTACTTAATTTCAGTACTCTAGTGTCAATTTTCGTCGAGATACAGAGTTTTTACAATATTGCCACACTTTTTTTTAGAATTACGCCCACTTAAGTGATCGTCATTTTTAATACTTGTGCTTGCCCTTGTAATTTTATCGTGAATTTTATTACCGTAGTGTCAATATTTACTGAGATACAGTGTTTTTCTTATACAGACACGCCCCTTTTCCGAATACCGCCCCCTTTCATAAACGGGCACCTCCGCGTTGATAATCTCTATATGTTGACAAAAAATTACGGCAATCGGGCAAGTACTTTAGGAGTAATCGATGTACATACATTCACAAAAAAAAAAACAAAAAAAAAAAAAAAAAAAAAAAAAAAAACAGAGAAACCAACCAACTTGAGAACCTCCTCCTTTTTGAAGTCGGTTAAAAAATGGAAGTCATCCACTAACGCACACGCACACCTCCCATAAAACCTCAAAATAAAAAACTATGAAATAGGCTTCTGTCAATGCTATAAAAGTAAAATTCGATATTTATTCATTTTGTATCAAAATTAATGCGTATTAGAAAAATGGGCGTCATGCACCAACGAACACGCCCACCTCCCACATAAGCCCAAAATTCTATAAAAAGCATTCTCTTTAAGCCATAGGAAATTAATTTGATACATTTGTATTTTATATTAAAACTAAATCGAGGTAGAAAAGTGTGCGTCTACCGCCTACGAACATCCCACTCAGCCCATAATAGTGAAAACTCTATAATATGGATATAAGATAATATATAGGCTACAGAACTGAAATTGGGTATTTGTAAATTTTATATCAAAATTGAGCTGTGCTAGAAAAATTGTCGTCAGCCACAAAATTGAAAACTTTTCAAAGGCGCCTACTCTGCAGGCCAACAATTTGATATGAATGTACTTCAGACGTCATCAAAATAGGAAAATTTTTGAAATCTCATACAAATAGAGCTACAATTTAAAATTTTGTACCGTTACAAATCGGCCGTGGGAATATTTTAACTTCAGCCAAGTTGAAGATAAATAGTTTTTACTTCGATTTTTTATTTAAGAAACAAAAAAACTCCAGCTACTCGATGTGGATGCGCCAAAATAGTGCAAAAAAATATCAAAAAATTATTTTTTAACAATACATTTTACCACTATATATCCGACTGATACCAATTTAATCGTAAATTTAACGGTCATTTTGCAATATATAGAAATATCGCTATTCTAAACACGGTTACCAACAAACTTGAAATAAAACTATTCATGGCACATCTACACATCCCCATTATATGACACCTAGGTATAATACCTAGATATCTAGGTAGAGGTTGCTCTACCCTCCGTTCTAAAATTTCAAAATCTCAGTTTGTTGTACATCAAAGCATGTACTTTCGTTCTAAATATGAAATCTATGCTTTCCATATTTTACTTATTTACCTTATTGTAAGTGTCAGAGATAGATGTACCATGCCCCGTTGGCCGATCCAAATTTTTTTCAGTGGTTATGTTCAACAGTATGTACCCATGTTACCGGTTGTAAAGGTATAACTTTAATATGTGTTAAGTTTAGCCCAATTTATTGTATGGATTTAGCTTCTATACGTAGCAATTCATTGTATTTTAAATAAAGGGTTTTCCAATAAGAGGTGTTATTTTGAATAGCCCGCTATTTCGATAGCTGTCACTTTTGAAGCTGTTATTTTTTTAATATTTGACAAGTAGAAACTACGTCATTACTAAAAATGGAACGATACACGCTTCAACAGCGCATTGAATTTATAATTTCAATTTATATAATTTATATAAATAAAATAAATTTTATTTTAGCTGCGTTCGATTCGCCAGCCTATACTCGCTTAATGTCGCTTATTTCAAAATTTGTATGAGAAAAACAACAACAAAGTCTCCAGCTAGTTGAGCATAGAGAAAGTCAACTACCTATTGAGTTGAGTAAAGTTGCGTTGCCAAGTTCTTAGTTTTTTGTTGGTTTGTGTACGGGATAGAGTTAACTGTCATAGATTCTGTCAAAATGTGATGTGAGTACAAAAACAAAATTAAATTTCTTCAAGCAGTCAGCTTCTTATACCCTAAACCTGAAAGGTCAGGTTATATTAACTTTGTGCAAACGTTTGTAACACCTAGAAATAAGCGAGCCCGGTATATAAAAGTGCATATATTCTTGATCAGAGTGACCTCGTGAGTTGATTAAGCTATGTCCTTCTGTCCGTCCGTCTGTCTGTGTGTTGTCCGTCAACACAGGATAAGAAGAAGGAGTTGAGATAATTGCATGATACAATACAATACATATATTCACATGGACCCAAGGATCTGCACTATTGAATATTTTTGGAATTCGCCCAAGGACACGTCTACCTCTCATACAACCAAAATATTGAAAATACCATAAAAAGGTATATATATGGCCTGCAGGGATTAAAATTGGAATGGGATGATCTTATCTCAAAACTAAGGTGTATCCACAAAATAAGCGTCACCCGCCCACGAACACGCCTACCTCCCATACAACTCACAATATTGAAAATACCATAAAAAGGTTTGTATATAACTTACAGGGATTAAACTTTGTATGGAGAATTTTATATTAAAACTAAGGTGCACACAAAAAATGGGTGCCACCCGCCCACGAACACGCCCTACTCCCATACAACCTACATTAGTGAAAACTGTTAACAACTGTAAAGGAATACATGAACTTTGAAAAACTAAGAATTTATTTATGTTTGGAGTTTTAATGTATTCCATAGTCGGGCTAGACCGACTTTAAAGTTTCTTTGCTTGTTTATTTTCAAAATATTTCAAAATTTTTTATGTCGATTGATTTTTTGGCAGGTAAAAAATTTTAATTTATTTATTTATGTGGTCGTCATGACAAAAGTGTTGCCAACTGTTGAGCAAATAAAAGTTAAACGAGTAGACGTTTTATTCACAAGCGAGTTGAGCACTGGCGAATCGAACGCAGCTTTTATTTCAATTATAATTTTCAATTCACTACAAAAATGTTGAAAGTTAAGCAGTCACAGTTCGCAAAACTAAAGCATTTTTTGGTCGTTGCGAAGCACCTTGTCGGACCGCAATACAGAAATTGGTGGAAAAATTCGAGCTGTTGGGGTAAGTTAGTGATGTGAAGAATAAAACCCGTGCACGTCGCTCAAGAAGAACTGAGAATATTACTGCTATAGCCCAAAGTATTGAAGAAAACCCAAGTTTGTCTATTCCTCGTCCTTCTTTGAAATTAGATATTCCACAAACGTCATTACACCATATTTTGCATAAAGGCTTGAGTCTTAAGGCTTATAAAGTTCAGTTAACACAAGAACAAGCTACGTGCCACTCAAGCAACGAAACCGTTGTTTTTTTACGGAAAAAGTTTCCGAACCGTGTTATCTCTCGAAGAGGTGATCACAATTGTCCACCGAGATCTTGTGATTTAACACCTTGCACCTTAACACCTTGGGATAAATAAGGTCTACGCCAACAGCCCAGCTTCGATTCAAGACCTCAAAGATGGAATTCGTGAGTCTATCGAGGACGTAGGGCAGCCACTTTGCGATTTTGTTATGGAAAATTTCATGAAAAAGATATGGTCCTGTAAGCGTGGTCGTCGTGGCCATTTGGCTGATATTGTTTTTCATTGTAAACGGCCTTCCTCTTCCTCTTTATTATGAAAAAAACATCCGATAATTTATCTCAAAAAATGGCATTTTACTTTGAATATCAAAATAACACCTCTTATTGGAAAACCCTGTATGATTACTGTATATATTTATATGTACCTCATAATACCACCTAGATCAAAAGTACCACCTAGATCAAGTACTTATACCTTCAAAGTACTCCCCATCGACTGCAAAGCCTTTAGGCCAGCTCTCGATCTAATCCTCGAAACAATTTTTATATTCAATTTGCGGTATGGCCATCTGAGCCATCTTCGATTTTCCATGATCTCATCTTGTGTGCTAAAACGCGTTCCGCGGAGTGGTTTTTTGATTTGACCGAATAAGAAAAAGTCACAGAGAGCCAAATCAGTTGAGTTCGATGGTTGTTGAATAGTATTCGTTTCGTTTTTAGCCAAATATTCACGGATAAAGAGCCATTGTGAGACGATGCGTTATCGTGGTGCAAGAAAAACATGGTGGTGCGAAAACACGCACAATCGCAGATATACTCAATATGGCGTCACTTTTACAAATTTCAAGCTATCAAGCTGAAAATTTCGTAGAATGTCAATGGCAGATGTGGCCATCTAAAAAAAAGATAACTCAAATCTGGTGGTGATTCCGGAATTTTTTTCCAGGAACATCATATCAGTTTTGCATGAAAAATAAAATGTGGTTGTTTTTAATTTTAATTCTCTAATATGTCGAAATAATATGTAAAACTTAATATCGTACTTATTTAAAGATCATAAAAAAGTTTCCGTGCTTAGTCCAAATGCCAGAAAATATCATCAAGTAAGAAATTATGTTTTCTGATTTAATATTTCATTCGTATTATTTATTTTTTATAAATCCGTCAAAATAATTGCAGACGGTCAAAATGGGTCACAATCGTGGCACGTTTCAACCACATGTGCAGGTAAGAAAATTGGTATTGACGCTGATTTCACAAAAACGAAATCAAACTTTTTTCACAATTTTTTTTTTCATTAAAAAAGATAATAATGTAAACAGTAGCATTTGTCTAAATTCCATATTTAATATGAGCTATTTTCAGCAACACTATCTATGAACATTTAAGATTATCACAGTAGATATACGTAAATAAAAAGATTTGCATTTACTTAACATCTAAACAGAGTCAAATAAATCTTGGCTAAAATATCTACGCAGCAATGGTTTCTAGTTTAAGGGAGATAATAAAGAGCTTTTAAATAGCTCAAAAGCTAATTAGCACATTATTAGTACTAAAATTTTAACAACGCCATTAAATTTTGACTCAATTTTTGTTATTATTAAACAAATGTTACTAAATCTATTTATAGTATAGTTATTTCGGAAACTTGCCTCCATTCTTAGTTGAATTTGTTGAATGTTCACCACGAGTGTAACAACAGTTTGTGTGGTTAATAATATAACACTTTCGCGACAGATGTTTAGATCAGCAGACATAAAATTGTGGGCGTCTACAAATTCGCTCTAAGCTGGCTGACTGAATGTCGTGCTATCTGAGTGTTTGTTTCTGTGTCTGTCTGTTGTTGCAATTAATTGTTTTAATGATGTCGTGGTTGTTATGATGTTGTTGGTGGTGGTGCTTGGTGGTGATGGTGATGGCTTGCAATGTATTGCATGTGTTACTGGGTCTTTCTTTTGACTTATTTTTACATTATCGCTTGGCACTGGTACGTTGTTGATGCTGATAAAATTGGATTTATAGAATATCTCGCGTAATTAACGATTGAGAGTAGAACAAAAAACCACAACAAACACAAGTGAAAAATAAAAGGAAAAACAAGCTAATTACAAGAACAACTGACTGACTGGCTGTGTATGCGCGCGAACTGAGACAACTTTGTTTGTTGACAACAACAACTAAAATGACTGAATGTCTGCCAGCACATTCAGCATGTCTGAGGCACAGACAGACACACAAACACATTCACATTTACATTATCAGTTTTAACCGGTGAGGAAAAAAAATTGAGCCAAAAGAAAAACGTACTCAGTGTTAAAAATGTATAAATAAGTTTGCATGTTTGTACATATTAAATGAAAACTCAAATTGACAGCAACAACAAAAGTAACAGCAGCAACAAAAACAACAAAATCAACATGAGCAGCTAAAATATTTACAGAAACAACAACAACAACAAAACAATACCACAGCAACGAAGACGAAGACGACGACACTGAGTCTACGGCGTTCAACGCAAGCTGCATTACACGGTGTTGTTGTTGTTGTTGCTGATTCTTTAACTACAGGTTAGTGCACATCATATGTGAGCAGTAGCAGCAGCAACAGCAGCAGCAGCAGTGAGAGAAAAGAAGAAAAAAAGATGAAGAAAACCCAAGCCGGGCTCTAGCAGATGATCGTGCGGCAATTACATGCGCTGCGCACCGCGTCGTATACGTGATATTAATTCGAAAACACGCAGCACCAAAGACTGCAGCGTATTGCGCTTGAATGCGGGCATGAGATTATTTTCAACTGCGCACACGCACCAGCACTCAACACCACGCACAGGCAAAGCCACTTTCAAATAAATAACTACACACAAACACACACGCACACACATATTGTGCAGCAGAATCGTTTGAAATGATTTTTATTGATAGCTCGAAGTCAGCCGTTTAATGCTTGTCTTGCTCACCTGGGCTACAGTTTGGCTGCGGTGGGTAACCCATCCTCTCCCACTACTTCCAACCCTCTCTCAAATTCAGACAATTTTCAATACAATCTTCTTAGCTGTTGTAAACTAGCCACCAAGATTGATCGGCGCGCAATTTTACTTTGAACACAAATAATACGCGACTAGAATATCAAATGAGCCAAGCCGAGTTGAGCTGTAGCTGTGGTTCTGCTAATGCAGCTCGGCTAGCAGCAACAACATTAACAGCAACAAATCTTGCTGCTTATGCTTTGAGCGACAATCAGTTTCAGTTTTAAGTTTTATCGCTGCCACTCTATATTAATGGATTCTTTTTATAAGCACCAACAAGGTGAGCTTGAAAATCCAGTTGATCGAGTGTTGTTGTTGTTGTTGCATTTGCAATTTGCCGCCAAATGCTTGTACATGTGTTTAATTTTAGCTCAACTGTAATGCAAGGCATGGCTTGACTTGGTAGCCGGGCTTGGCAGCGCATGCTTTGGTCATGCCAATGCAGCCAGTTCGGCGACTGTTGTTGTGCCAATGAGCATGTTGCAGCAGCTGCTGCTATTGCTGTTTTAGTTGCAGCGATTGTAATTTGATTGCTCCTATTATTGAAAGCAATCTAATGGCATGCAACCGTCGTCTTTGGCAGTTGTACGGATTTTTATACTCAAAAGTATTTTTTTGCGTTAGTTTGAATGGATCATAATTTAAAAAAACACAAAAATTGCAAGCAACAAGTTCGATTTAATTGTTAATTGGTTAATTTTCTTGGTTTTGCTTATTTTATGTTGACATTCAGTAAAAGTTTTTCATCAGATTTTTGCCACATTTCTTAGGCTTTATTCAATATTGCTCAGTATTTCATCAGCAAAACAAGCAACATAAAAATACTAAGTAGATACCTACAAGTCATTCAAATTGTTTTCACAAAATGAGTTTGCATGTGTGTTTGCAAATAGTTTTTATGTTTATTTTTTAAATTATGCCGTTTTTAAATAACGTTTCTTTGTGTGAATGTGTGTATGTGTGTGTGTGAGTGTGTTTCCATGTTATACTTTTTTATTGGCTCTGCTAAAATTTTGAGCATAAAGTAAAGAGTATTTTGTATGAGTAATCAGAGTACTCAGTATATGTTGTTTTTATGGTAAATTTGTTAACACAAGACATGAACATACGATCTGTTTTGAATCGATTGTGCATTTTTCACATTGAAGCATACTTTTGATCAAACTTTAGACGATGCATTAAGATCTGCATTGGTTTGGTCAAAATCAGCAGAAAATCAGAGTCAGCAATACGTAAGAAGAAAACAATGCCAAATTGTTCATAAAAATATTTGAACAATCATATTTGAAGTTTTCCAGAGCTTATTATTAGTTATCATAATCGCGTTTGAAATCACTCAATGAATTTATTAAGTAACCAGTAATATTTTATTTAAAGATTTATAGAATAATTAAGATCTTTTCCTAAAAGCCCAGTTAAAATTATGAAAAAAGGTCACCGTAAAGCTTAAAACCGCATGCATTTTTCTGCTTGTATCTCACTCATAATTGAAGAGTTAAGAAATTACAATAAAGCTTTATATTTTATTAAGTTTAAATGATGTCATTTAACGATTTCCAGCTCATCGGCAATTCCTATTTATATAAATGAATTTAGATTGCAATATTATTACATATTTTTTGTACACTTAAAGTGTATCTTTGTGAACATTTTTATAACCGACTTTGCCAGACCCCAATAAACCACAAATCTATTTCCGTACGCCCTTGAATTATATCGCCCTTACTTGAAGTTACTTGAAATCATTTCTTTACTCATTATTATTATTAGAAAACCTGAAAAATTAATGCATTTTTGTAAAAAAAACCTAAAGAAAAATATCCCTGTAGTCCACGATATCGTTGACGAACAAGTGTTGATGATTTCTAAAAGAAACTTGCTGCTTGATAACAAATGAAAAATTCAAAACTTAATGAATTGAAAACATTTCTGACGGCGTCTGTGCACGAATTTGAGAACTGTATATGAAATTTTCGTCAACGAAATGTATAGCCGAATCAGCAAATTTCGTCTTTTAGCCTTGAACTATATCCCAGTAGTACTATATCAATAACTGATTACCGAGATAAATTAGTTGATTATATGATCAGAAATCGGATACGTAACAATGTTATAAAATGAAATTCTGCAATTTTAATGAAAAGAAAATTTCAAGTGAAACATAGTTTGAATACAAATTTAAAGACTAATAGCGGATGTTACCTGGTGTTACTCGAAGTTGTGCCTCGAACACAGAAAAAGGACGATTTTAAAACTGCTCACATTTTAACATTATTTAAGCTATCAACTAAATATTTAAAATCTTTTAAATTATCGCTTTTTGGGGGTTTTCACACCTCCTTCCGTCAATGTGTTTAGTCAAATTTCCGTATAACTGTACCTGCCGGACATGATATCAAAAGAATAACATCTTTAACTTCTCGATCTGGCGTCTGATTTCCGAGGAAAATGGTCACCCAGTTTGAATTTTGTAATTTTGATAAAAATGCTTTTAAAGTTTTTCTTAGCATGCATTTAATATACATTTTTATCTCAAAAAAAATATTCCAATTTTAAAAAATTCTTTTGGCATCGATTCGATTTTGGATTATCTTCGTTCAGCTTCGGTTTTGGTCGATACTGTTCGGTTGATTTTTGTTCATCTTTTATAGCTTCTGCTCGTATTCGTTAAAATTCTTTTTGAAGTGAAACTTCTTTGGCGGCGAGTGAAATTTCAAGGTCTCTTATCCATGACGCTAAACTAACGTTTTCAATTCATAAGAAAATTTAAAAAAAATTATTACCGCTGCCGAGAATTGAACCCCGAACATCGTTGCTTTAGAGCCGGAATCTATACCTTTACACCACGTAGGCACATGAAAAACAGCCAAAAAAATTTAATTAAAACTGAACGCGTAACATACTGAAAATAATATAATTAACATTAACATTACATTAACATAAACATTACATTATTAACATAACCATAACATTAATTTTTCATCCTACAAGTATGCACGGAAAAAAAAATAGAAAAATAGCTAAAACAGGAGCAGAACGCGTTCGTGAATATAGAGAGCGAATTAGAGCTCTTAAGAATACAGCCGCAGCTGGGTCTGCAACTTATGATGAAGGTAAGGTGATTGCAACAACGGCTGAGTTCCAAAATGCATTTTTACGAAACATCAGTGTATTTTGATGAATCTACAAAGAACCAATCCCCCAAAAAAAACACTGATGCTTTGTAAAAATGTATTTTGGAACTCAGCCATCATCTCAACAAAATTTTAAAGCCAACCAAGTTGATACACTCCACAATCAACGTTCGCTGCTTTATGAGGCCCTCTATCAACATAGCAAGTATTATGATCAGGAAGCAGGAGGTAATAATGAACAAGATTTGCCTCTGCTTTCGGAGGCTCCTTCAAAGAGTACTATGCAAATGCAATCCAGCATTCAAAAAGTAACAATGTTGAGAAGACATTCGAAAGCAACTAAAACACCAACTGAACTAAAACAAGTACAGAAAATAACTGTTATTTTAAAATTTTCGAATGAAAAAAATTGTCGAAAGACTTTTTCAAATATACCATTATGTTACAAATATCCTCAGCCTCACGAATATTAAGTCGCTTTTAAATTTGAAACTGATTCTTTAAAAGTTAATTTCTTGCCTAGTATATTTCGAGGAAAAATAAAGGTTACTTTTGACTTTAATTTTTTCGGTCAAAAATATCAAGCAATTTGTGTTTTCTTAAAAGCCGCTTGGCAGATTGAACTGTTGACACCATGTGTAAAATGTCTCACCGATGAGATGAAAATAATAATATCAAAATTTTTTTATCGGTAAAATGACTTGAACAAATATAAATTACCTGATATTTTTGACCGAAAAAATAAACGGCAGAAAATAACTGTTATTTTTGCCCAAAAACACTATAAGGCACAAAAAACTGTTATTTTTGTCGGAAAAAATAAAAATTAAGAGATAAAAATTAATATGTGACACTTTCGACAAAACCATAGCCGATACAGCCCCTGGATGCAAATATTGAATCAACAGATTATTATTCCATATCGTATTGATTGAATTTCTTTTCAGATACTTTCTCTCCCTATTTCACACTAAAATCTCTCTTATTTCTTACTGTTAAAGAAGTTTCACTTCTGCCCAGTGGCGTAGCGAGGGGGGGGCAGGGGGTGTCATCATGCCCCGGGCGCCACTCGCAGAGGGGCGCCAAATCATTCTCAAGACAAGCAAAGTTTTGCAAAAAAATTTTTTTTTTAATTAATTAATTCAATAATTAAGTAAGCCAACTGTAGGGTACAATGCTATGATAATGCTGCCCTTAGTTATATCACATATATGGCGTTCAACAAAGAATAATAGAAAAAAATAAGGCAACATTTATAAATTGTGATAGCTAACAAGGCAACATTGTGATAGCTGGTGACGGCTTACCAAGATTCAATCTTTGTAACATGTTTTCGAATAATTGATAACATACGTCTCTTTTTCTCACGTTCAATATTACGATAGAAATTGTTAAAAATGCTTTAAAAAATCTGTTAAAGAATATGTAACACGATGGAGCGCCAGAGCGCAAGCAGTTAGCGTTATTGTCGAGGGACTGGAAGAATACGTAGAACTAAAAGAAATATTAGCAGATGAAAATACTGCCATAAGTGGTACACCAGAAATGCTGCAATCTTTATCTTAAACCGAATTTAAATATCATAACTTTAGTCCATTTCTGGCTTGAACTCTAAGAGAATTGACCGTGTGCAGCTCAGATTACAAGGTCCTAAAATTAAGTTTAAAGAAGCGTTCCATGATCTCAAATTATTGGCGACTGAACTTGCAGAAATTCGTAACGAGATATGTGAAAAAGTTATCGAAAAGGCTAAAAATCTTTGTAAAAAATGGAGAATCGATACAACAATCCGTATAAAAAGTCGCCGACAAATGCGCGGAGAATTGACTCGAGATATGGTCTTTCCGCAGAAAGCGAAAAATCTGGCGTTATGAAAAGCGTTCTTGGTCGTCTGCATCAGGAAATAAGTTCACACTTTACAAGACAAGGGACCTTAATTCCAAATTTTGGTATTTTCTTGACGTTGAAAATTTATTAAGTAAGAATAATCCGTACAACGATCTTGAAAAGAATTGTAAAAATTTGGGTGAGTTTTATAATACAGATTTAAAACGAACAGAACTTCCATTTAAAGAAAAAGATGTTTTTCCAAACCTGAGAGTAGCACTTCAAATATTTATTTCTATTTCAGTATCAATCAGTGTAAAATTGAATAAAATATGTAAAATACAGTACAATGTCAAATTTTAGCGTCTTCACTCAAATGCATCTCCTGACCGTATTTTTGCACGCATTTCTTTCGGCGGTAGTTTATATTCTCTATTAAAAATGAAAATAGTTTTCGATTTTTTATGAATTATGATAGCGCAAAAACTACTCATCCAAATGAAAAAATATGTTGATCAAACATGAAGAAAATTAGTAATTTTATTCGGCTTAGCGTGATTATTAATATTAAAGTGTACAAGATATATTTCAACATTTGCGACTATATTTGAAAAAAGTGAGAAAAACTTTAAAAATCTTATAAATCTTATAAAATCTTTAAAAAACACGTAAATCCTAGTACTCTATCCGTTTGCGTGAAATTTCACTCGCAACATTAATTTTTTTGTTGCGTGAAAATTCTGACAAATATTTTGTTGTGAAGAAATTGAAAAATTTGAGAAAGTCATGCTTTACTTCTCAAAATAGACCAGCCTTATTCATACAAAAATTCAATATATCTTTAGTTCGTGTTTGTAAGAGTAGAATATAGTTAAAATATCGAATGTAGCATGATCAGTTCGATACAATTGATGTCAAAATTATAAATAGTAAAATTTACTTAATTGAAATAAAAAAATATAAACTTTATTATTTCAGTTAGCGAGTAGTTGAGCAAGCAACAGTTATCTTTAACGAACTGTCAAAGTTAGGAATAAACATTGCTAGCAAAGATGTTATGGATACGAGTTAACAGGTTAGGTAGTTAAGGGCCAGTTAACGATAACCACAAGTGTCTTTAACGCTTTTGGGAATTCCACTGATGTTAATGCTCTACTTAAAAAATAATTTAAAAATGAAGTGGCTGAATACTTGGGAAAAAATAAGACTAGCATAACAGAACAACCCAAAATAATCAAAGCTC
The DNA here is from genome assembly GCA_958299015.1 of Tetanocera ferruginea. Lineage (NCBI taxonomy): Eukaryota > Metazoa > Arthropoda > Insecta > Diptera > Sciomyzidae > Tetanocera > Tetanocera ferruginea. The sequence goes on along the minus strand of OY282640.1, from coordinate 62,510,517 downwards.
AGAATTACTAATATCCTTAGACTTTCATTCTTCACTCCTTAACCAACGTTATTTTCTCTTCATGTCCTTTTATTTCTTCGGCTAATGATACTCCTATTCTAATGTTTGAAACCACCTTTTTTATTTAAACCAATTAAGAAATATATTAAAAAACTTTTAAATGAATTGGTAACATCTCGATGTTACTCGATCTTTGTACTCATACAACTAATATTTGTCAAATGTACCTCAATCAAAAACGTCAAATGTACCCAAATGGTCTCGGCATCTTTTTTTTAAAACTTTTTTAGTTTATATTTAGTTCTATTGAAATTCACTTATATTTTCAAAAAATAAATAGTTTTTACCTTATGTAAAAGGTACTTTGATTAACTTTTATAACTCGGTCAGGAAGTCGTTACGTATCAGTGCCGGAAAATAACAGTAACGCGCGCAAAACATAAAAACTTTTCTGTTACTTTTCTTCATGTAATGCAAGAATCGTCGAACTTCGTGACGATTACTGAAATACAATGATGCAAAATTTATAAAACAAATTATTGTAAAATAACGGTTCGTTCATACCGAAAACGTCATAGTCAAATGTGCACCAAAGTCAGGGGTACCCCAGTTTACCCTACTAGGCTTAAATATAAAAACTTGTTTTGCGATTTTCGTGTTAAGAGACCCTAAATCTGAAACAAAATATAATGAACTGTCGTGTACAGAACCTTTTTCTGATTTCCACGCATAGTGTTATTTGTATTAATGTAATTTAATAAGTGTGTTATAATTATTTGTACTAAATATTAAAAAATATATATAATATATCAAAGTTTTTTTCTTTATTTCATTGGGGGCGCCAAAAAAATTTTTTTGCCCCGGGCGCCAGTTATGCTCGCTACGCCACTGCTTCTGCCACGTGTACGTTGCTACACGCGAGTTTTTTATTTGTTAGGCTTTGGTTTTTGACTTAAATTGCCTTCGGCTCATTGCAAGATTTTTGTCGAGTAACAGATACAAATGCTAAAAAAGTTTCATCAAAATCGGTTCATCCATTTTGAAGTGAATGAGCCAGACATAGTTGATTGAATAAAGCACCCTCTCACAGAAATTTTTCTGAAAATAAAATAGCCTCAATTCTGTTGCAGGGTCAGGTTATTTCACGTAAAATTTTTAGTAAAATCGGTCAAGTCATTTTGGAGTTATTGAGTCTTAACATTGCACTACTTATAGAGCCCCTTTTGTGGAAGTCATTGGAATTTTGTATAGCCTTTGTAATCTTGGGCGCAGTTGCACCTTCGTGACAAATTTCATTTAAATCGCTTCAGATGTTTAGGCGTTTAGAAGTTATTACAGAGTGCCACACCCAAATACTTCCGCCCACTTTTTTACACCCCCTATACTCTTTATCTCTATGAAACGTACTCGGTGTCCAAATTTCAGCTCAATCGGATAAACGGTGCGCTATACTATACGGAACAGACAGACAGACAGAGGGACAAACATTTGATTTTACATATTAGATGTGGAGAACTTATTAATGAGTTAAGTTTGTTAATTAGATAGTCAAATGCCGAATAATTACAAGACACCATGAAATTGATTTAATAAATTTTGTGTTAATAAATTATCACAGGTAATTACTTGCTTTTAAAGATTTTATGACATAAAAATTATTAATTTAGTAAACAAAACGAATTATAAACTAATTATACTAGAGGGTTTTTTATAATTAACTAACAAGGGAATAGGTTGGTTTTATAGATTTGATACCGGAAAATTTAGTTATTGAATTTCACAGTTGTTGCAAGCAAAGAGCGAATCGAATACTATTACTCTTTTTTAGGATATTACTTATCAGTGTGAAGATTAATGAAAATATATTAAAAAATTGTAGAAATGCTATCAATTAAAATAATTTTCATCTACATTACTTTCAATAACCTCGTCGCTATTAAGACTCAAAATTAAAATAAATACAATTTTTAAGAAAAGTTTTTTTTAAGAAGAATTATAAGTTAGTATAGAAACGAATATACATATCGTCCCATGTATGTCAAAACAATGAATGTGCAAAAAATCGATTTTTGGTTTATTGCACATTTTTATATGTTTTTATAGTAGGAACATTGTACCAAAACATGAATTATGAATACAGATTAGTTCGTCCGCAATACCTCAGTTCTAATTCCATGAATGTACATTTCTGATTTTTTTCGTGTATGCCAAAACAATGAATGTGAACAATTCCTGTTTTTGGCAAACAAATTTTAACAGAATCTAGAAATATCACTCAAAATCATTTGAAATTTTTAATAAAAGTTGAAATAAACTTCAGGGCATTTTGTTAGCTATGATGATATTTCTGAACAAAAGTGAAAAGATCTTCACAAGATGAGAAAAATCCAAATCCAGCTCCAAATCCAAAGCTAGTGTGTTATTTCATCTAGTGAATTTATGGTTATTAATAGGGATGTAACAGAGTTTCGAGTTTGATTTTGAAAGGTTGGATTTATTTTACACCACCGACTCCAAATTCGCCTACAATAATTTTGAATTGGAGTAATAACGTAGATCAAAATGTAGTGATGTGAACGATTTGAGGACTACAACATGGGCGAGATTCTCTATTAAAAATACTTAAAGTTTATAAGTGATTAATTATATATTTAATTACTGATAAACTCTTTATTTATTTATTTATTTATTTATTTCGTCAAACAGAAAAATTGACTCTTGCAGACTACTTAACAATTAATAAAATATAAATAATATTGTAATTGGATCAAATTAAAATTAACATATCAAATTATAACAAAACATTGAAGAAAAATTAAAAAAAAAAAAAAAAAGAAGCGAGAAAGTAGTTTCACAATATTAATTTTTACTATCAAAAATCGAGAACCATTAAGCTGGAAGTTCATTCGATGCATTTGCGTTTTTCATCCGTTTACTCGCTAGAGCAATTTACGCAAGAAAATGATGGTAGAGTTCAATCACTGCGTTTTACGTTCAGAGCAAGCAAGGGCTGCAACATTATAAAACAGTTTTTATGTTCTTAGCGTCATATTTCTTAATTATTTTTATTAATTTTACACAAAAATACTCAAAATGTTTTAATTTATAATCATAAAAATTTAAATTCTAAGTATTAAACACGTCCTGTTTACAAATTCTCAACAAAAAAATCTAAGACATTTAAAATTTTTAAGATCTATGTGTTAGAGCCATCCCTGAAAGTAATTGCTTCTGACTCGTTACTTTACTTTCTTCTCGCTTTTCGTTATAAGTAACGAGCTGTCAAAAAACGCAATTTACGCAAGAAAAGTTGAAATATTTTCAACTTTCTTGCGTAACTAGCGTTTTGCCAGCGTAACGTTCACAACCATTGAACTCGCTCCCATAAGCTTTCACATATTTCTATTTTATAACGCCAGCGAGTAAACGGATGAAAAACGCAAATGCATCGAATGAACTTCCAGCTTTAGGACGGTATTGAGTTCATTTTTGAAGTTGTCTCGAGAGTTCTGTGCAAAGATATCAAAGATGGAGGAAAGGACTATGCTCGTTTCTCTAGTGCATCGAGATATTGGTTCATTTTGCGCATAAGCGGTTCTATGATAAGTTTCGTGAAAATGGAACTGGCCGCGCAGACATCTCACGGGTGAGTAGAAGTTGAGCATAGCCAATAAATCAGGACAATGAATTTTGTTATGTAGAATGTCTCTTATAAACATTATTGATGATGCTCTTGTTCTGCACTTTAGTGAGCTGATGCCGATTAATGCGCATCTGGTTTTGTAATGAGGAACCTCGGGTAAATTCCACCTCAGTTGGTTAACCATAAATCTAGTGAATTTCTTTTGAATTTTTTCAATTCTAGTAGAATGCAAGTTAGATGATGGGTTCCAAATAATGGAGCAATATTCCAGGTGTGGTCTTACGAGTGTTGTGTAAAGAGTTTTTAAAGTGTAAGGATCATTAAACTCTTTGCTATTCCTCATAAGAAATCCTAGCATCGAGTTTGCTTTATTGATGATGAAGTCAATATGATCTTTAAAATTGAGATGTGAGTCAAGAATGATTCCTAAATCTTTTTTGGAATAAATTCTCTCAAGTTCGATTGAATTAATCTGGTAGCTTCTAACTATTGGAGTAGTTATTCTGGCAAGAGAGAGATATTGGCACTTTGAGATATTGAGAGGTAAGCAATTGGCTTCGCACCAAGCAGAAATTGAGTTTAAATCTTCCTGAAGAAGGTTGCATTCAGCTTGAGAACTTATTGGACGAAATAACTTGGGATCATCTGCAAATAGAAGACATTGAGAATGCTTGATTACAAGTGGAAGGTCATTTATGAACAACAAAAATAGTAGCGGTCCAAGATGACTACCTTGCGGAACACCAGATGTAACTTTGATTGGACTGGATAGGGTATAATTGATTTTGACTAGTTGGGATCTATTATCTAAGTATGATTCCAACCAATTGAGCAGATTTGAGTGGAAACCAATTGAGTTGAGCTTTGATATTACTGTTTTGTGGTTAACTTTGTCAAACGCTTTTGCAAAGTCTGTAAAAATGATATCAGTTTGTAAATGATTTTCCATATTTTTAATAATATGGTTTGAAAATAGAGAGAGGTTGGTCACTGTTGATTTGCCGCAGAGAAAACCATGTTGGTATGGAGACATAATGTTCTTAACATAAAACATTAGTTTTTCGTTCACTAGTTTTTCAAAAAGTTTAGGTATAGATGCAAGTTTACAAATCGGTCTATAGTTTTTGATGTTATGCTTAGGTCCAGATTTATAGATCGGCACAATATGGGATATTTTCCAAGAGTCAAGAAATATTCCTGATAAAAGAGATTCTGTGAAGATCAGCGTTAGTGGAGATGCAATAGATAGAGTATAACTTCTTAGTGATATCGGCGCTATGCCATCCGGTCCCTCACTAAAGTTTATCTTAAGGCCAGTCAATGCAGTAATGAATTCGGATTCATCAAGGCAAATAGAACCAATATTTAAAAGAGAACTAAGATTTGAGTTGCCTATTGGTTGCAATTCGGAAGTATAAACCGATTTGAAATAATCCGCAAATAAATTACAAATGGTTTCTGTCATCAGAGGTGTTGTTAAGATAAGTCATCTGGATGGGCAGACCATTTGACTTTCTTAATTGTTATAAATTATTGTTAATATAAATCCAAAAATATTTACTGTTTTGTTTAAGCTGTGATTCTGTTGAAATTATAAATGACTGGTAAAGGAATTTATTTAAAGTGTCGAATTCCAATTGGTAGGTTAAATATATAGATCTTAAGACAGTGTTATCTTTATTATTCCTAAAACGCTTAAAAGCTTTGTTTTTTTTTGTTTTTTAGGTTCGACAATCTTTTGTTATACCATTGCGGGTTTCCATTAAGTCGAATCTGCTTGACAGGAACAAAACGACGAATAGATTGGTTAAAAATTTCGATAAATTTATCGTACATTAAATGTAGTGGGATATCATGGAATATTGAATTCCAGGGTATTTCTGTAAGATAATAATTCATTGCAATGAAGTTTGCGTTGTTGTAATCTCTGGAGAGTTTATGGTTATAATTTAATTTTTGGAAGTGGTATATTGAAAAATCTAATAAGATAGGTATATGATGTTGGGTACTATTGAAAATCGGACAGGGAGATAAGTCTAGATATACCTGAAAATCTTTATCAATGAATATTAGATCAAGATTTCGGTTGAGGTCGTTTCTTAAGTTATTTATTTGGACCAGGTCATATTGAGCAAAAAAATCAACGAAATTGGCTTCGGTTTCATTATTAACATTGAATGGTACAAGGTAAGATTCATCGCAAACTGGTTTCCACTTAATCATTCCCAAGTTGAAATCACTCACGAATACATTAAATTGTTTTGCACTATTGCCATAACATAACTTTTTTTTTCATTATTATTATTATTATTTATTTAATTGCTAAGCCTTGTTAGGTTTTTAGCATTATAAAATATTTGAGCATTAAAATAACAAAGGCATCGTATGGTGGCTTCAAATGTGTTTACCTTTAAATATGGACGTGGGGTCTCAGATGCCTCTACATTTTCACGATTTCCGAGAATTACATGGAAATAATGCATGTTTATGTTTCATTAAAATAAGAAAATAAAAATGATTGGTTTACACATTAATTCTTTTGATTTTAGTTCTATAAACCACGGCTTGCAGTTTTTTTTAAAGATTGATAAGTGCTTCCTGAAAAACTATGCAATAAAGTGGAGTGGCGTGTGAGACCCTACATCCTTGTTTGTGCGAAAAAAGCTTCACGTCCCTACTTTAAGGTTAATTCTGAGAAAATGCAAAAAACCTATAGTAGCTGAACTTTTTCGTTGTTAGATGTAAAATTAGGAACTTGTTTTTCCTGTATGTCAAAACATCGCATGTGTTTTTATAGACGATAGGAGGCATGTATTTCTACCAATTTTTTTTTCGATTGTCAAAGAAATAAATGCCAAACATTCTGCAAAAGAATTTTTTTCAAAGTTTTGTATCCCAAATTCTGAGAAGTATTCAAACCTTTAAACTACTTACGTGGGACATACATGGGAGGATATGTAAATTAAATAATTAAATTTTTTATGTACACTGAGAGAAAAATGTGTTAAAATTAAATGAAATTGTGTTCATATCTAACGAATTTGTTTTTGAAATAGAGCTTGAAACAAATTCATTAAAATTAAACACAACTGTATTTAAATTTAAATTCAAAACAAAAGTTTTTGTTTTTAAAACAATGTTTTTGTTATGAAAAACAAATTTAAAACAAATATTTTAAAGCATATTTTCGATGCCATTTTTTTAGCTTTACCGAGTTTTTAACATCAGATGCGCAGACAGCTACCCTCGAGACCTCCGAATGTTAACTCCATTCGATGAATTTTACATTTGATATATTTTATTATTTAATTAATTAGTTCTTATTTTATCGTATGTTCGATATTTTTCAAACCAATTCAAAAATGTTCATTGTATTCAAATTTTTGTTTGTTTTTTCAAAGAAATAATGAGAGAAAATAAAAAAAGAAAGTAGTTTATAGGTACACCGAGGGAAATATGTGTTAAAATTAGATGAAATTGTGTTAATATCAAACGAATTTGTGTTTGAAATAGAGCTTGAAGCAATTTCATTAAAGTTAAACACAAATGTTTTTAAAGTTTAATTTAAAACAAAAGTTTTTGTTTTTAAAACAATGTTTTTAAACGTAAAAACAAATTTGAAACAAATATTTTAATATTTAAAACAAATGTTTTCAAGCTTGATTTTTTCAGTTTTTCTGCGTTTTCGACATGAGATTCGTATTCAGCGACTCCTGGGACCCTCCGAATACCGATGAAATTTGACTTCTTAATATTGAAATAATTAATAAGTGATTATTTTATCGTTTGTTTCTTTTTTACAAAATCAAAATTTCAAAATCTGTCATATTTTTCAGATAGTTATTTTTTTGTTATTTCAATGACATAAGAAAACTTATAAAACAAGGAAGGGGTTGATAGTTGAAATTTAAACATGTTTGTTTTAAATTTTGTTTTGTACAAACGCAAATGCGTTAAATTTCTTTTTTACAATTTTTTGTTATATTTTAAATTATGTGTTTTTTCTCAGTGTAGCTGAAAATTAAACACATTTTTTTTAATTTTTGTTTTGTAGAAACGCAATGGCGTTAAATTTCTATTTCAAAATTTTTTGTTTAATTTTAAAGTATGTTTTTTTCTCAGTGTACGTACTTCGTTTTTAAGTTTTTATTTTTTATAGATTCGAAAAAAAAAAATAAAAAAAATTCATAACACTGCTTTACAAGTAATTATTTTAGATAAATACCACGAACGGCACACATATAAGCAAGTTAATTTGGATCTCCGGAATACAAAAATCATAAAAATTTTTTTTTCGTTTGTAGGGTTTTTAAGATAACGGTACTTTTGTACTTCTCGAGAAGTAATTTTATTCAAATTTACTTACAGCTGAAACTACTTATCCGGTAGAAATAAACGTAGTTCAAATTTGAAAATTAGTTTTTCATGACTTAGTCTGAGGTAGCGCACTTAACATGATCAACAATAAAATTTTAAAAATAAATCTCTACATTTGCAATCTTGACTAGGAGGCAGAGAGAGGAGCAAAATAAGCATAATTTTCGAACATATGTGTATGTCTGTTGCTCTGTACGTCCATTTGTCCGTCTGTAAGTGTTTCTCCAACGGGTTGCCTGCCGTTCACTGTTTGCCCATGAACTCGTTTCGGTTTGTAGGTTTCTTTGTTGTAAATTGGCGTTCATTGGAGTGCATTGCATATTAATTGCTGGTTAAAGTTGAATGCAAGCAAGCTGGGTGTGTTTGCCACCAAGACAGTGAGACAGTGTATGTTGGAATGCGTCATATCGGTATAAATTATGGAAATACTTGGAAAAAAAAAGACAAACTATAAAACTTTGCCTATCTAAAAATAGAAATACATTCAAAACTAACTTTCACTCTAACTTAGATACTTACAGTTAAAATCATGCTGAAATTGCGTCAACAGTTATGCATAACAGCAACAAGAAATGATATTCGTTCTACTCTATTTAGCAAGTAAAACAGTAAAACAGTTTTAGAACTAAACGCATACACACAAACATGCAAATAAGAAAATAATATAATGTAGAACCCTGTCCCTAATGAAGCAGAAACTATGTCGAAATATCAAGAGCGTCACACACACACAATTTCTATAACTGCGATCGGTAGTTGCTAAATACCGCTAAATATTAGCATATTTTCGTTATACAGTCCCACTGCTAGCCTAAAAGCAATACCACCGGAAGTGACTCACCACAAATTTTGTGCTAAATGAATGAACTAAAGCTACAGCTGTCCACCACCAACCAAGTACAAAACTAAGCCAAGAACGAAAGTGAGCAAAATTTAATTTGTGAAAATAACCTAAGAAAATTTTCCGTTCTTTTAAGTTCTATGAATTTGAAAACTAATTAATAAAAAAGCTTTTTCTTTTCTCTGCTCATGTGAACGACACGTATTCAACGATGCATGCATCACTATTTTATATATATGGCCAACTATTGTTAATTGTTTGTTGGCTACCTTTGTCGTATTTAGTTGGAAAACAAATATAAAGCTGAATACTAACGAGAAACACTGAGAAACTGCAAAATTTGCCAAGAATTTCTCTATGATGACGTTCAACGACGTGACGTGCAATGATTTTGCAAATTTACATATTCAAAAATAATTACAAGAAAATAGCTAGATCTAGAAGCAATAACAAGCTGTTAAAAAAAAAAATAAAATAAATAAACAGCTACTGGTGGGTGTGGCGCATGCATTTAAATGCTGAATATCTCTTGAATAACTAAACATAAAATACAGCCATGAGAGAAATTAGTGCAGCTATTAGAAAATTAATCGAGTATGAGATTCAAGAAATGAATATTAAAAACCGTTACTTTAGCTATGCAAATGACAGTCCAGGAATTGAGTTACAAATATCGTTTTGTTCTCAATCGTATTTTGAACAAACTTGAGCAGTCTTTCATGCTTTAACGAACCTTAGATTAAGCAATCCAAATTGCACCGTTAGATTAAAATCAGGGTATGGAAAGTTGTGGTTGTGTACGAACGCGTCTCCATACATAGCTAGCTTTGATACACAATTGCGTAAGTCCAAAGCAAGAGTACGCGTCTACGAACAAGTGAAATGAGACGATAAATGTTCATGAGGCCGTTCAAGAGCAGTACATAGCAATGAATGCAAGCATAAAAATAGAGCAAAATAGAGCTACCAAATGAGCTTTGGCCTTTTTCGAAAAATCTCGCTTACAAACAAAAAACAAAAAAAAAAACAAATTGGCCATTTCAGCCTTTGAAAGGACTTTGACCGAGCTTCTTATAATCAATTGTGTTGGTGTATTATTAAATTTTTGCACACAATTTTTGAAGCTTTACATGGGATTATTTACTCTCTGAGGTTTACCATTGTCTGCAGAGAGGTGGTGACCGATCAGAAAAATTTTTTTATTGAAAAACTTTTCGCCGCTACTGAGGATCGAACTCGGGCTCCAATCATGCTAAGCCACACACTTAACATGCACTCTTAACACGCTTACAAACACATTTGGAAAAAACGGTTTCAACCGACACTCGAAATGTCTTGAAAATATATCGATGGTTGAGCGCACTACAATTTAATAATGGAATATTTAATTATTAACTTTATTTTTGATTAATAGAAACGGATATAATAAAGGTGAAACAACACTTGTTCATGCGTATCTCTAAAATTCTAAATTTAGTGTTGTGACAGTCTTGCATTAAATGAGGAATATGTAAAGTTAACTGTTTTTTTTTTGCCTGTTAACTATTTTGTAAAAATTGAAGTCCTTTGTCTTATTTTATTTCTGTGTTTCTTTTCCTCTTATACTTTGAAATGGCAGTTACTACTTTGTTCACTATTCAGAAATTTTCGGTTGTTCACTTTTTAGAGTAGTCCGAGTAATACTACAAAACATTCACTATTTCGAACTGTTTGCTATTTCGGGTGTTCATTATATCCATATTATACTGTAAGCTAAATTCACTCCGACACAATTTTTTATACAATTATTTTAAAAATTCTGTCTACGATATATTTGGAAAAACCGATTTAAACTATCTTTTTTTGTATTATGTCTCGCAAACTAATAATTCTTCTGACTTTTTATACCCTAAACCTGAAAGGTCAGGGTATATTAACTTTGTGCAAACGTTTGTAACGCATAGAACGAAGCGAGTCCGGTATAGAAAAGTATATATATTCTTGATCAGCGTCACCACGTGAGTCGAGCTATCCATGTCCGTCCGTCCGTCCGTCTGTCCGTTTGTGTGTTGTCCGTATACACAGGATAAGAAGAAGAAGTTGAGATAATTGAATGAAACTTGGTACACATAGTCACATGGACCCAAATATCTGTACTATTGAATATTTTTGGAATCCGCCTACGGACACGCTTACCTCCCATACAACGCAAAAATTTAAAACTGCATAACTCAGCTCATAATTAACCTACAACAATAAAATTTTGTATGTAGGTGTTTTGTATCAACACAAAGATGTTTTTAAAAAATGGGTGTCATCCACTCACGGACATGCCCACCTCCCATACAACCCAAAAATTGAAAACGTAATAAATAAGCCTCTGTTTAACCTACAGAGCTTAAATTTGGCACATATATTTTTTATAACAAACCAAAAACGATTTTGAAAAATAGACATCATCCGCCTACGGACACGCCTACCTCCCATACAACGCGAAAATTGAAAATTGACTGCATAACTCAGCTCATATTTAGCCTACAACAATAAAATTTGATATGTATGTGTTTTATACAAACACAAAGATGTTTTCGAAAAATGGACGTCATCCGTTCACGGACACGCCCACCTCGCATACAACCCAAAAATTGAAAACCCAATAAATAAGCCTTTGTTTAAACTACAGAGCTAAAATTTGGCACGTATGTTTTTTATGACAAGACAAAGATGGTTTTGAAAAATCGACGTCATCCGCATACGGACACGCCTACCTCCCATACAACCCAAAAAGTTTAAAACTCAATAAATAAGGTTATTTTGTCATAGAGAAATTAAATTTGGTATGTATGGATTTTATACCAAAACTAAGGTGTGTTCAAAAATTGGGAGTAATCCATCCATGAACACGCCCACCTCCCATAGTGAAAGCACAATTAAGGCATTAACTGTGAGCTACAGGAATAAAACTTGGTATGTGTTAATTTTTCATCACCATTTAAATGCAATTAAAGTATAGGCTTCATCCGCCCATGGAGACGCCCATTTACAATAAAAATTTTTTTTTTAAAGTGGGTTTAGGGTATTTCATAGTCGACCTAGACCGACTTTAGACTTTCTTTACTTGTTTTCTATGAAATTTTTATACATGGAGAAAATTATTTGCGTTTGATTCATGCATAGTCGACTCATAAATGGAGATGCTAATCCTGTTTTTCAAATTCATGCGACTTAACACTAAAATTGTGACATTGATTCACATGTGATGGCATTCCTATGCATCATTTTTGAATAGCCTGCTACATAAGTTAGTTACACATGGTTACTGTTCGCATTTCTATGCGAATTTTGAGAACTATTTCATATTTAACGGTTATTCCATTTCAATTAAAAGGTATATATATGTTAATACACTCAGAAAAAAGTTTCTCGGAATATGATAAAAAGTCATCATATTTAGAAAAAAATGGTATAGACTTTGCTCCAGAGAATGCTTTTCTCTAAATGCTATGCTAAAAATTCTCTAAAAATGATAAAAAGCTTCTATGAAAAAGAGAAATATATAAAAAAATATCGTTCTTAGAGAAAAATACTTTTTATTTTTGAGAAAAGATTTGTTTTTATTGAAGAAAATACTCAAAGTGAATTTTTTATCTAAATATAGTAAAAATTTTCCATTTTTTATCTAAATACAGGAAAAATTTTCCATTTTCAATAAATTTTTCTCCATAAATGAGAGAAAAATACTTATCATTATTAGAGACATTGAATTATTTCCATTCCCTAGAAGTGAAAAAATATTTCTTCGAAAATGTGAAAATTTATTCTAATTGAAGAAAGTTTTATTTAAAAAAGAGAAAATTGCTATTATCGAAAATAGAGACATTTTTTACCTGAGAAAGATATGTGTTTTTTCTGAGTGTAGCAAATTTTTATCATTTTAGAATTTAAGTGCACAAAACATTAAGTGCATGATATACTAACAATGTGATAGTAAGTCATATTCATAACATGAACTGTATTTTAAAGTAAAGAATCATGGCTATTTTTGCAAAAATTGTTCCGAGTTTTAATTGCAATCTACCGAACAAAAATCTTTTGTGTAAAAAGATTGTAAATTTTTCACTGGATTGTAAAGTTTTATTTTTAGCTTAATATTACGATATATGACCTATGAATTGATTCATGTGCATTAAAAGTCCCATTTGAGTTCTCATTCACGAGCGTGTACATTTTAGTAGTTACAAAGAATGAGGTCTCATTTCAAAGTTTCACCAAAAGGTACGCGCTTATGGAAGAGTGCAATAAAATATATTTTAGTATGAAAGTCACCGAGCGCGTACTTACAAGGTGCACGCAGTGTTTAAATGAACACTCACTAGGCAAATCGATTAAAATACACAATAGCTGCGTTTTTTCATACAAATCAAAAACAAAAGTAATAATTCCATAACAATTTCGATAATTTTTGCAAACCGTCTTTTTGTTCTAGAACTGTGAGGCTTTAAACTACACTGAAAACAGTACAAAGGTTACAACCTCTGCAAGTCATTTTCCTTGCCGTTCCCTTCAGAAAATTTGCTATTGCAATTATATTAAGGATGAAAGCAACGCAGCTAATATGAATATTTCGCTGACAAAAAATTATTATCTTAACAATATAATTTTAAAAAAATTTTCGAATTCATCAAACCAAATCATTTAAAAAATTAGATTTCTAAAAAAAACCAGAACTTATTGAAAAGGTTATAGTTCAATAAAATGAGTTATTTAAAAAAAAGCATTTATATACATAAGTGCTAGTTAGCAACAATTTTGAAAAGATGATTTTGAAGTTAAGCCTAGTACTATGTTCGCTTGCGTGAAATTTTGCTGGCAACATTCAGTTTTTATTGCGTGAAATTTTGGCATATATTTTGTCGCGTAGAAATGGTAAAATTTAAGAGAGTCATGCTATACTTTTCAAAATAGAGAAAAATAAATATATTACTAGACAGTTCAATAAAATTGTTGTGAAAAAATGTTGGAAAAGAAATGTTGCGAGCATATTTCACAGCGGAACAGAGTACTACTTTGATGAAAATTTTCACACGTTTTTCACAGCTATTGTTCGAACGAATAAAATTCGAATGAAATTTCACATGAAACTGAATAGAAAAAAAATGATATATTTAATCTTTTTACAACTGGATTAAATCGAAAGAAAAAAATATTTGAAAAAACATTTGAAGCTTAAAGTCATTGCAGTTTTCTTATAAATTTGTAGAACATAATTATTGTAAGTTTCTCGAAATAGTTTTCAACCGCACCAATAGATGTCTTATTTAGGTTTTATTTTGGCTCCTATCTAATTTTAAGTTCAACAAAATCCTTTTTTTTCTAATTATAATAACACAAACATGGTATGTTTGAAAAATTTGAAAAATTTATTTTATATTTAAATAGTTATGTGCATCTTATATTTCAAAACTGTTCATTCCATTTTATATTTATTTTATATTTAAATAGTTATGTGCATCTTATATTTCAAAACTGTTCATTCCAGTTGAGTTTCTTAACTGTACACAATAAAACTAAATAATTACAAGTACAGCTTGTTGTAAAATTTTCCTTTTACGTGATTGAATTATATACAATATTATAGCATGTTGCTATAAATAAAGTTGAATTGCCTTTTACTCTTAAAACGTCAATCTTTCATCATACTTTATGTGTTTTTAAGTGGTTAAAAACCTACCTGATCATTGTATAAACGAACGTCAACGGAAAATTCACAAAAGACCTTAAGAGTTTTATGGCTCATAAATAATAAATGGACATTAAAATTAAAATTGAATAATCTTTAATAATTACAATTATGTCAAAACAGTTTTTTATTATTACGCCATAAAAGTTAGCAACATGTTGCAGTTCGGCGCTAGCTAGGCCTGATGATCATGCGCAACATGCATGCATCTGTGTAGTTGTAGTTGCTATGACAGGCCCCTCATAGTAGTCAAGTATATAGAAAATGTACACACACACACACACACGCACACACAATAACACAAACATAAACATTTATGTATATTTACGGCCAGATAGATATGTATGTTCGATTGTATATATTTGTGTTAAACAGACAGCCTCCTTTTTCTTCTGCTCTTTGTCGCATAAAGCGAGTTTTTGTTCCTTTACTAAAGTTTCATGTTTTTATTGCATTTTTATGCACCATAAAAGCAGCCATAAATGCGGTTAAGATATTATTTCGCTAATTTCAAAATGACACTCATCAATTATTGTCACTTTCGTTGAGTTATAACTTTGTTCATTTATTGAGTCATCAAGATATTGATGCAGTTTTTCATAACGTTTATAACCGTTATTGTCATAAATTACAATTATTATGAGTATGAATGAAAAATATGTTTGAAGGATTACACGTTTTATAGCCCTATTTTGATGAGATGGCAAAACTGACTACATTAGCAATAATAAATTTAATTACAATTTCAAAAGTTTGCCATTTTTTAAAAGTGGGCTTCGATTCATCTTCATCGATCTAATAAGTATTTCTGTATAAATATAAGTGTTTATACATTCTTAGAATTTTTTTAATTTTATATAAAAATATTGGCAAAATCAAACATAATATGTTTTGGCAAAATCATAAAAATCATCATGGCAAGGTAAAAAATATGCATTTAAAACTTTTATAAAATTTTTATTTTTCTAAAAGCATTGAAACTCTTCAATATTGAAATCTCTTTGGAGAATTCATTTAATTTAATATTAATAATTTAACAATAATTAATTAGCACAAGATTATGATAATATTTTTTTTAAATGATAAATACTTAAAGGCATATAATATCAATACAAATGTAAGAACATTTTTTTAGTATTCAAGTTTCACTAAATTCACGACAAAGTAAACAGGTTTTTGGTTTTCACGATGTAGCAGGAATGGAATGACAGAACTGTCATATTGCATGCTTTATTTAATGCGTTTAGAAATCATACAATGATCATCAAAATTATTGATTCTTATATGTGCCGTGTATCTTCGTGACAGTTAGCACTTTGTCTAGACCAATTCTCTTTGCAACATGTTGCCAGACTCTTAATAAGTGATCTGCACAAGTAAATTTGACTAAATTTTAATCACCGGAGTACTTATCGTATTACTCATTCTTGGTGATGATATTATATGAAAACATCGTTTTACGCGCACCATGAGTAATATTTAACTGTACATTTTAGAGCAAACACAGTTGCTATAACAACCTTCATGGATTGCAACATATCAATGAGTAGTGGAGATAATAGCCTAGCCTGTATTTGTGTTAGAATCTGACGTAAATATTAGCTGACAGAATATTCAAATCTCAAGCTGCATATATTAACAAACTTCAAAATCTCACTGAAAAGATCTTATCTATTTTGAACAAATGAAGCTTATCACGTACGAGTATGTTTAATAAACTCACACCATGTGATTTGATTAAAGAATCTGCTCATTATCACATTCTGATTATATGTATGTGCATAAATAATTTCGGGGGTGTTGCTGTGTGATTTTTTTTAATGTTCATTCATTGCGTCATTCTTATTTGTTTTCATTTTTTTTTAAATTATTTACAATAATCGAGCCCAAAAATTGTGTCAAATACATTTAATTGTCAATCTTGCGCAAATATTTTTTTTTTATATAAAGGGGGATCCAATACGAGGTCTCTTTTTCAACTGGGTCTTTTTAACAGCTGTTATACGTCAAATGACTCGTCTATATGACGTTTGTGTTCAGTATTCAATACGATTCAATCATCTATACACAGTAAAAAGTTTGAGAGTAAATTTTATCTTTTTTATAACATTTCTGAAGTATAAACTCGTTTAATTCTAAATTTATTATTAGTTTTATCCCACTCTATAGTATAAAACTTGGATTTCCATTCAAACAGCTATTTAAATCCAAAATAGTATAATTTGTATGCCATAAATGTATAAATGTCATGAGCATTCCAGTTATGCTCACGAGAACCTCACGGAGCCACTCGGCTTTCGAGTTTTTGAAGTTTCCGAGCTTCAGCAGAGAATCAGTTGGCGTTTGTTCTTCAGTGAGTAATCATGTTATGTGCAAATAGTTCCGTTAAATTTTTTTTTTGTACGCTTGAATTGGAAGCTCTGCCTACATGATTAAACATGCAAATTTCCAAGTACCTACAATTTTTTACTCTTTAGTTTTCCTGTCAAATTGTTTTTGAAAATATAAAAAACAATATATCATGAAATCTATCAGTTGAAATCTAAATATTATTCCTGATTTCTGACTTCAGATGAAATACATATTAACATAACATATTTTAAGTCATATTTAACATATGTTTACATATTTGCCACATATTTTTATACAATATTGCTATAAAAAGTAACCAAATGTGGTTTAAAAAGATTTTATACTTTTGCTTATAAAAATGTATACCAACCTGGTGTAAAACATTATGTAGACTTTTCGAATAAAATCTATGCCAACTTTGTATAAATTTGGTTTATATGATTTTATGGTATAAATTTTATAACATATTTGGTATGGATTTATTTTTATACCAACCAGTATAAAATTTATCCTCATATTTTTTCCTGTGTAGACTTACTCCTGAACAACGTTTATTCATCAGTTCAAGAATGTTATAGAGCTCTTTACTATAATTTTGTTCGTTATGAGCGTCCAACTGAGCTATTCGTAACACCATCACCAAATTTCGAACTTATTTTACACTATTGGAAATTCATCATTCAACCGTATATAGAGCCCGTAATTTTGACAATATTGCTACAGTAGCAGAGAGTGTTCGTGAAAACAGTGAACCATCGATTCGTCGCCGTTCTCGGGTTTTGGGCAACTCGACGAATTGGACCCACAAATTGGATCCACAAATTGGTAGGCAATATTTAAAGGAAAAATTTGTAAACATTGACTTGTAGAAACCGAACTATCATTCCTAATAAAGATTTTCATCAATACATTGATTTTTATGTACTTTATTTAGAAAATAAAGTTATTTAGAAAATAAAGGATCACCCTTTATTTGTAAAAATATTTGTGCTTATAGAAAAACAACAATTTAAACATATAATTTAAAAATTTTTGATATAAATTATTGGGTTTCAAATAACTGAAAAGTTTGAGATTTTTAACCGTAATAAAAAGTTCAAGTTAATTCAATTTAAACAATTTTTAACGGAATGAGCAATTACTAATTGTTCATTTAGGTATTTTATAAAAAAATTAAGAATGGAATAATTTAAGTAACGATATTACTTTAAAATAAATCAGGTATTTTCAAAATTAAAATGTAAGAGAATATTCTTAACTTGTCTCTACTCTCATATAAATTGCGTTTTCGATAATGGGTATTGATTCTTACAGATCAAAATTAATCACCCTATTGGAACACCCTATAACTTTTACAAATACCGGCAATTGTCAATTTGGTTTTAACATTTGTGAAGTAAACAAACGTAAAATATAAATCGACAAGCCATGTATCGACATAAAAAATGAAATGTCATAAATTGCCATAAAACAAGTCCGTATCAATTCTACAATCAACTCTGGCGGCCGCCACTTGGCCGATATCATTTTCTCAATTTGATGGAATAAAATTCAATTATGAAACAAATTTCACAAGCAGAACCAATAATATAGTTATTCATTAAAAAAAATTTACAGCGAAAGAACATTGGGTGATTACTTTTGCTCCGTACTTTGGATAACATTGGAATATGAATTTCAATCATATTTTGCTTCAAGGATGCAGATAGTCTATAGATGCGCTTGATACAACTATTTTTTTCAACTACATTTATAGGTTCTTAGTTGGAATTTAGAAGATTTGTCTTCTTCAACATTAAACTCAAAATTAGACATTTAAAATTCAACTTTTTGCATTTTACTTTTAACGTTTTTATTCTTCAATTTCAACTTTATACAGTTCAATTCAACGTTTTTACAAATCAAATACAACTTTTTAAATTTCAAATTACTAAGAGTAACTAACCTAATATCAGTATGAATCCAATCCTGCCAGAGTTCAATCTGCATTACAATTAGTGCTACAGTTCAATGTGCATTCATATTATCATTTCGGTTTAAATTTGAGTAAAAAGAAATATTGTACAAAGTTAAATTTGAAATAGAAAAAGTAAAATTTGAAAAATAAAAAGTTTTTTCTTATAATTAAAAAGTTTGTTTCAACTTGTTCAAAGTTTAATTTGATTTGGTAAAAATTTTATTTGAAAATATTTTCAATTCTGCTGCCGGTATCACTGTGTGAACAACTGCAGTTAAGTCTTCGTTAAAATTAACTAAACTCCTCTTCGAATAAGGCCTCTATGAATTTTTTCAAAATTTCATTTAACAAGGCTGTTCTTAAAAATATTAATAATATTAATTAATAATTAATTAATTAATAATATTATAATATTTCTGAAAAATATTACGTCAATCCGAGAAAAACCTCTAGAAAACAGTTTCGAGAAAAACCTAGTCAAAAGAACTATTTTCAAAATATTTACATATAAAAGTATTTTTCAGGGTTGTCTATTTCGGTTTTTGGAAATTGCAGCCCTGGCATGTGATAGCTCGACCATTCCATATGTTACGGGTGGGACAATTGAACACTTAAAATGTAAATAACTTTTTAACTAAAATAAATTCGAAGCATTTCGATGAACTCACAGAAATATACCATTGCAGGATATAATTATACAACAATTTTTTTTCCTTACACTTTTAATAAAAAAGTTATGTTCCTTTTTTAAAGTGTTTCGGGTGGGACCGCACAAAATGTTATTTAAGAGATTCATTCAAAGATGATTAAATATCTGTGATTTATTTTATTGATGTGAAAAGTCAAAATAATAATTAACCCATCCTTATTGTTTTTGTTTTTTAAATCAAATTTTTTTTTTATTAATTTTAATTAATTTTACTTTCAGCGTTACGGGTGGGGCGTTACGGGTGGGACGTTACGGGTGGGCGCCATGAAAAAATACCTTTAAAGTATTGCTTTTATTTAAGATTGTCACCAATTATAGAAATAAATGTGTTCTAATTTTTTTATTTCTGTACATCCTGGGCTTCATCAACGTGCTTGTATTTTTTTTTTTTTCTTTTTATTTCTTTATGCAGAACTCCTGGCGTTCCGACAACGGAGTTATTCCTCCGATTATAAGGCTGTTGTCTGAACGCTCAAAGGAATGCAGCGACAATATTTTAATAAAAGATTGCTTTGAGAAAAAACAATTTTTTAATTTAAAATTGCATTAAATTATGAATTCTGTATATTTTTAATAACGAAAAAGTATTTCTATCCCGAGATAAAATACATTTTATTTGTTTACCCCATGGTTTACATTTTCGTGGAATGGCCAAGCTTTCAAATGCTTATGTCATCCAAGGTAACTTATTTACAGGTTTGGCATTTTACATTTTGGAACGTTTTGCTAACGAATAACGCCTTCAAATTGATCATCGATCACAGATATTATAATACGTCATCGTTATCTACGTTTCACCGAAAACGCTATTGTTTGAGAAAATGTGGCTGAAATTGAAAATGTGGATCTGGACGATATGGGAACTACAGATGTTTCAACGAGATTGGACAACTCCAATAACTCCAATTTCGAACTATTGCCCGGATTTGAGATTAGGAAAAAACGATATTGTATTTCACATATAAGGGCAAACTCCAAACACTATAACAATATATAAATTGTATTGAAATCTGAATTTTTAGTGTTTTGTTTTTAAAGCCTAGTACTCTATTCAGTTTCACGTCAAATTTTACTCGAATTTTCATACAAAAAACGATAGCTGTTAAATATGTGTGAAAAATTTCACAACATGTTCGTCAAAGTTGTACTTTGTTCCGCTGTGAAAAATACTCGCAACATTTTTCTTGCAAATTTTTTGTTTTTATATAATTATTTTTCTCTATTTTGAGAAGTTTATATTTCTCTATATTACAATTTCTACGCAACAATATCCCTGCAGAAAAATGGACCAGATTTAGAATAGTTCTAAACTAGTTCCAAAAGGGGCCAGTACTGGTCCCACTTCAATACCCTTTTACATTGAACAAACTGACGATTTTTACGGGTTGATGTCATAGGAAAAGACAATTGTCCCCATAAACATCCCTTTTTCCCTAAATTATTGTATATAGTTTTATCTGTATATTAACCATTTACCACATTCATCGAAAATGATTGCAAAAGTTAAAAGAAGTGCGGAATTTTAATGAAAAAATAAGCCACAACACGTTTTGAACGTGTAGGTTTTTTTTATTTTGTTTGTGTCTGCTGACAAGAAAAACAGATAATATAAAAATAAATTCATTGCTGGGCGTCCTTTGGACTAGTTCGCAACTAACTCCAATTTCACTAGAAATAAACTAGTTGGTTTTTCCAATTGTCTCCAAAATAACTGCTGGGATATTAGTCATAATTTTCACGCAACAAAAACTGAATGTTGCCAGCCAAATTTCAAGTAAACGAACAGAGCTGTAAACTTAACTTTCCGAAGAAGAAAATGAAAATTCTTGTATATTTCCAATGAAAACTCTTTAATTTTTTGAAGAATTTTTATTGCTTTATTATATTTATATTTACATTAACATTTATGTTTATTTCTGTAAACGCTTTTGGGAATATCTAGTTGAATGAACGCGTTAAAAAAGTTTTACTTAACTAAACTTTTTCCTTTTTTTTTCTTATAAACTGCCTGTAACCGCAATAGAATTAATAAATTATTTGATAATACATCGCTGACCATAAATAAATGAAAGTTTAAATGTTACTTTTTTACACCCTGATTAGCTTGAAATACACTCGTTTAAACTTTGCCTTAACCAGAGCAATATTTTTTTAAATGTTCCAGCAAACCATCGATTTCCATGCCAAACGATTAAGTGTTAATTACTTAAATAAACTCAAAACTCAAGCTGCCTAAATGATTATCATATCAAATATTATGTTGATTATGTTAATTATTCTGGCATGTCTACTGAACTGAAGTGAAGTGCTCTTGTCCAACCAACTCAAACAACTCATGCTGCCAAAGTAATATACGCGGCATAAAGATACCGACCATGTTTCTAGAATGAGCACCCGTTTGTTATTTGTAATAATTTATTTTTACTTGAGTAGTTTTTCAGTTTGTTTTTTTTTTTGCTGCTGCTGCTAAAAATCTCACACAAAAATATACAAACACACAAATGTCCCAATAGGCAATTAAACTAGCGCTCTGCAAACGCTCCAGGCCTGCATTGACTGCTACTTTTGAAGACCAAACACCAAACTTTCCTCGCTGCTCTTATGAGCACTTCTTGAAGGCCTTCCTTTTCTGCACAAAAGGCACCACAACAAACTTTTTCTTCTTCAAAGACTAACTTTTCATATACTTCAGGGCAACTTTTTCATTTAAAATCAAAATATATATCAGTTTAAAAATATGACATAATAATGGCCCTTCTTATTGCTGTATCAAAGTTTATAGATTGAAATTAATCTGACATAAAAAAACATAGGAGAGAAGATAAAATCATAGAATTTATACAAAAACAGAAAAAGGTTTAAAAGAAAACAATATGTTTTTCAATATTTTTTGTTTAACCCTTCTTTTAGCCATTCTTAAGAAGTGTATCAGGCCTCTTTTGAGCTATCAGAGCGGAAGGCCTGCAAAATTTTCCCATTTCATATAAAAAAGAAAGTATACTTGGATATGAGTGTGGAAGCACTTCGAAATTCGTATGAAGGCTTGCTAGTAGCGTTCGAAGTGCTGCCATTGCCGACTGGGGTTAATTGTAAATATGATGTATGAAATATGGTTGTCATGAATGCATCAACACAAACACTTTTGGAATAAATTGCAGTAACATTTTTTTGTTATTGTTTCAGTTCTTTTTTTAATGTCTGCTAAAAACTTAACTTATTTCATTATGGTCTGAATGGTTTTAACATATGACATGGATTGCAGACAACTCTCTGTACATCATCAACTTGAGAGATGTGCGATCAAAGCGAAAAGATACACAGATACAGATATAAAAAAGAATAAGAAAAACGCACTCACATGGAGAAAAACAGAAACTCGAACACACGCCTTCAATTTATTCTGCACTTGGCTACTTTGGAAGAGTTCTTTTTCTCTCCTCCTGCTTCTCATCTTTCTGTCTCAACCCCCCCCCCCCCCCCCCCCCCTTCGTCTTAACAGCTGCTCTGCTAATATTAGCTGCTAGCAAATGCAGATGTTTTATAACACTCACTTTTGACCTTGATGGAAGGGAGTGCTTGAGGAACGCATTTTGTATGTGAAATATTGCATCTTTGAATGTCAGACGAAAGTGTCTTAATTGCTTTTCATAATAAAAAAGTGAAAGATATCTTAATTGAAAATCAATTGTATTCGATTAACTGTAATGCAACCACAAATTGTACGCATCTTGAATGCGTTGGGCTTTTCTTTGAAGTGCATCATCTAATTGATTCGCTTTACAAAGTTTATTGATCTGCGCTTTTTTAGTTCAAGTAGATTGTATTTCAGATTATTATATTGTTCGAATAATTTGCTACCATACCATGAGATGCTTTTTCTTCTTTTTTTCTCTCGACTGTTTTTTGTCGTTTGAGAGTTTGTTGAACTTTGTATTCATTGATAGCAACAAAATAGGATATTTTGTTGCAATTGTGTATGTTTTCAGTTTTGTTTGAGAATATTCAAAACATGATAAAGATATTGTTATAGAAAATTATTAGAATACAAATGTCTTTAAAAAGTGCTCGTCATTTTTGATTAATTATTGAAAAGGTATGTTATATGTGGCTGATGTGTTATACCATTTTTAGTTTTAGATACTTCATGTATGTAAGGGCATCATCATTAAATATTTGTTTTGTATACATAACCTAGCCCCACTTCAAGTTCTACTGGACTGTTTCTGGGTTTTTTATATATAGAGCATTTATTTTCTTTTTTTACATATGAACTCATTAAAAATGGGCTATCCGGTTCGTTTAATGCAAATATTCAAAAAATCTGTTATTAAACAAATTTTAATTTTTCGGTTCTTCGAGAAACCTCTTTGACAATCCTCAAGAGATGTCCTAACTGCCCAATGTTCTAAAGAGATATTTAAAAAATGTTCCTGAATTACCTTACAAGGCATGAGCCATAGCATTCTCGGTAATACTTTTCGCATTTGAAGAAATCATATGTTGCTTTTTTTGCAGAAGATAGTACTGACCTCAATTTCTTTCACAACTTCGGCAGAAATCAAAATCTTGTACACAATATGAATCCTTAAGCAAAAATATAGTCAACTCAAGGCTCTTAGTGGTACCTCTGATTGAAAAGCTTGTAAAAACGATGATAAAGTAAGTGGCTAGGAAAAGCTGATACAAAAAGCTTTTCGAAATAGTTTTATTCTAACGCTAAGATAACAAAAATGTGTCTGTTTTTAAATAAAATCATTTTATTTTTAAAATAAACTGATTTTGACGTCTTTCAAGTTCTTCCCAGTTTGAATGGCAGCCCTTCATATTTTTTTTTTTTTTCTATTTTTTCAGTTTCCTCTTCTATTAAGCCAATTCATTGTAGCTCACTAAATTTGGCATCTACTGTGCGGTGCAAGATTTATAAATTGTTTATTTGCTTTCATCGCTCGACTGCTGTTCTTCACAGTACACTTCCTTTTCTGGTCTAGATACCATCAGCTGCAGTGTTTGGTGTGCAATTAAGTGGTATTTTTAGTACTTGTTGTAACATGTACCAGTCCGAGTACGAGTAACTTCATTATTTCAAGTTCATTAACATAAGACTGACTGGAATGAAACATGAGATTTTGTTGTTCCTGTCTAAATACTTCAACAAGTGATTCATATCTTCTGAAGGCATGTGTTCTTGTATGAATGTCCGCTATTTGCAAACAATATATAATATATTGATGTATCATAGATGTAAAGTGTTATTCATGTTTGTATACTCCAACATTTGAAATGCTATATATCAATAAGGTGATAGAATTTTGAATTTTTAATTCAACTGGATTATTTCACCGATGCGTGGATAACCAATAAAATGGCTCTAAAAAAATACAAGAAAGAATTGCGAAAGGCACAACGACAATCTTGGAGAACCTTCTGTGAAAAAATATCACTAACCTCTGAGGTTTGACTTATGAGGTCGAGACTTATGAAAATTCTCGCAACCAGCCCTCCTAACCCGCTCGGTGGGAAAAAAATGAGAAATGAGAAAAAATGAGAAATGAGATCTCTCTTCATGAGAAAAGAAGACAGAACATGGGCTACCACCAGTGACAAAAATATCTAAATATATTAGTGGAAATGACTTCCCAGGCTGTTCAGAGATAGGGAATGTTTCAACTCTAGAAAAACATTTCTCTCTGTTGACAACTAATTAGACATTATTACTATTACAATTATTTGATTATTATTAATCAAAGCTAAAATGAGCAATAGAAAGCTTCAAACCATTCAAGTCCCTAGGACCAGACGGCATAGCCCCAATTGAAATTCAAAAAACCTTCGACATTCTAAGCCAATGGCTTTTGACGATCTTCCAAAGCTGTCTTGACCTGAATCACATCCCAAAACGCTGGAGATACGTGAAGGTAGTTTTCATACCTAACGCAGGAAGAAGCTCACATGTTTACCCAAAAGACCTTAGACCAATTAGTCTCTCCTCTTTCCTTCTTAAAACTCTCGAAAGATTAATAGATATCCACTTGAGACTAAAAATACAAGTAAACCCACTTTCGCCAGCGCAATATGCTTACTTTAAAGGTAAATCCGTGGAAACAGCTCTCCACTCCATAGTCTATACCATGGAAAAAAACCTTCACCAAAATGAATATACAATGATAGCATTCATCGATATAGAAGGTGCCTTTAATAACGTTAAGGCAGGGGCTATCACTTATGCACTGACATAGCTTGGGTTGTATGCTGCGCTGATAGCACTTATAAAGCAAATGCTAATAGGCAGAATTATAAGTGCGAATCTCGGAACAGCATCCACGCTAAGATCTGTACCAAGGGGAACACCTCAAGGAGGAATTCTCTCGCCTCTACTCAGGAACCTAGCGGTCGACTCTACTCTCGACTCTACTCTGGAACCTGGTTACACTAGAGAGAGAGAGAGAGAGAGAGGGGTGCAGGGTGATAGCCTATGCTGAAAACGTTGCTATAATCTACTCTTAGGGATGTCATGCTAAATTGCTTAAACTCCCTCGTAAATTGGGTTTCCAGCTGTGGACTCAGCGTAAACCCAGACAAAACTGAGTTAGTGATATTCACAAGACAACACAACTTACACACAATTAGTCCTTTAAAACTGGGAAATACAATACTTAATTTCTCGGTTCAAGGATTTCAGGTGCCAACCTGTTCAGTCAAGTCTGCCTTGGTTCGGAAAATGGGAGATAATTTTTTTAGTAGGGGAGAAAGTAAAATCAAGAGAAACTTGTGTAGAATGATGTATGTGTGGCGGAGCGCTATTTCAACATGCAAATTTTAATCTGAGGCAAGTGTTATGCCTTTATCTCAGTCAATTGGAGTTATTAAGCAATCTCATTTCACAAACAACTCTACCACCAACTACAACTTCCAAAGTCGTATATATTGGTGAATTTGTAATTTCAGTTGATTAGAAAAGAGGAAAGAATCAAAGAAAGGTAAAAGCGTAGGAACATGGCTAGACCGGGATTCAAACCCGGAACCTCTGGGTTGGCAGTCAAGCACGCTTAACACTCGACTACCGAGGCCCCCTAACATAATGCTCCACATACAGACAGATGGCTGGTAACACAGCGATACGTCTGTAGGGGGGGAGGTACCGTGACCACTGCAGTGTCTTTCAAGCGGAAGTCACTGGTATACATGAAGCTGCTTTTTGGCTTCAGATGAATCTGATAGTCAAACCGCTTTGAAAGCCCTAGGGATGCACAAAATAAATAATTCAAAATTATTTAAAAAGTTTTAAAAATAGTTAAAGCCACCATTATCCCAAGTCAGAGTTTTCGATGTTTTTATTTTTTATTTGAAAATTGCAGTTTTAATTTTTAATATTGCAGAATTATTTCTGCTTTTTCAATTACATAAATATCGAAACATAATCGTAAATTACTGTTAACATTCTGCCGGATATACAATATACATCAAGCCATGACGTTACTCATTAATTAGGTAATCATTAATTATTCTTTCTGTAATTTTGCTTAACATTAGTTCAATCATAGACATATAATAAATTTATTTTTATTTTCTACCATTCTACTTACATTTAGTGAGAACTTCATTGATGACAATTCAAGTATTAAGTAATAAGTTTTCTTTCGAATAAATACCAGTTGATTTGGTTGTAAGTTAGTTGTTTTTTTTTTTTTTTTGAGATATTTTCGACTGCAGTTAATGTTTTTCAAATTAAGTACTTCTTTTGTTCTATTCACTATTCTTCATAAATTAAGTACTTCTTTGCTCAGCTAAGTAGTATGTTGGTATGACGCTGTTTATTACACGGCTTAATCAGTGTTAATTTTAACTGTTATGTTTTGTTTATGTTTTTCATATAATTATGTGTTTACAAACACTTTCTGTATTGAAGGTTTTTTAAGTTTTATCTCACTTATTTATTTTGTTTTTTTTTTATCCCGTTGCTGTTGTATGCATGTGTCACAAACACTTGTTGTCAATTTATTAATGAAAGAGACACGATCAATAATTTTATTACATACATTTTTGTGCTGTGCTATTAATGCAAAAACTAATAAGTTCTAAAATAGAATAAAATAAAATTAAATAAGTTTTCACTTGTTAAACGAGAAATACATATGTTTGTATTTGGTTGCAGGCAAAATTGTACATATTTGTACATATTTGTGGGGGAGACTCAAGAGATGCAAAAATTAGTGATCACGAAAGAGTGTGTGGGGTGGAGAGAGTCGGATACAGACGGTTATTTCAAAAGCTGCCGCTATAAATGCATTAATTTAAAAACAAAAAAATGTTTAAAACATAAATTGCTAGTGAAACTGCTGCTGCTGCTGCTGCTGTTGCTGTCTTTATTTAGCCGGTTGGCGCGATCGTGCGATCGTGTTTATGTCGGAAGTGTTTGCGTGTGAAATAATATTTCCTGTTGTTGGCTTGAAAAAAAATCTATGTTTTTCTCTGCAACGCTTTGTTGGTGTCTGTGCAGCATCATCAACATTGTTGTAATTGTGTTACTGATAATATTGTTGTTATTGTTGTTGTTGTTGTTGTTGTTGTTGATGTTTCCGCCGCTATCTATCCGCCACTTGTTGCGGTGTTGCAAACGTTTTCAAACAACAACAACAACAACAACCCATCTAGTATTGAGTCGATTTAAGCCTATTTCGCTTAACTTATGTTAGATTTTGTTGTTTTTTTGTGTTTGCATATTGCTCTATTTGGTTTTGTTTGTGCTTGTTTTGTATGTTTTTGTTGTTGTTATTTAAATCATGACATGCACATGCTTTTTTTAATTCATGCTACTTATTTAAATATTCTATTTGCTGGTTTTTTTTTTTGCTTTTGTTGCACCCACTAATGTGCTGTCAGTGTTGCCAATCATTCATTGTATTTTATATTAATTAAGTTGTTTTTAGAAAATAACTGCATTTTTGCGAGATTTGTTTTAAAAAAGCTGACAATTACGTTACTGGTTAGTTAACAGTTACAGCTGAATGATTTATTGTTATTGTTTGAGTTTGTTTTGTTTCTTTTCAAAACTAGTGCTCTATTCAAGAGAGATTTCTTTTTCAATAAAATCTAATTTTATGTTAAATCTGGAGATTTGCGGTGAAAAAATTTTGAGGATGTGATTCAGTTAGAAAACACACTAAACGTATTTTTCATTTTGGGGTTGTCCAAGCCTCTCAGGCAGTCTAAGAAACTATTCTAATTTTTTTAAGCAATTAAAAAACTATCATGCCATTCATAATAATTATAACAAACGGTTTCGTTCTTTCAAAAGTTAAATACAATAGCCTTCTTTCTAATACAATATATTTAAATACTGAAAATAATATATTTGTTAATCCACTTTTCACGATTTTTAAAAAGAAAATTTACGATTTTTAAAAAATCAATAGAATTTTATTAAGCTTTAAGAATTAACCCAGAAATCTTACGGTACTTCTGAAAGTAACTACCTGAACACTCTGCTTTTAAAGAACATATTCTTCTCGAACAACATTTAACTTAATGCTTTTATCAATTTTTCAAAACTACTTAGCTCTTAAACAATATTTTAACATTCTGTTGGTACTCATACTTATGTTTATTAGTATTACTAGATTTTTTTTTTTCAGATATACGGAAAAAATTTGACGGAGCATATAAATAAAATTAAAATAATTTAAAAAAAAAAATAATTTATCATAAGAGACATACATATTTACAAATGAGTTGAGTTTTTCAGAGTTTCTTGATTTTTTTTGTAGTAAGTTATTTAACACCAATACTTTATTACTTATCAGGGATGATATTATGAGTGGAATAGTACTTTTTTGAGTACTATTGACTTTACAAAAGTACCCGAGTACCTTCTTGCCGAAAAAAGTACTCTGGTATGTTAAAGAATTTTGCTTGAAATTTTGTCAAGAGTAAAAAAATCATTTTTGAAAATGAAGTCATAAACTTGTTGCCAAAACTCTCGCCCAGTCACGTATTATTTGCCGTTGATTTTAGAAATGTTCCCAGAACAAGAACTTTTAAACAAAAAGTCAAACATTTTTATTAAATTTCGCAATATCTTTGGTCAAGCGGCAAAGATTTCAAAATTTTTTGGGTCAGATAGTAAGATCTTCTTCAGTATTACTATTTCCAACCATTTGCTTATTTGTAAGTGCTACAACAGCTTATATTTTTACGGAAACATGGTTGGTGGTGGCAATGACAACTTTTTTTCCCCCATAGAGGTCGCGACACCCTAATATACATATTTAACGGGTTCTGAAAGAAAGCATGATTATTTATTGTTCCTTTATGTGATAAATATAATGAAATTTTAAAAAGTATTGCTTTTAATTTATGTATTTATTCACATATTAGTGTAAAAAGTACCCGAAACAATGAAAAAGTACTATTTGCCTTTGTAAAGAAGTACTCTCGAAAATGATCCGATATCATCACCGTTACTTATGGTTTAATGAAGTGATGAAGAAAGTCAAAAGGTTATAATTTCTTTGAAAATTATTTTTTTTTGACAGAAATTACTCCTATATTACTCCTATAATAATTTTAATCAAATTTTACGATATATTTTTAAAAGCTGAGAATGTACAACTGACTTTTTTTGTCGCATTTTTATGTTTCAAAATATGACGTTTTTGAAGTTTTTACATCTCATTTGAAAAAAGTTGATTGTTCAATTGAAGTTATTTCCATAGGAATTTATTTAAATTAAAATGAAAACGAAATATTTACTAACTTCATATTTTTAAATGTAAACAAAAAAACAAAAAAAAACAAAAATGGGAATTTTGGGGAATAGCTTACGAGACAGAAATTTTCGAAATTAATTTTTAACGATTGAGTATTAATATTCTCTATATTCATATCCCCCCGCAGATAATTGTTACCCCTAAAACATATTTCTAATATCATTACAATTTTAAAAGATAACAAACAATACTTTAATATTATGAATTTTAAAATAAATGTAACCATAATTTTTTTTTTATTTTTTGAAAGTAAAGAATTTATAACTTCCCGCATTAGAATCATATTATTTTAATTAATTCATTAGAAGAATATGAAAAATCGTTTAAGAAAAGTCTTATTTTGAATAATTTTCCGAAGATATTGGATGGAATGAAACTATGGAAGAGTACTCAATAATAGTTCGCTTGTACTACTTTTTGAAGGCAACGTTAGCACATTTATATAATATCGTATTATATAGAGCACATTAATACAATTTTCCTGGCGGGACATATTAATTATCATAATATGATAATTGAAAAAGTGAAACATATGGGACATATGGCAACACTAAAATATATACATATTTGAAGTTATGACAGTCTTGCACGAAATGAGAACTGAAAAATTAATAATGCTCAAAAAATGTTTATTAAAATTCAACAATAATAAAGCTTAAATTTACGAGTTTTAATAATGTAATACTAATCATAATAATTAGAGAGCAAATTAATACAAAAAATATGCAAAATATGCAGGAAGAAAACCAGGAAGTTATTAAACAGGTACTTTTGATAAAAAAATATTGATGATCATTTCCATTATAATTGCATTAAATGCTATTGTTGCCAGTGGGTGGATTAAAAAAATATTTTAATGATTGAATATAAACGACATGATTTATTTGACTTTAGAGAGTACACTGTACCAGATGGCTTTCTCTTTGCGTGTATGCCACACCTAATGGCAACACTAATAAATTGTGTTCATTGCATTTAATTTTGGATTTTTGAGATGATGCTATAGATCAGCAGAGAAATACATTCTCCCTGGCACTAGATTAGTTGCAAGCATCATGAATAGAAAAATAGCAGATATTTTTGAATATTTTTTTCCGTTGCACACTAGGGCCGTCTCATATAAGCGGATACTCAAAATTTTGAAATACTTTTTTTCCATCAAACTAGCTAGATTTATACTTTTACAGCAAACTTTAAACAGCTTAGCCCATTGATGACCATGTTTTAACCCAATGATGGCCACATTTTTTGTTATTAATTTTTACGCGGAATCTGGCTTAATCTATTAAATAATATTTTGAAAATTATTATTAAGCTACGAACTATTCGAATGTGGTATTTTTAAAATTAGTTTAATTGAATTTATTTGTTCCTATGGTTTTAATTATTTTTTGTGAGCTTTCATTTTAGAATTTCATCATATAATATGAACCGAGAAAGTGGGTCATTATTCGAAAAAAATTATTCGACACATAGCACATTCATACATAATTCATATACCACCGAATATATAACAACAACAAGAATCAAAGACCATAGCAACCATTTAAAATCAAAACATTTTATGTATCAAAAATGTCCTTTAAATGTCTAAACGATTGAACCTGGCCCAAATACTTGGTCGGAAATTTCGGTTTGAATATAAAACTTTCATGGTTTCTATATATATTCAAACCTAAAAAGGCTTTCAATTTAAACCCTACAGCTTAAATAAAATATAAAACAAAAGTATATACATTTTTAAAACCTTAAAGTCTGCTTTTGAAACAAAAATGTTTAATATCGAAATTCTTGGAGTTTTAAATTTTGGGGGAAGGCCTTGCTTCAGGAAAAACCCATATGGTTTGTTGCGGTTTATTATGAAGAAAAAAAATTAACCTACTTCAAACGTCTTCTAAGTAGCCAACAGTTGCGGCTTATCTACCCGCTATTATTTTCACTAAAGTTTTTAAAGTCCTTGTTGGAACATTCTAAGGGCACCTCACTTAATTGCTCAATGAAAACAAAGTTTCGTTAAC
Source organism: Tetanocera ferruginea (assembly GCA_958299015.1). Lineage (NCBI taxonomy): Eukaryota > Metazoa > Arthropoda > Insecta > Diptera > Sciomyzidae > Tetanocera > Tetanocera ferruginea. The sequence goes on along the minus strand of OY282640.1, from coordinate 62,478,135 downwards.
TTTTCTACCTCTGTAAATACAAATTTTTTTTAAGTATTGTTGATATATCTTTATTAAATACCGCTTGAATGCGTTACCGATGAAACAAATGCGATTATTTGCAATTGTTATAACTTCTTTTTATTAATTACTCACCGAAAAAAATTAAAGATCGAAATGAAACAGAATCAAGTTCAACAAGAAGCTTTTTAAAAAAATTAGTTGGAAAATAACTTTGCAAAAAGTAGAAGTTACTTAGTTTTTGAAAACTACAAGTTTTTCAAAACACTTAATGCCAAAATAGTTTCTAAATGCAAAACACAAAATCAAGATTTGTTCAACATTAACAACTTGAAACCCGTTTTCCTACAGTAGCAACTTAAACTTATCATTCGAATTTTCACTTGCAAAAATATTAAAATGCGAAATATTTAAACACGCATATCTTCTAGCAAAAAAATGCTAGTTAGCTTAAAAATTACTTAAAGATGTATAAATTGATGGAAAATAAAACCGCATCTTAATTTTTCCAAAAAAAAAAAAAATTTTTTTAAAATTTAATTTTAAGCTCACTTGGCCCCAGTGTGCGTTGTGCGAACGTTGAACGATCTGAGATAGTGAATTTTTATTTTAATTTGGGTTTGAATGATTTTAACCAATAAATAGTTTTAACTATAAATTTTATCAATTATATATAGTATATATATGTATATTATTTATACATTATGTATATTATGTATACTATGTAATATATACTATGTGATAAATAATACCTACATTATTATTATTATAACACCTCCGTTTAATTGTTCAGTCGATACCGCTGTAGAGAAGATTTGTAGGAAGCTGGAAACCCTTAAAATATTTTTTTTCGGAAGACCTTAAAATGTTTCGAAACGGACTCAGAGACTAGGGGGCTTAGAAAAAAATATATGAAACAATATGTTTGCGATTTCTTTTTAATTTCAATTTTTTTTTTTTTATTAACTTTGCAAAAGTATTCATTTAACTGTGAATAAAATTATATTTGAAGCTTTTAATGACCTGATTCCTTTCGTGATGAGTTCAGATTCCAAAAATGGCAACAAACTAAGGCTATATAAATTTACCGTTAAAAATTTGAAATATTTAGCAGCTCGTGCTATGCTTTCGCCCCCGCTCTAGAAAGTTGCATGTAATAAAAAAATAACATAAAACAAAAAATAACAAACTATATGAAACAACAACAACAACAAGCGGTAAAAAGAAAAAAATTATGCGCAACATGCTTAAACCGAAGAAAGGTGGATGCAGCAATAGCAGCAGTTCGCGCAGGTAGAAGATGCTGATTGAGCAGAAATTCCAACATCAAAGATGCAAAGATGAGGTTAAGGTTAAAGATAAATAAAGAGCTGCGTGCGGATAAAGCGATAAAGAAATTGCTGTCGTCGAAAAAAGTTGATGATGTCGCAAAGATTGGAATTTTGTTGGGGTGTGAGTGTGTGTGTGTGTGTGTGTTTTTTTTTTTTTTTTTTTGTGTCATTAACGTTCGATAACAGTTTCTTTGAATGGCTTGAATGGATGGACAATACGCTGAACAGGTTGGTTGGTTGGTTTTTTGGTGGTGCGTTGATCACTAATTTTTGTAAGTTGGTTAAGTATTTAAAGAGTTGACTTTTTGGTGTTGGTCCCTTTTTTGGCTTCAAGGCTTTGATATTTTGACGGCACTTTTTTATTGTGCCTTAAATTTAAAAACGACTTAAGATGCAAATTTTTATTTGCTTTTTCTGTTTTTTTGCTTATTTTTTTTTTGTTTGTTTTTATTGCCTTTTTGTGGCCAACTCTTTTTGTATTTTTCCACAATCAAACTTTGAGTGAGTTTTAAATACTTTGTATAAAATTTTTTTTGGTTTTTTGCCTTTTACAGTTTAATTCTGACAGTTCAAGTAATACATTTAATTATAATTTATTTCAATTACTTTTTGTGGTGAAACTTTGTACGATTAACGCGTGCGTATTTTTTGCTAATTTGAATTTATTTGTTTTTATGAACTTCAACAGCACTTTATTTTCGAACGCATAAATCGTTATTTTTTTTAATTTTTTTTTCTCTGTTTAAATTTTCTGAATTAGCATGCAATAAACTTTTTCAAATCTAATTTGCAAGATAATCACTTGAATATGCAATATTGATTGATGTTGTTGTTGTTAATTATGTAAAACGCGTTCAAACATATATGTAAAACGAACACAAGTTGATAAATAAATGTATCTCGATAAATTAATTGAAAAGTTAAATCAGTTATGAATTTGACTTTGTCGTTGTTGTTTTTCGTTTGTTTTAATTTTTTTGTGATTTATTCACAATTCGTACGCTTGGCGCTGTCTTAAGTCGATGTTTACTTGTTGCTTCTTATTTAAGGACTAAACCGATTTCAATAGCAAGCAAAGTATTTGAAGTGTTTCGGCGGCAGCAACTTGCAGATACACAGCCACCAGCAACACAAACAACAACAGCAATAGCAACATTAACAACACAGATACAAATTTGCTCACACTTTGATTAAACAGTTTGTATCTTTTTTTTCTGTGTTGTATCGTATTCTCTTTGGTGTCTAGATACATTAAGCGCATGTTTAGATAACTATCTCATTGTATACGAAAAAAGTAGCTCAACGAGCTGATTTGAAGATACAATATTGCTAAATTTGCCTAGCAACATGTTGCTTATAAATCGTAGGTAGCACGTTGACAGCAATGCGTAGCCATCGCATGTTGATTTGTTTGTGCAGATCGGTCGGACGGACGGCTTTATAAGAAAATCGAAACTATGTTTTTTTAAACTTTTATTGGCAAATAGCGAAATAAACCCAAAAAAGGAAAGTGTTGAGATGATTTTTGAACACTTATATTGTGCACATAGAATGATCGAATAAAACTGCACAATCTTATTCTACCACTTATAGTTAACCCAATAACAACGTCTTTTGATCAATTGTGTTGTGTGTGTTATTAAATGTTTGCACGCAATTGACCGAGAACTGGACTTACATGCAGGGCTGCCACTCTCAAACATTTTATTCTACCAAATTCCATCCACAAATTTACCATAATGAAAAAGTATTTACCAAACACAAAAAAAAATTATTCTTAAGTGTTTACAGTGTTAAAGAGTTTGGATTAGTCATGTTTAATAAATTCTAGGGTACTTTTTACATGAACCATGAAATCATCTAAGAAGGAAATGTTCCGAGGTGTTACTCTCCGATTTGATTGCTTTTCGAAAGCCTTAACCTTGAACTCAGCAGATATAAAAAAATACGTCATCCTTAGAATTTTGTCCTCTATCACATAACCAAAGCACATTCAAATCGGGGAGTGATACCAGGGGATCTTTTCTTGTAAGTTAACTTTTTGAATGAAGTTATCTTACATTGTCTAGAAATTTGTAGTTATCAGAAGACAGAACGTGTTACCTCCCATATAACTCAGAAACTAAAAGAGGACAACTTTTAAATTTTTTGGAACTATTGATTAGAGAGCTTCAGAAAAAAGGTCGAAATTTTGTTTGCAAAATGATCTTATCACTTCAAGTTTTTTTTGTTTTTTCTTAACCTCAGATAGTCTCAGAATCATAAAATGTAATAAAAAGATTAGGAAAAACCTAACGTGATAGAATTATTTGAACTCATAAGCATTTTCGGCATGCTTGATAACATTCAGTGAGGTTTATTTAAAACATTGTTTATATTCTATGTTCTAATTGTTTGTAAGTGTTTAAAATTTTTTATCTAAATGTAAAATAAAAAAATTGTTTTAAATTAACCCTGAAGATGACTTCCGATGAAAGTCGAAATATTGGTTGAAATATAACATAAAATTAGTTTATAATAAAAACTGATATTTTTTAAAGTCGAAGGTCGATTAATAAAGTAGCAATTTTATTTCTAAGTTAAAGAAACAATACATTTATACATATTTTTAATTAAATTATCATTTATTATACGCTTGAAGAGAGATAAGGGGGCAAGGGAGATAAGGGGGCGATCTTCACATGGCAACGTGTCTGACTGCCTCAACTTGGCGAGGCCAGCATTATCCATGTCGAAATCGTCTCAAGTCGACTCAAACCTCCGCGTGGTGTCTTCTGGAAACGTCAAAAAACTATCATACCGATATACTTTGGCGGCGAATCTGAGCGGCGGGCTTCCTTTGGTCATCAAGCAAAGGTTGTGCGTTGGGTTTGAAGCCCACCATGTAATAAAAATATTTCAATGAAAAGTTTAAGAATGAATAAAAGAATGATCCCCAAATCTGATGACGACTACCGCAAACGAAAAACTGATAATGATTTACGGATATGCACCTGGAATGTCCGAACCCTAAATTGGGATGGTGCCTCTATCCAACTGATTGATATCTTGGAAAGATATAATGCTGATATCACTGCAATCCAAGAAATGCGATGGAAGGGACAGGGTTGCTTACGGCAAGCATCCTGTGATATCTACTATAGCGGCCATGCGGAGAAGCACGAGTTTGGATGCGGATTTGTAGTTGGCAAGAGAATACGGCATCATGTCCTGCGATTCACTCCTGTGAACGAACGACTTGCCATAATCCGCTTCAAGGCAAAATTTTTTAACATAAGCCTAATATGTGCGCACGCTCCGACAGAAGAAAAAGATGACGAGACCAAAGAAAGTTTTTACGAGCGCCTTGAAGACGCATACGAGCGCTGCCCCCGTCATGACATAAAAATCGTGCTTGGTGACTTCAACGCCAAGGTGGGTAAGGAAAACATATTTGGTCCTACAGTCGGAAAGTTCAGCCTCCACGACAACACATCCGATAACGGAATGAGGTTGATTGACTTCGCCGCAGCACGAAACATGGTCGTTAGTAGCACTAGATTCAAGCATCTCAATATTCATAAGGCCACCTGGTTGTCCCCTGATCAAAAAACATGCAACCAAATTGATCACGTTTTGATTGACGGAAGGCACTCTTCCAGTGTACTAGACGTACGCACGATCCGTGGTGCTAACATAGACTCGGATCATTATCTTGTCGCAGCCAAGATCCGCACACGTCTGTGCGCAGCTAAGAATGCTCGCAATCCTACACAAAGAAAGCTAGACGTCGACAAGCTGCAGTCAAAACGGACGGCCGAAGCCTTCGCTACTCGACTCTCACTCCTGCTTCAAGAAAGCACTCCTCCGATCGACGATATATGCGGACAGTGGACGCACATATCCCACTCTATGCGTACGGCTGCCGAAGAGGTGATAGGCTACCACCGCCCTCGCCGAAACCAGTGGCACGACCAGGAGTGGCGCGACGCCACTGCAGAGAAAGACGCCGCCTACAAAGCCACCCTGCAGTCGGTTGTGACGCGTGCTGTTAAGGAGCGATACCGAGAGAAGAGGAGGGAAGAGAGACGCATTTTCAGGCGAAAAAAACGAGAGGCAGAAATGCGTGAGTGCGAGAAAATTGAGATGCATGGCGACAGGAATGAGACTCGAAAATTTTTCGAAAAAATAAGACGCCTGGCCGATGGTTTTAAGACCGGAGCCTCTTCCTGCAAGGACGAAAATGGGAATCTAGTGACAGATATCCAGAGTACACTGATGTTATGGAGGGAGCACTTCTCTAGACTTTTAAATGGCGACGCTGTCAACAATCCCGCCAGTGGAGATGATATCCCGGAAACCCCAATTATGGATGACAGCGTTGAAGTTCCGCTGCCCGACTATAATGAGGTCTTAACAGCTATAGCTCGGCTTAAAAACAACAAAGCCGCAGGAGCCGATGGTCTACCGGCTGAGCTGTTTAAGACCGGTGGCGAAGCTCTGTTTAAATGCATTCACAGACTTCTATGCAGAATATGGTCGGAAGAATGCATTCCAGATGATTGGAACCTCAGTGTGCTCTGCCCAATCCACAAAAAAGGCGATCCCACCATTTGCTCCAACTACCGTGGGATCAGCCTTCTTAATATCGCATATAAGGTCCTGTCGAGCGTATTGTGTGAAAGACTGAAGCCCATCGTTAACCAACTGATTGGACCTTATCAGTGTGGCTTCAGACCTGGAAAGTCCACCATCGACCAGATCTTCACGCTCCGACAAATCTTGGAAAAGACCCTCGAAAAACAAATCGATACACACCATCTTTTTGTCGATTTCAAAGCCGCCTTCGACAGTCCAATAAGGAGTCACCTATATGCCATCATGTCTGAATTTGGTATTCCTGCGAAGCTAATACGTCTTTGCAGGATGACACTGAACAACACCAGCAGTGCAGTGAAAATCGGGAAGGACCTCTCCCTTCCTTTCGATACCAAGCGAGGTTTCAGACAAGGTGATTCCTTATCGTGCGACTTTTTTAATATAGTCATGGAGAAGATCATCCGAGCTGCTGACCTGAGACGCAGCGGCACAATTTTCTATAAGAGTGTTATGCTGCTGGCGTATGCTGATGATATTGACATCATTGGTCAAAATACGCGCGAAGTCAGTGCAGCATTCTCCAGGCTAGAAAAAGAGTCGAGTCGAATGGGTCTTGCAGTGAACGCAGATAAAACGAAGTATCTTGTGTCAACAAACAAACAGTCCCAGCGTCTTGGAAACCACGTCACTGTTGACAACACCTCCTTTGAGGTAGTGAAGGACTTTGTTTACCTGGGATCCAGTATAAACTCCTCCAACGATATCAGTATTGAGATTAAACGAAGGATAACTCTTGCCAACAGGTGTTACTTTGGGCTCAGTAGGCAATTGAGAAGCAGAGCTCTCTCTCGACGAACAAAACTGACGCTCTATAAGTCAATAATCATGCCCGTCCTACTATACGCATCACAAACCTGGACGTTGAGCAGCTCTGATGAAAGGACTTTGGGAGCGTTCGAGAGAAAAATCCTTCGCAAGATCTATGGTCCAATCTGCGTCAATGGCGAGTACCGAATACGATGGAACCATGAGCTGTATGAGCTATATGCCGACATCGATATAGTCAAGCGTATTAAAATTGAGCGGCTTCGCTGGCTAGGTCATGTCGAGAGAATGAACGACGAAGCTCCAGCGAAAAAGATATTGGATTCGGTACCCAGCGGTGGCCAACGCAGACGAGGAAGACCGCATCTCCGTTGGAAAGACCAGGCATTGGATAACCTGACAACGCTTGGAGTTTCCAACTGGCGCCAGCAAGCGCACGACAAAAGAGGCTGGCGAAAATTCTTAGACCAGGCCAAAACCGACCAACGGTTGTAAGCGCCATCTAAGTAAGTAAGTAAGTATACGCTTGAAGATGTTTCATCGCTTTCCACATCGGTCACCTTCTTTATAATAAAAAATCTAAACAGAAATAACATAATCGCTTAGTATCTAAATTTTAAGAAAATCAATTAATTTAAAATAAAAACTTACTTATCCATCAATTTCTTCCCTAAATCGACGATCTAAGCAACTGAAAAATTCAAATTTTTAACATTTTGCTTTACGTTCATTTGTGTAATTTTCACTCGATGCGTTCGTCTTTATTTGAAAGATTATTTTCAAGCATAAGGGTGGTACTCCACAATGAGCATAATTGATATAATTTTTATACAATAATTTTTTGATATGTAAATTATTTTAAATTTCCATTAATTTTAAATTTACCAAACCAAAAAATAATTTACCATTTTACCAAGTCAAAATCTTTTTAACAAATTTGGTAAAATTTTACCAAAACGGCAGCCCTGCCTACATGTTTTATGCCGACTCCGAACGACCGAATATCATGTTCTCAAGAAGTTTTAACATGGCATTATTTACTCTCTTGACAGCCGATGAGAAAAATTTAATTCTATTGAAAAAACTTTCTATGTCAGATGTTGATTCCAACCCGAGTCTGCCCGAGATTCGCATAACATAAGTTACTGTTTCACTTTGTTACTTTCAGATTAAAGACAATTTCCTTATCATTGAACCAAATTTCATATCGCATTGATCTCGAGATTAACTAAAATTTAATATTGTTACGGTATCGAGATCAACCATGATTTCGAAGTGGACTAAAAAAACATCGAGATAAAATTTGTCAATTGAATATTCTTCAATTCACATTTTTTTCCATTCTTCTTTATATTTTGAAAATGCATGTAAATTTTCTAAATTAATATTGCATATTTTTATAAGTCGTGAACTTAATGTCGATCAATACGGTTTAATTTTTATTCAGTTGAAGTTTAAGTGAGTTCATTAAAAAAAAAAATGGTATTACAGTAAAACCCGCTTATGTTCGTCACCCAAAAATGCAAAATTTTGATGTACTTGAGGGGGTTGAGGTACTTTACAAAACCTCGCTTAAGTAGTGCAATGTGGGTACTTAAAAAAACCTACTCGAACTGCGTACTTAAACGAATCCGCTTGAGTAATTCATAGCGTATGTTAAAAAAAAATATACAATTATGTTTAAACATGAAAACTTTATTTAAAAAAAAATACATTTCGCATGTAATTGTCAAAATATGAGACCAACTTATTTAAGTATTAAATACTTTTGAAAAGGAATGTAAAGCAAATACTTCTTTTTGTATTGTAAGAGGCTTTTTAAAAAAAAAATTTTGTATTTAAAAAGGTAAACAGTAGTAATAAGCATGTAAGAATTTTTCGAGATTATTTAGTGTGAAAATAATTAGGGAATTTTCCTTTGAAAAACATTTTTAAACTGTTTTGACTTAGAATTACGTCTTACTGTGCGGTTTGTATGGGGTCGTTTTAACAGATTTTTTCAAGGTCATGCAACTTTTTTGGCTAATACTTTAAGGTATACCTGCAGTCTTTAAAACTTATCGTTCAAAGATAATATATATACTAAAATATCAGATATATCCTGCGCTGAATGAATATCTAATTTTAAATTTTGTCACTATTATATTAAAGTCACAAAATAGTAAAATATAAGAAGAAAAATTCATGTTTTTATATAAGAAATCAATCATCAGCTGCTTATAATGTACTTGCTGTGCCTGCTGCTTTCTTTGTTTTTGTTTCGTTGTTTATGCTTGTATTGCTTTTGTTTCGCATGAACTGATTGGTTCGCTTTGGCAGCATTGTAAGCATTGGTTCGCATTGGGTTTATGTATGCACTACTGTTCTAGTATACTAGGTGCTCTATTTTGAAACCAGAGGTTATGAACCTCTTTTCAACTCAGTCAATGAACTCAAACTGTCAAATTTAACGAAATGGGTCTGTGATCCGGTTAGATTTAACTCTTATGAAAAAAACGAGTTGGATCATATTTCGTTTAATGCTTTTACCCAAAAGATGGCGTAAAATTTTAATTTTTGTTTTTAATGCAAATTAATTTGGATCCCACATCCCAATAGCACTATCGAGTGTATGTATAGTTAAACTATACATCGAACAGAGACGAAAGTGTAGCTCGCAAACTAAAGATCAGACAGAGACGAGAGGAAAGGACATGTACTCAGCGTGAAATATAGTCGCTATACGTTTTTTTAAAAATCGGTTTTAATTTTAAATTAGTAGTTAAACTGACTGTAGCTCGCAAACTATATATCGGGCAGAGACGAAAGTGGCACCAATGGAAAGTGCATTTGCTTCGTCTTCTTTTCAACCCAGTCAATGAACTCAACCTATCAAACTCAACAAAATGATCGAAAAAATTTTAAATTTTGCTTGTTTCTTTTTGCTTGCTCATTTAATCATACTTACTTTTTAACTTTTTCTTTGTTTTGGCCTCGATAAGTAGTCCATTTAGAGTGTTTTTCATTTCTTTGTTAATTTTCGGAAGATCAATAAAAATACGTGCAAAATGAACAAAACAATCGGACCAAAGAGGCAAAGTAGAAGAGGTTACAACATAAAATGAATTCTACGTCTACACTTACGATACTGTCGAAACTGTTTTTTTTTACACATCTTTCTTTTAATGATTCGATATCATCAATATTGAGATTATAAAATTCCATGAAGTTTTCGGTTATTCAGTGAGAAGCGACGTTCGATTATTAAGTGAATACACTCAGAAAAAACACCTATCTTTATACCATTAAATATTTCTCTATTTTTGATAATAGTAATTTTCACTTTTGCAAATAAAATTTTCTTCAATTAAAATAAATTTACACAAATTCGAAGAAATATTTCTTCGTTAGATTAACATTTTTTCTCGCACAAAAAATTTTAATTTATAGAGAAAAATTTTTAAAAAATGAAAATTTTTTCCCATATTTTGATGGAAAATATTAGGAAGGTTAATATCTTCATATTTTAACAAATTTGATTTATTATAACGGCACGGCGTAACGGTACAAAGCTATAATAATATTGGTAATACTAAGATATATTCCAAAATTTTGTTTGTTATATTAAGGTAGCTTAGCTTAGAAATTAAAATAAGTAAGAATTAAGTAATTTGATTAAAATAGTGAAAGTGAAAGTGTCGTGGACTTTTTTTTCCAAAAAATTTGTATTTTCAATGGAGTTCTGCGGAAACTTAAAGAAATTTTATTTTATCTGTGGTCAGTTCCGACCATCAGGACGCTATCAAGGTCGTTCTAGTAAGGAACTGATAATAACATATGAAAAATACTTTGATCAAATAGTTATTTCTGATGTCCCATGGGTGACATCACAGTCAAAAACATCACAGACAAAACAGTTTGCAAGAGATGCTACAATTACTTGTTGGAATGGTTACATCACAAATTTATCAAATTGAACATGGTCGCTTGTACTGGTCGCTTGTACTGTGTGTGGATTACAGAAATAAAAATACGTCGAAATTTTAATATCAAAGTGTTCCCAGCGCTCAAGTTCCATTGCCGCATTCTGAAGAGATTACTCCAAGATGCCCCAGCCTAAATGAATTTTTATATAATGAACCCCTGTTTTTTTATGTGAAACCTATAACTCGAATAGGTTAATTGTCTTGGGTGACCCATAGTGAACTTTTCTGGAAAATATTTCTTGGAAGGTTTTAACCCTTGTCCTCCCTCCAAAGTCGACTTTTGAGAAGGTCTTTTCTGTAAACAAATTTGTGACATAGTGGAGCAAAAATGAATTTGGGCTTTTGTTATTGATGTCAAATACAATCGTTTGAGATTGGTTTGGTTCACTCCCGAAAATATGTGTTGCACTGTGTAATCCAACTTTGGGCGGCCATATTTCATTCTGGGGTGAAATTTTTGAATTTGAACCCCAAAACTAAAAAGCGGACCCTTTTACATAAGGAAATACCTTAAGCCTAAAGAGATTAGAATTGTTTAACGTTTTATATTCGAGTTACCAATTATCAGTGAATGTCCACTTGGGAAGAAATGGATTCAGACTGCATAAAAAAATTATTAAATACAACTTTTTACTTTATTTTAATTTAATCTGTTTTAATATTTTGTCAATTCCCCACATAGCATTTTATCAAATTTTTGAACATATAAGAGAAGTTTTCTACTCTGCTCCGCGATGGTGATTGTCGAATGTGGACTCATTTTCTAATCAAAAAATAATCTTTTTTCGGGAGAAAATGGTACCCTACCCTTCTTGAAGAGAATTCTTCGATTCGTTTTTTCATATTGAATATTATCAAAAAATAATACATTTTGAATACGTTTTGGAAACGTTTTTTATCTTAAAAATCCGAAAAAAAGACTAATAATGACTCGAAAATAACTCTTCGAGAAGAGTCACGTGTAGGGTATCAGTTTCTTCCGAACAAACAGTATTGTTTGATCAGAAAGTGCACAGTGGAGGAAAATCGAAAACGACTCTTATTTGTTCAAAATTTTGTTAAAATGCTGACTGGGACGGGTTGTTGATGGTTGTAAACGGTTGTTTAATGTTGTTTAATGAAAACGACTCCCATTTGTTTAAAATTTCACAAACGGCAAGGTTTACTTTACTTCGAGACTGCTTTGTCGAAACTGAGCGATATAAAGTTAAAAATATGATTGCTTTAGTTTGTCCAATTTTCCGTTAGCTTCTACGAAAAAAATAGTTATTTTTCTATTGTCTTGCCAATCAAAATATGCTTCTGAACACGCTTTGTTCAATATCCCACAATTTGCTTTGAAAAAATGCAGACATTTTTTGATCGTTTAGCGGAGCAAAATATGCTTCCGCACAGGACATGTATTTTGTTTTTGTTGACAGTCAAGTGGAGTCGAAAAAGACTTGATAAGGCGATTGTCAGCAAAGCAGTAAATGCTAGCAGCAAATGCTAGCTGGGCCTACTTTTAGAAAAGGTTGTAATCCAAAACAAAATTTATTTCATTTGCCAATTTACTTGACATCCCAAGGCAGTGTGAATACACCTATGGTTTTATTTACAGGCAAATAAACCAGCGCCCGTAACTGTTATAAGTTTTATTAAAAACAATAAGAGGACCCTCAAATAAACACATAATCAATGAAAAATATATTAAAAAATTTCAATTATTGATGGAACTTTGGAAGCTTCTGGTTTAAATTTTTTAGTTTTATAATAAAATCGCCTGAAATGAAATAAAACTCTTTGTTCTTCCTCTTAATATGTAAATAGTCATCGATATTATCAATTTATTCAATACAAATACTATCATAATTTCAAAATCTTTAGCTCAATTGAAAATCGTGCTTAGCAAATTACTCTCGACAATTCGGTATTATTCTTTGCATCAATTAGCGAAGTCAACATTATGTTTATTTGATCAACATGTTGCTAAGCTAATGATCTTTTTACATTTCACTGTTTAAGAGAAAATCTCGTCACTATCTCTTTTCACTTGCTACAAAACTGCAATATCTTCAAAGAGAACCGAATTGCTTTATTTTGTAAATATTTTTCTTTTGTTTTGTTTTGTTTAGCTTTAGTCGTAGCCACTTGTTGCATGAGATGTTTTCTGTTCTGCAATGTTTATTGACTTAATTTGCCGGTAAGTTATTGACGTGTTGCCGTTATTGTATTCGTTGGGTTGTTTATTTAGTTTCATTTTAACCCTAAAACCTCAATGGGGTGTGTGAGCAACAAAGCAGAAAAATAAAAAACCCATATGTAGCATTAAAAAATGTGTATGTTCTTATAAACCGAACTAAAAATAAACTTTTACTTAGCTGAGTATAAGAAATAATGTTTCATTTAGAGTTTTGTTTTTCCTCAGGATGTCCCGCTGTGTTATAATAAAAAACTCGGGGGTTTTTAAGGTTAATTTTCTTAAGATCTATTGAGACAACATGATTTACATGCGTATCATCTAGCGTGATGCTATGTGGGATGATGAACAATTCTTTCATAATGATTAATTTTATATACATATGTAACGAGCTATGATCTCTAGTGCAGTAAGCTATACCCTTGAAAATTTTTAAATTTCTTATTTTTTAACTGTTCTAGAGAAGTTTACCGTAACGTTGAAGTAAGTAACTAACAAAACCAACTGACTTCAAAATCACTTCAAATTTAAAAATAATTTTAAAGTTTTGTAAGTCATTTTTTGATGTATTTAAATCATCAATTAAACATTTTTAAATTGGTTGTATCATTTTCTTATTTACAATGTACCAAGAAAAATAGGTCTCATGAAACCTTCTTATGAATTAGAAATCACTCAAAATTTTCAATACATAATTGGGTATGTATGAAAAAGTCACAAATATGAAATTAATTTTTATTAAAAATTTTTATTAAAATTAAACAATTATCCGCACCTAATGCCAATCTAAATAGAGGGTCGGTATGCGACAAAGAGGCGTGACTATATTAAAAAAATTTTAAAAAACACTGTAGCTCTGCACTGAAATTTGATAAACAAAATGAAAAAAGTGGTATAAATTTGCTTTGCATATAAATCAATAGATAAAAATGTGCTTTATTTGCAATAACGTGGGATCATCTTTTCGAAATTCACCAAAAATATTCAACTATCGATAACATAAAAACGGTGTTACGGAATTATTTAAACTAATTTTCTGCGTTCAGTTGGAATCTGCGAAATCTGCTGGAGTCTGCGTCCAATTTTTCATTAGAATTGGCTATTGTTTAAACCAAATCATAAGGGTTGTTGCATAGTGTTAAGTATTCATTATCAACTTTGTTAATGAATACGTACCGCAAAAGTATGAGTGAATTGTTAATGTTGCGAATAGTGTCATATTGAGACTAAATACGCTTGAAGATTAATATTGTTTATTAATGCTTCTTAATAGCTTGTCATCAATCAGTTGAGAAAATTTAAAAGAAATCGTAAAAACAGCAGCGTCATTTAATTGCAAATCGGAATTTCTTAAAAATACTGCCATCATATTTTTTAATGGAAAAATTATAACTTGTACGAGAGTACTTATGCAATTTTTAATTGGCAGTCAGTTCAGCCGTTCAGCCAATAGCAGCAAGTTATAATAACGCGTAAAACTGCTGTTGTTGCACTGGCAAAAAAAAAATTACAAATGCAGTTCTATGAAAATAAAAATATTCTGCAACTCACAGAGTTAGCTACTTATTCGAACACACAAATGCTGTACAATAATAATTGAGGAAACTTTTTCAATGTCATTTTGAGTAATTTTCCCCTTCTTCTCGATTTAAACAATTACACCTCCATATAATGTGGCTATTTCAAATTGTTAATATCTTTTTAAATTGTACAAAAATGTTATAGCTTAAAATTTTATACGTAAGCTCTGATCTCAAAGATGCACTCTAAGTTTGAAATTTCGAAATCGAATTATAAACAAGTTAACTCCCATACAAAGTGACGTCATGAAAACGAAAAAATTCTTAAAAATTCGTTACAAATCATTTGAGCAATTAATATTCTGTAGATGTTTCTTTAGCTTCCAATAAACAGTAAAAAGTTCAGTCATTATCTTAGATAGTTTTCCCTATGTTGATAAAGAACTACGAAATATGAGGTGATAGTTCTGAGAATATTAGCTTATTGCAAATCAGTCCTAGAGAGTTCTACCAAGAATCTTCAGATTCGCAGAATAAGATTGCTTGGCGTGCTGCTTGAAGAAATTTTAACCAACAGAACGGTACCGGTCCTGTGAACGGTAAAAGTGTTCCCTGTTTGGCTAGAGAGTCCGCTTTCTCATTCCCATCAAAGCCACAGTGGGCAGGAATCCACTGGCAGGATGATTTTGTTGTCTTGTGCAACCAGCTCATTAAAGTCGGTGATAGTCTCTAAGAACAGCTTCACGACAGCTTTAAGGAAGCTTCACAATCAGAAAAACCGAAAATAGTTTTGTCTTTAACATTATTCAGTCTGATACATCTGCTTATGGCAAGAATTTCTGCTTGAAAGATTGTGGTATACCGACAGATGCTTAAGGGGACGAGACACCTTCAAACATTTTTTTATTTTAATATTTTAAAATGCGTATAAGTTGAATACAAAATAAGATATCATTTTGAAAAATTAAATATACATTTTTTTTTGTAAAAACATTGCGCAGAAAAAAAATTTTTTTATTATTTTAATCACTTATATTGCTGCTAGAATTTTTTAAAAATCATTAAAAAAATCATGGCGGGCGTGATAAAACAAAAACTACTCGACCGATCGTACTGAAATTTTAATAAGTTGTTTAACACTTGTCGATGCATGGAATGAACTACGAACAGAAAAATCGGTTTTATTATTTTTGGGTTTTTGGCCGATTTTGTCAAAAAAAACTTGACAATTTTCGAAAAAACGCCGCTTGTTTTAAATTTTGCAACCAAAATTGTTTATTCTTGTTATTCCATGGCAGTTTTGATGCTGATAAAAACCCCGTGGTTTCTTTTTTCCCCGATGTCCCAGTGAGTTGTAATCACGCCCTCCATGTTTTTTTGATGTTTTTTTAAAATAATTCCAGTAGCCATGTAAATTAAAAAAAAAACAAATACATTTTTTTTGTGTAATTTTTTTACTAGAAAACATATATTTAATTTTTCAAAATTTTTAAACATTGAAAGAAATTTTTTTTTAAGGTGTCACGTTCCCTTAGGAAATAGCTCTCATTTGAAATGAGCGATATTTTGATACCGCTAATTTAATCACCGTAATCACTGGCAACTATGGGGATCAATATAATTATTAAAATTAACAATAAAATTATTGTGATATCACGATTTTCGTTCTTTCTCTGTCTGTTTATTTTATTTTTATTGAACTACTTTTCTAGCTGTCTTGACTTATTTTATGAAGACATGAGTTTTTTTCATGAAGATGGCGAATGTCGCATTTTCATATTTTCTATTCTATGGTAAGAATACCGACAATTTTAAACCTAAATACAACCATGTTTATGGGTGTTTTATTTATATAAATTTTCTGAAAATTAAAATTTTGTGACATATCACCTTAATCCAATCATGGCTTCAATTGCTTGCCTCTTTTTTCCAAGCATAAAATATTATTCACTGTGGATTGACTTTTGCTATTATATCACGAAATCGCTTATATATAAAAACCATGATCACAGTCACTGCTTAGATGAACGGTTTTTAATTGTGCGTTTACATATCGAGATTAACCCTTTTGAGTAGATTAACTCGCTAATCTTGTTGACTTTAACTGGATAAGCCATACAAAAGTTAATCTCCTCAGAACGAGATTGAAAATTTATCTACTTGCAAATCAAAAGAGGTTTGCAACCCTGTCATTAGTGATTTTTCCCTAAAAACTGCAACGCTGTAAAGAAGTAAATGCCAAATAATAACAATGGCTACATTCAGCGTACTCAACTGTCAAGGTAGCGATATAAGTGAGCGATGAATTTTGCTGAATGGATTGCTTTGTGAAGCGTCAGAAAAGTTTGAAGATAAATAACAAAGCAAAATAAAACAACGAAATGTCAAAGTTTATTTCTTTGAAGCAAGTGTAAGCAGTTGAGATTACGGAAAGAGATTAGCTTAATCTCGTTGCTCTTATAGAACGATATAAGAGCATAAGAAATCACGTTCACTAAAAACTGAGTTATAAAAAAATCACTGTTTCGCTCATCTCTTGCTCTCATTGAAGTATTATCCATACATTCAAGCTCCAGTGCATTTTTCCATTTTAGAACCGTTCGAGTACTATACAAGGGCGTTTTAAGAGGGAGTAAGTTTCTCGTTTTTCTAATTAGATGTGAGGGGAATAACTTTGATGATGTTTTTCTTAAAGTAGTTTTTGGGATACATGTCATCTGAGGCATACAGAATTTATTTTCTTGGTTAAGAGTTATAATTAGGGAGAGGTAACGCTTTAAGGGAGAGTTCGTTTGTGTTTTCGGACTTTGAGTTTTTACGACTGTGATCCTGTTTTTATGCTCTGGAATCCATAAAAAGGTCAACGAAATACATAAATCAACAGTTAAAATATGTTAAAATAGTATTACTGGTTAAGATGTCAACTTCTACTTGACACTAATAGTCATATCATAGTTGGTTTTTATGTATCTCGTGAACATTATCTAATTTCAGAGTTATGCTCTTTTCGATTTTTACAATTCAATTTTAGAAGTAGTTTATTTATTGACTTCACTTTGGACGTTTGTTCTTATAACTATAACGATATTTATTCAATTTATTTTTACAATTTTATACATTTTCAAATTGTAAAAAAAATACCATTTATTTTTGGTCGCCGAAAAACTTTAATGAGCCTTTAAAGAGGTATTCATATCTCTCAGACCTATCCATAGAAATATAATTATTGGATGTGAATTTGGAAATACCGACAAATATCTAAAATATGGATTTTAGATAAGGTATAAATTCTTTAAATTGGCCATAGGCCATAAGAAATTGTAAGTTTCAACCAGTACCAAAATAAATAGTTCATAAAAGTTCTGGCATAATTTTGGTGTAATAAAACTAACAAGGAAATATCTTCGACTTGGCCGTAATTAAAATACCCCACAGCCGCCTTGGAGTACATTCCAATTTATTTACGTTATATTATTTTGATGACGTCACTTTGTATGAGGGATTGGCTTAGTTTTCATCCAATTTCGCCAAATGTCATATCAATATTATAATTTTTTTTGGACTTTATGAATCTTTTGATATTTTTATAACGTCACTTTCTATGAAAGAAAAAGTGTACCATATGGTCCCAAACAAAGAACAAAACGTTTAAGTTCACTTTGCTTTCATTAAGGTACTATTACAGTGTGTAAAAAATTAAATATATTTTTTGTTTTTTTTTTAGAATCTGGTTCCTTACGGTCTTAAGAATACGTATACGAAATTTAAGAAAAAAATATCAAATAAAAAAAAGATATAACATACATTATATTCGTATGTCACGCATTTATTCATATATTATCGATCATAGAAGAAAATCGAATCGCGTTTTTCTCGAAACAAGTTTTTTCGAATTGGTTTCTAAGATATCTCAAGTTCTGCTTGATCGATTTCGATGAATCTTGATTCATTGTGATCTTCATAGACTCTGTTAAGCACTCAACCTATAAACTTTTAAATTTTTTTTTTTTACGGCTAAGAATTTCTGTCAAAAAGAGGGGTTTTTTGTAAATTTGATTTTCAACACATGCAAAAAATATTTTTTGCATGAATTTTTGATCAAATTAATACCAGTACAAATAATTTCGATTTTTTAATATATTTAAAAAAAAATATTTTTTTGCAAAACATTTTTCGCATGAATTTTCGATCAAATCAATACCTTTACAAATGATTTCGCTATACGTGAATTTACAAAACTGGTTTTAATCAAAGAATTTATTCATATACTTGCAAAATTTTATTATAAGAAAAAAATTTTGAAAACCGTTCCGGGGTGACCAACTTCTTGTAACGGATATGAAGAATAAAAATATCTTATTGAATGAAAAAAGTTAACAAATT
Source organism: Tetanocera ferruginea (assembly GCA_958299015.1). Lineage (NCBI taxonomy): Eukaryota > Metazoa > Arthropoda > Insecta > Diptera > Sciomyzidae > Tetanocera > Tetanocera ferruginea. Next base: position 62,459,354 of record OY282640.1, on the reverse strand, counting down.
TATGTAAAACATCAATATCCTTACTTTAGGAAAGTTTCATTCTTATCATAAGCTCATGTTCCTCCTTAGGAAAACTATAGCATTTTTCTGAGACGGGTGTGACACTGAAAAAACACTCAGTTTAAATATATTTTCTTTGTTAACGCAGTATCCAATCCTTGTTTTAAACTGTTCTTGGATAGCATTGTTATCTTTTTTAACATTGCTAACCTAATTTTTTTGAATGTACATCAAGAGATGGCTGTTTTCAACGTTTTAAATCTAAACAAAATATTTTAAGTTTTTCTCAACTCGGAGTTTGTTTAGTTGAATTGTCAAAAAGCATAAAAAATCATTAAAACTAAACATAATTTTGCAACAGGAGTAACTTAAGACTCCATTTTAATGCGAGAACCAAAAATTATTTTAATTGAAAGCATTTTAGGATTCATGTTTCCGTTCCTCATTTGTGTGGAATCAGCCTATGTAAAATAAATTAATAAAAAAGGGTGTTGTTTTTAATAGCTTCACACTGTAATAGTACCTTAAGCTACACGGTTAAAAATCTTGGACTTAATTTTAAACTTTTTTGGATAACATATAGGACACGACAAAAAAAAGATTATTTTTTAATCCAATGAAAAGTTTTAAATTTTTCAATCCAAAAAGGATTTATTTTTAATACGCAAAAAGTTTAAAATTTCTTAATGCAAAAAGGAATAATTGTTAATCCACAGAAAGTTTAAAATATTATAATACAAAAAGGATTCGATTTTAGTCCAAAAAAGTTTAAAACATTGTAATCCGAAAAGGGATTACTATTTAATCCACAAAGGTTTAAACACTGTTTACTGTAATAATGCATAAAATAATATTTTGATTCAGATTTTAATAAACAATTTGTTTAATTTTATTAAAAATAACTTTCGGATGCTTTAACAACATTTAGAATTATATTTAGCTTAAATTTCGTAGTAGTAGTAGTTTTCAATCTTATACCTGAATTACAATGCGGCAGTGGCAGCGTCAGTGGCAGTGGCATTGATCAGCTGTTATTTTAGGAATACTGTTGTTCAATGGTAAAACTTACATAGCAGCAGTGGCAGTAAGCAGTACTGCCGAGGTCAGCCCTATTTCTAAATTCACTGCCAACATGCAAATAATTAAACTACTAAGAAAAATTCCACATTCACTGATTTTGATGCTGACGCTGCCACTGCTAGATTGTAATTGGCAGGCAGTAATGCCATGTTCACACAGAGAGTTTAGTTTGCGTTTCCAGTACAAAGTTGCGTTTTGCCCTTAAACTCAATTTAAACGCTGGCGTTTCCAGTACAATTATGCAATAGAAAACGCAACTAAACACAACTTGCTTTCTACGTTTACCAAAACTCAATTTGATACATGCCTAAAAGTATGCTAGTGTTTGATAAAAACATTCATTCAGTTAGATTTTAGCTGTGTTCGATTCGATTGAACGATAAAAAATGCCAACAACAGCTGATTCTCAATTGTGCAAGTTTCTATTTGCATTTTATTATTAACAAAAATAAGCCAAAAAACAAATAAAAGAACTTGGGAAAGTTTAGAAGATGAGGGTTTCTCATCAGTCAATCAGTATGACCCAAAAAAAGCTGAGGTTTGAGCGAAATTCCCAAAATTGGCGATCATTTCAATCCACCGTAAACTCAATTCTGCCGACGCATCTCTGTGTGAACAGCTGCATTTAAACTCAAACGAAACGCAAACTAAACTCTCTGTGTGAACATGGCATAAAATACGAAACAGCTGATCGCTGCCGCTGCCACTGACACAGCTGCTGTCTCTGCCACTGCTACATTGTAATTCAGCTATTAAATAACATTAATACTTTTTCCTGAAATTACTACCTTAATACAAATTTGTAGTCCAAAAATGTCTTAAACATAAATTTTTTCGGATTAAAAAAAATTAAACTAAAATATGGAATAAAAATTAGTACTTTTAGGATTAAAAATTGCTTTAATCCAAAGTTTGGATTAAAAACTAGTCCAAAATTTTTAACCGTGTATAGATGTTTTCTTAGTCCCTTAAAACAAAAGCATTTGATATTTACAAGTAGTTTGATAATTTAATGATTGCGAGAATAATGCAGGGTTATAGAAATGATTTATTTTATCAGACATTACATGCACAGTGCAACTATTTAAATTAAAGGTGACCAAATAAGAACAAAATGAAAAAACAAATTATATATAAAGACAACAGTGTGAGATCAAACATATTTTAGTTATATGAAATAGCATATTAATTAAATGGCCCTCTCAGCTTTACTGATAGTGTTTCAAGCATCGCTGCAGTTTTTGATGACATCAATATGTGCAGCGCTATTTCGACAATAGCGTCACAAATATTGGTCTTGAGATCGACTAAAGGTGGTTGGCTATTTAGCTTAGACTGAAGACTTGACGTGGTCCTAATGTAAACAATCAAGTGATGTTATGTCGTGGTGGCTAATTGATTAACGCTCGCCGTGAGATGACCCAGTTGTCAAATTTGTCCTTCAACACTTCAAGCATTGCCTTGCTTGAATGGAATGTAGCAACGGCTAGTTGGAACCAAAGCTCGAATGTATCGGTTAACACAGAAAGTCGGTTAACATCGGTAAACGGTATCTCCTTCCTCATTTCGAAAGAAAGAAGATCCGATGATGCCGTTGTACCATAAACCGCACCAAACAGTTATATCTAAATGCATTGATGCTCCGTCAAACATTAGTGAATTGTGGTCGCTCCAATAAAGACAATTTTGCGAACCTTTTTGTATATTTTGACAGCTGGATGTCATTGGTACCTTTGACAGCTGCTTAAAAATAACAGTTAGAAACTATCTTTTCTATCTGATCACCCTCACCCTTTCTCACCATTCTATCTGATCACTTTAAATAGCGCTCAAATTGCTCAAGGAATCCCCTCAATAAATCGCCCTCATATAATTAAGATATTATTATCTCTACAGATAGACTCATAGATTAACTAGCGTAGAGTTTTCCAATAATTTATAACATTTCCAGTTTGAAATTAACCAATAGAAAGTAGAATTCCTACAGCGTACAAGTCATGTAATAAACTTATTTGAGTCATTTTATATTACTTAATTGAACTATGATTCAGTTAATTATAGTTATTATCAAGCAAACAGTTGTTGTGTGCATTAACAAAAAATAACATGTTATTGTTTTCGAATTAGAATTTAATTGATGTTTTTAAAATAAAAAAAAAAATTAAAAAAAAAACATAACATCAATAAACAATGTTGTATACGTAACAATAAGATACTCATGTGAAATTCACTCATTAAATTAGGTTCTTTATAAAAAATTAACATTTTTCCCAATAATCTTTGTAATGAAATATAATGATTGTAATTTTTCCACACGTTGGTTGGGTTTTCCTAAATACTTAAACAACTCAAAAACAAAAACAGTTATTAAAACCATATTAATCGGTGTCTTAATACTAAAAGATGCCAACAGCGATATCATTGTTTTCGTGTATCTAAAGTTATATCGTTTGGATGATATGATTAAATTTTCAAATGATGAAATGATGGCATCATACTGAATCATTATCGAATGTTTGATAAAAGACAACAGTTCATATTTTAGTAATTGTGGCTTAGTTGCATTTGAGGCAGGTCCTTTCTATAGCGAACAGGGTGCTTTCGCCGTTCTTTTTATTGCGACAATAGGTAGCTCGAATAAAACGCCATAGCAAAGAGTCAAACATCACTAAATTATAAACAACAGTATGACAGTTAACTGCATTTGGTAGGTATTCAATTTTTAAGTTGGCCGCTGGTCATGCCGTGATTCACTATTTAAATGCTACATCCTCCTGACGTTAAAGACAGTCTTTTCATTTATATATTTATTAATATATTTTAAAAGCAATATTAGGAAAACATTAGAGTTTCGGATTATGTCAATCATGGATGATTAATTCATTATCTTGTCACTGATGATGTGCTATAATGTGTACAAGTGAAAAATATGTCACTAACTTCCACACTTATGTCCCTATTTCTGAATTTCAATTGAACTTTTCTGAATTGATGTTTTCTGAATAACAATTAGAAATGATGTAGCGTTATCAAGTAATTGAAAAATTTTCTTTATGATGTTTTTACTTTAGATATCGAGGGCTTATATTCAATAATGTCGATGCTGAGTATTTTCGTGACGAGTAAGGGCTGCAAACAAATAATAATAAAATATTTATTTTTCTTATACGAGTATTTTATAAGTAATATTAAAAAATGTCTAGGTGTCTTTTACTCTCTTTCTGAACTATTTCGTCTGCTCCTAACCTATTTCTACAATCTCAATCATTACATTTTTTTTAAACTAAACTGGATTCTTGTTGATTGTTTTGTACTTATTTATTTTAGTGATGTTGGTGGTATGTTTCATATTTTAAACTTTTATATCTCTTATGGTGTCTGGCTTAAATTTTAATTGTGGTGGTACTAATGATAAATGTCTTGTTGAAATTTTGTGTAGAAGACAAACTGGTTTGAGAGTTGCTCATTTTAATGCAAGAAGCCTTAATTCTGCAAAATTAGATTATATGAGTTGTCTTTGAAAATTCGTCAATCGATATTGTGTGTGACTTGGAAACCTGGTTCTGTAGTGATGTAAGTGATGCTGCCTACAACATGAAAAATTTTACTCTATTTAGAAGTGATAGACCTGAAAGAAAAGGCGGTGGGGTAGCAATATATTGCAGAAATAACTTCAAAGCTAAGCTAATTAAAAAATTCATGTCGTCTAATGTTGAATATATAAGCATGTGCATATCTGACCATAGAATGAAAATCTTTGTTGCTTGCGTATATAATCCTAGCAAATCCAATAGCTTAGATACTTTTTTTGTGAAGTGTCTAACCTGTCAATTGATTTCGACCATTTTCTTAAGTGTGGTTATTTCAATGTAAATCTTTTGTGCAACAACAATCATACTAGTTCTTTGTGTAATAATATAGATCTGTTGGTCTGTCAATTGTTAATAATACCATTCCTACCCGTTTTTCGTCTAATGATAGTCCGAGTCTTCTTGACTACTTCATATTGTCCGAATCTTCTAAAGTCCTATTGTTTGATCAAATTTATTTCCTATCTGATCATGATCTCATTTTACATATACATCTTTCTTATTCTGCGACCCCTCAAACTTTTACCTACCATGACTTTAAAGGTATTGATCATCAAGCTCTGCTTCAAGAAGTACTTGTTATTCCCTGGAATAATGTCATCCATACGTTGAAGATAAGTTATCTGTTTTCACAAACTCCGTTATAAACCTTTTTAGCAGATATGTTCATCAAAATTCATCCTGCCCTTGGTTTACAAGTCGCGTGCAGCAAGCCATAAAAAAGAGAAATAGACTAAGAAGTATATAGAAAAATAGTCCCTCTAGTGAGAATTGGGAAAACTATAGACGTGCCAGAAATAACTCCACTTTGCTAATAAGGCAGTCTAAGATTAAATACTGCTCTTCCAAACTCAGAACGTCTCTTCAATCTAAAATTCTTTGGAGTAATATAAAAAAGCTCTGCCTTGGTGAGCTCAAATACTATAACCCCACAAATAAGTACTTTTTATTTCCCAAACCCAATAGAACAAACTTTTCAATTCTCTATGGTCACGGAAAATGATGTCGCTAAGTATGTGATGAAAGTCAAATCAAACGCTGTGGGTGAAGATGGAATTTATATTAAATTTATTAAGATTGTTCTTGCTCATATTATTAGTCCACTAACTCAAATCATAAACCACTGCTTTACCTCGTCAATTTTTCCGAAAACTTGGAAAATTGCTACAGTTACGCCTGTTCCAAAAAATAGCACATCTTGTGAACCCATGGATTTTCGGCCCATAAGTATTTTGTCGTCACTGTCTAAAGTTTGAGAAGCAATAATGGCTCAACATTTAGTCTACACTGTAGTCTACACTGTAGTCTACAGTGTTTAAATGTTTGGATTAGTCATGTTTATATTCTATGTTCTAATTGTTTGTAAAAGTGTTTAAAATTTTGTATCTTAATGTAAACTAAAATAATATTTTTTAAATTAACCCTGAAGATGACTTCCGATGGAAGTCGAAATATTGGTTGAAATATAAAAATCAAAATTAGTTTATAATAAAAACTGATATTTTTATATAAAAACAAACGGACCTACAGCCTGAACAACGTACAAAAAACCACAAACAAAGTCAAAGGTCGATAAAATAAAGTAACAACCACAAAATAACTTTTATTTATGTCGGAAAAAGTAAAACTTAAATGATAACAGTTATTAGGTCTGTTCCCGTAATTTTTGGACTAAAAATGGTAAAACTGTCAAAAATCTGAGAATGAGAAAAAATCTTTCGAAAATTGAGCAAAAACACAAAAAATTACGGGAACGCTTCTCGGACTAAAGTTGTAAAAACTGTCCAATAAGATAATTTGTCCAGCATTGCCTTGATGTGAAGCATCGGCATTGCAGACGAAATGCCTAAGATTTTTAATAATATTGAAATTAATTCTCAAGTTAAGAATTTATATTAGTTTTTACACATTTTCCCATGTTTCCGGGTTCCATTTTAATAGTTTCAAATAAGTTTTGATGTATCGCAATTTCTTTGCTAACTTGTAAACAGCTGATTTTAAGCTGTTTGACACTTTTACCATTTTTACCCGAAGAAATTTCTCGGACTAAAACTTGCAACTTTTGACAAGTAGAGGAAATGTTTCACTCTCTCGATTGCACTCTCTGTTACCATTTTTTCGTGTACGGGAACGCTTCTCGGACTAAAACATGTAAATTGGACTAAAACTTTAGAGTACATCTAATATGTGACTTTTTCTATAAAAACCATAAACGGTACGCTTCCTGCATATAAATATTGAATAAACATAATATTATTCCATTTTGTGTTGGTTGAATTTCTTTTCAGATACTTTCTATCTCTATTTCACACTAAAATCTCTCTAATTTTTGTACTGTTTAAGAAGTTTCACTTCTGTCACATGTTCGTTGCTACACTCAGAAAAATATCAACTGTAATATTAACAGTCGGCCGCTGTTATTTCTAAACATTGTTCGATTGAATGATTTGCGTTTAAGTAAACAATTTTTTTTGTTGAACGAACGTTTCAAAGTATTTTTGTGCTGATATTGAACTGTCAATTTTTTCTAAGCAATAGTTTTTAAATGTGTTTTGCTATATTTATATTATCGTTGCCAGTAGCTCAGTGGATGTGCACTAGACTGTCATGCGCAAGACGTGGGTTCGAACCCTAGCTGTTTAAGTATCAAAAATTGTAATTTAATAATTGAAATAATAATAATTCTGTTTCATTAATTGTTTGTTCAAAAATAGCCTTCAAAATAAAATGCTTACTATCTGCAAAAAAACAAAAAAAAAATTGCAAATTTCATTTTTTATTTAAAAAAATATATTATAAATAAAAAAACAATTTTTATTGGCCTTGCCGGATTTGAACCGTGGACACTCTAGTACTAGACGCACACGTTAGCACACTCGGCCATACATGAACTTTAAAACCGGTGATCAAATTTCAATAAATAAGTTTTTATACGGGTTTCGTGTTCCATAGACCAACAGTCAACCGACTGTTGATTTGAAAGTTTCATTTGTTGGATGGTATTTAACAGTGAAATCTGTTATTTCAACCCATGATTTGTTTGATAAAACAGCATTTTTTCCCTGAGTGTACACGCGAATTTTTTTATTTATTTACGAGTATTTCATTTATAATACACCATTTTTCAAAACACTGTCTAGCACATATTATGCCAATAACAATTTAATCCATTGGTTGCTGTTGCCAAAATTTTAATCACTCTTTGCCAAATAATTTATCTATTTTTTCAATAGAAGACAACAAAATCATAGACCAAAAATACTTAAGAGAAAGGACACACGCAGGTGGAGTGTGGCAGTGGTCTTGCAATGATAGGGTTAAAGTTAAAAAAGCAGACCATATATTTGCCATCAGGGTCTCTGTCAGGGTTACTAACGATTCCTGAAAAACAGTCAAAATTAACTACAAAATGTTAAGAAAGCCATTTGATACATTATATTTAAGTTATAATTTTTTTAAGAACTATAAGAATAGCAACCTTATTAGATATTCCAGCATTTGATCTGGCCGAACAAAAACTGATCCGACAGTATCACAAATTAGTGCATTTTGACCATGATTACTTTGAAATACCTACAAGAATTAAACAATATTCAGGTCATATAGAACCAAAGCAAACCGATCGACTGCCAATCCAACAAAGCAAAAAAAAACATTGACAGAATCTTAGAGCAGTAATTACCCCGGAGTATCACTTCCTTTACAATAAGGGTATTCACGGGTTGATGCGAATTGCAAGAATGCAAAAATGCAATATATTTTTCTTACTAACGCGTGAACATAGTGTTGCAATTTTATTAATATGACAACTGAAAAGTAATTATATTGCCACCTTATTTAAAAATCACAAAAAGTAATTAAAATCAACGCACAAACATAATTCGGATCACTGCTTGTGCGTTTTGCAATAAGTTTGAGCAGTGCGTAATTCAAGAAAAGTTGCAAAAATGCTTCCCATGTGTTTGTTGTTGGAATGAATATGTGCAACTCCGTTTCGCATCAACCCGTGAATACCCCAAATAATCTTAGCCAGTCCAAATAAAAGTTATGCAAATATACAACAGCTCCAATTTTTTAGTTTTTTATCTCTTGTTTTAAATATTTGTACTAAATATTAATATTCGTTAATTATTTCTTTATATTAAATCAAAACCAAATTATAGAAAACCAACGCCGTTGCATAAAAATTGGTTAAAACTGATTTAAACCATACATTTCTTCATAAAAATGATTTTTTTCATATGATGCAAAAGTGTCCGTGTGGAAACTTTTTTGTTTTTTGACATGACATTGCAGAAGTTCGTCGATAAGAACAGAGTTAGCTTGACAACATATTCACATGGTTATCACATGATATGATTATGTAGGATTCTGTCACATTGTCTTTATGCATAATCAAATCGTTGACAGAGTTATTGATGGTTGACAAATGCGTCATAACCTATGATAAGCTGTGTTATATAACACATAACAGTCTAATTAACATGACCATTTTTGGTATTGTTTTTGGTAACGCGAAATATTATCACATTTTATTATTAACTGATAATTGCATTCCTGGCTAATAAGTTAAGGCCCACGGTTACATAATTGGGCGTTAATCATGTTAATCAAAAAGCTTATTTGTACATATCACCAACATGTGTTTAATTAACTACATAATATATATGATTAAAATGCTGAAAGTGCACGTGTGCGGGTAGTGTTGGCCAAGAAAGTGTTCAGTTTAATTAACAAAAAATATGCGATGTTAGTCATTTAAGAAGCTAATTAATTCATAACTGGTTGTGGCTTTTGTTCCCCGTTGGTTAAGAAGATGTTGGTCATTTGGTAAGAGTTAATAAATTGACGATTGTATCTGCACACATGCATACATTTAATTTAAAACAATTCGTCAAATATGGAACTGGTTCAAACTGTTTTGACTGCGCATTTATTTAACTTCTTGTGATGTTTTATTTTTTTTTTTTTGAATACTGTACTTATTTAAGCAACTTTAAGCAACAGTTGTTGTATTTATATGTAAATGTAAATTATATTTTTATAGCAACTAATTATGGGTTCAATATTATGGCAGACAGTTGCAAATTGAATGTGTCTAAAAATAGCACAAATATTGAAACCTTAAAAGCTTCAAACGTAAACAACTAATAAACTATATCTAGATACTAACTGCTTAGCTGTATCTGTGTTTGTTTGTTGGTTTGAATGCATGCAATATGTGATTTTTTTGTTGAAATATAAAGCCGCCAGTTGTTGAACAGATTGTTTCTGTTTGTTTTAGTTTTTTTTTATATTTTCACTTAAATTAATGGCTGGCTTCTGTTGCCAATTATATGAGTTCTACGATGACAAGGCGAGCCAGCTTAATTACTACTATGCTAAAGTTTTCAGTAAAGCCGAGCTTAGAGTTCATTTTCAATACAGTTTTATGGGTTTTTGCAACGTTTTCTAATGTAGAAAGTAGATCTTCCTTTTTTGTGATTGCCAGATTGTAGAGGTATTTCAACTTCTGCTTGCCAATTCCGTAAGCCTTAAGGAACTTCAAGCGTCTCTATGACTACGTGATGTGTAAAAATCTTGAACTTCAATATACCAAAAGTTTGTTATTTTAATCAGGTTAAGATTTTAAATGTGCAATAAGATTTAAGTAATGATATTACTACTGAAGGATGCTCCCAATCCTAAATTGAGAAATAAAATTCTTGTAAGAAACTTTCATTTGAACCGATATAAAATTTGGTTCTAAGTGAGCATTTGAGTTGGTCGAGTTTGAATTTTTCTCAAAAGTACAAATTTCTTCAATTCCTTCACCAATTCACTCACATATATGTTAAAAAAGCTGTTAAAAACTTCTTTTTATAGTACTTTTTATAGTAATGATTGTCCAGAATGGTCGGTGGCTAGATTTAATTTGTACTAACTCTTATGACGAAGTCAAGGTGAGTGCAACTGCACTCAGAAAAAAAAAGCCTATCTTTCTCTGATAACAAATTTCTCTATTTTCGATAATACCAATTTTCGCTTTTTCAAATAAAATTTTCTACAATTAAAATAAATTTTCACATTTTCAAAGAAATATTTCATGTCTCTTATAATGATAAGTACTTTTCTCGCACAAAAAATTCTCATTTAAGGTCTCTATTTAGCTCATAAATAATTACTCACGAAAAAGTTACTTATATTTCTTAAATGTCTTAAAGTATAAATTCAAAGTGTCGACTTTTTAATGAAAAAGGTAGCAAAACAGAAAAAATTTTTTTCTTACGAGCTGGATTCTCTTTTCAGTAATTATGACAAATTTCAGTTTTTTGTATGAAAATATTCTTCACTTGGGAGCTGGAAACAGGCCTTTATAGAGAATACATTTTTGAAAATGAAAAATTTTTCTTATATTTTGATAACACTGTGAAACACTGAAAATAATTTTTATATACCACACTATATGCTGGTGAAAGTACTACCCCATGGAAACAAAACCCTAGAGAGGTTTTGCAAACTAAGGCGTTGAACATATTCTTTTTTTTTTTTGACATTTAATTTGGGTGAACAGTGGATTTCTTTGGAGCTCAACGCTTCAGTTTTTGGGATCTTATTTGTACAGTATTTGTATTAAGATGATAAACAATGATTTTTCAAACATTTTCTTGCAAAAAATCATACCGTTTTCGAATTAAGGGACAAAGCACTCAAAAAAATTGAAGGAAATTTTTGGCAAAAATTGTTTGGAAAAATATTATTTGACCTCTTAAACCCAATACTGGAAAAAAAAAAATATGTTCCGCGCCTAAGTTTGCAATACCCCGCTAGGGTTTTGCTCTCATAAGGTAGTATTTTCACCTAAAAATAATGGTATATAAGAATTTTGACTTTTTTAAAAATTTGTGTCACTGTATAACAAATGGCTGATTCCACACTAATGAGGAACGGAAACATGAATCCTAAAATGCTTTCAATTGAAATAATTTTGGTTCTCGCATTAAAATGGAGTCTTAAGTTACTCTTGTTACAAAATTATTTTTAGTTTTAATGCTTTTTTATGGTTTTTTTGACAATTTAACTAAACAAACTCCGAGTTGAGAAAAACTTAAAATATTTTGTTGAGATTTAAAACGTTGAAAACCACTATCTCTTGATGCACATTCAAAAAAATTAGGTTAGCAATGTTAAAAAAGATAACAATGTTATCCAAGAACAGTCTATAACAAGGATTGGTTACTGCGTTAACAAAGAAAAAATATTTAAACCGAATGTTTTTTCAGTGTCACACCCGTCCCAGAAAAATGCTATAGTTTTCCTAAGAAGCAACATGGGCTTATGATAAGAATGAAACTTTCCTAAAGTAAGGATGTTGATGTTTTACATAAATTTGTTAACTTTTTTCATTCATTCAATAAATTATTTTTAGTCTTCATTTCCGTTACAAGAAGTTGGTCACACCCGGAACGGTTTTCAAAATTGTTTTCTAATAATGAAATTTTTGCAAGTGAATGAATATATTCTTTGATTAAAACTAGTTTTGTAAATTCATGTATAACGAAATCATTTGTATAGGTTTTAATTTGATCGAAAATTCATTCCAAAAATTGTTTGCAAAAAAATATTTTTTTATTAAAAATATATTAAAAAATCGAAGTTATTTGTATAGGTATTAATTTGATCAAAAATTCATGCAAAAGAATTTTTTGCAAAATAATATTTTTGTTTTTAAATTAATACATAAATTAAAAATATATTTTTTTGATTTTAGTGTCAAAAATATGTGATTGTTAGTATACCCATTAAGTTCTTATATATAATTCCCACATCATTCCCACTCGTCACACCAGGGACAATCTTATGTCACACCCGTCCCATTTAAAAGTTTAAAAAATAATGGTTATCGCCATTTATTCAAAATATTTTTCACTGGTATTCAACAGAAAATATATTAAATTTGAATATATGCAAGTCAAAAATGGTCTCATTGTGGCAGATGGACTGAATTTCAATGTTAAACTCAGAATTTTTAATTTTCAAACTTGTGCTCGTCACACCCGTCCCAAGTGTTTAAGCGAATGTAACTATTAAACTAGTATAAATAATTGCATTATGTTTTAGCACTTTGAAACCTTGGGGCATCTTCTAAAAAACCCTATAGTAAAGTGCTAAAATTTTAACCGGTTAATACCATTTTCAGCACAATAAATTATTCAAAACGTGACACTCGTCTCTATGGAATGAGCCGAATTCACTGTGCGAAGTATTTTCTTCAATAAAAACAAATATTTTCAAAAACATTTTCTCTAATACGCTCCACTACACTGCTTTTACTATAGAGTTATGCCCTTACAATATCACTTATACACAGTCAATCAATAATCCTTTTGTTTACGATTTTCTTAACGCCGAAATCAATAATATAAAGAATGACTTGAATTATGTGGATTGTAAGCTCTCCTGGAATCCTGGAATTGAACGATGATGTCTCATCTTTCTATGAGAAAGTCTTTTCTATCTTTGATACTCATGTTCCGAAATACAGAAAAAAAAATAAAATCAAAATAAAAAATAAAAAAATTGATTTAAATCTTAGAAATTTGAGAAATCAGAGAAATAAAATTTATGTAGTCATTAAAAACACCGCGAATGTAAGTGGCGAGGTAAAAACAAGATATGAAAAACTGTCTGAAGAAGCTTCTAAGTTTAACACGAATGTAATTGGGGAAAAGATAATTGAAAACCCAACAAAATTCTTTGACTTTGTAAGTGTTATGCGGAAATCAGCGGGATACCCGAATTCCATGTTTAAAGAAAGTTTTACTTCTTCTGACCCACAGGAGATTTGTAATCTCTTTGCAGATCATTTTAAAGAAGTTATTTGTTCTCCTTCCTCACAAAGTCAAATTCCATTGGTCAGTAAAATTAATCTACCACCATTGGTTTCTTCAATTAATAACACAAAGAGTAAGATAACCAATTTCATTCAAGAATTAGATTCCAACAAGTCTCCTAGCCCAGACCTATTGCCACCAATTCCACTTGTTCAATACTTAGACCAATTTATTACGCCCTTATATATTATTTTTAATAACATAATATTCTTGCAAACAGGTGTGTTTCCGTCTTTTTGTAAATCTTCTCACCTTACGCCAATTTATAAGAATGGTGATAAGATCTCAGTTGAAAATTTTAGGGGCATTGCAATTTGCAATATTTAAAGCTATATCGAAGCTTTTTGCAAAAATTATATGTTTGAAACTTACGGACATTATTAAATCACGTTTAAGTGAGCAGCAACAGGAATTCCGTAAATACAGTTTATACAGATTTAAGTAAAGCTTTTGATCGTGTTGTTCACGAAATCTTAACTAAGAAACTAGAGAAATTTGCAATTTTAGGCTCTCTGCTAAATTGGCTCAAGTCCTATCTTTGTGAAAGATCCAAATTTGTAAAATTTCAAGGTAAATTTCAAGTTAAAGAAGATTTTTGTCTCGTCAGGTGTACCTCAGGATATTCACCTTGGCCCACTTCTCTTTAACATATTTATTGCAGACATATCCGAAGTTTGCTCGATGTTTCCCATCTCTGACATGCAGAAGACTTAGAACTGCACCATAGCGTTAGATCAGAAATGGAATCAGTGTTCTTAGGGCCAGTTTTTCAGTGCTGGTTTAAACTCGAGTCAAACTAAAACTAACTTAACTCAACAAAAAGGGACGTTAAAACTCTGTTTAACTAAATATTGTAGCATTCGTTTAAGTTGAATTGACTTAAATTATCATATGATGTGCTTTTTTGCTTAAACCGATTTTAAACGTCCAATTTTGGTGAGTTAACCTCGGTTTAATTTGACTAGAGTTTAAACACGCACTGAAAAACTGGCCTTTACAGAACAAGCTTTTATCTCTTGAACATTGGTGTACTCAAAATAAACTTTCTTTAAATGTGAATAAGTGCTACGTTATAAGTTTCTCCCGCAAAACCCAAATAACTTGTAGCAGTTATATGCTTAATGGCGTGGAACCTAACAGGCTCAAATATAATAACGATGCTGAATGCGGAATATAATGACGATGTCATCAAGAAACATCAATAGTGAATGCATTTAGAATAAGGTAGAATTTAATGAATCAATTAGGAGAACTAGGTACACAAAATAGTTAAAAGAACACTTAAAGAACTCATCGCAACACTATTTACGTATTTAACGATCCCATAAATAGAACCCATTTATAATGTCCTTGAGCACTTTATACCCACCCATTTCCAAACTCACGTTCCCTTTCCAAATTTTATTAATTTATTTTCTCACCCTAAATAACCATTCATTAAAAATCATTTTAACATCTTCGTCACATCTAAGCGAATCTTCCCCAGTCAAAAAACAAGGGAAAGGAGAGAGAAAAAAAAACACAAAAGAACTGGTAGAACAACCCAGAAGGAAAATGTGGAATACATGACTCTTTAAGAACGCATGAATTCTTAGTTGAAAAAGAGAAAAAAAAGATACATGACCGAGTAAAATATCATAGAATGCGAACTTTTTTTATTTTGAATAAAAAGTATTGTCAGTGAAAAAAACTGTAAATTAGAAACTGTGAAATTTGAAAAAAAAGCAATTGTCATTTACTTTTTCTGTTATAATTAATCATTAATTTATAAATTAAAACTTACACTTATAATGTTACTTTTAACTACAAATAAAATAAATTATAAAAAAGGACTCGAAAAGCATTCACTTTTAAATACATTCTTTAGCCATATAGGAAAAATCACATATTTTATGAGCAAGGATTTTATTCATTATAAAATTATATGATATTTCTTGCATTCTTTAGGAATGCAAAAAGGGATGCATGATTTTGCTATGACATCGCCGTGTAAAAAATCATGCGTTCTGGAATATATAGTTCATAGGAGTGGTGCATTCTAAAACACATTCCTATACATGACAATTTCCTTCTGGGAAGTAAATTTCCTTTTTTGGCCAAAAAATACATAAATAAATGGCAAAACTCCCTGAAACTGAAATTGCTAGATTTTGAAGTAAATATCTCTGCGATTTTAGTTTTTTGTTTTTTGATTAATTCTAATTGAAAACTAAAAATATTTGTTAAATTTTAACTATAAGTTTAAATTTTTTTTTAAATTCATTAAGTTTCGTGAAAATATACGATTTTTTCTTGGATCGTGTTTGCGAAGGCTTGTTTACATATTTATCTTAAATTTCGTAATTTTTCGTTACTATTCGTAGCTTTTAACAATCAAATTGAGTTTGATTTTGGGACTTTTGTGCCTGAGTACTTTGGAAAGGACACAGATTGTATTTTATGTATACTTTTCAATACTTTTCAATACCGAACTCGCAAAATTTATACAACAATTTTAATGTTTACTTTAGTTGTTCTTCTTATTTCGAACACGTGTTATTTTTTTTAAATATTTTACTGTCAATATTTACTGTAAATATTTATAATATTCATAACATAAATGTTAATTATGTTATGTACAGTTGCGGTCAAAAAATAGTAGTGCCAAACAAGAGAAGTAATCAAGCATAGCTTTTTTTATACGTTATATGGTGAGTATACAATCTGGTGACCTGATCTTGTAAACAACAACTTTTTGTTATTTTTGTAAATTCACTTTTATTGAGAATTGCAAATTGAGATGCAAATTTGTGCGGTCAAAAAAATAGTAGCGTTTTAATAATACTTAAAAAAAATTGAAAAATTTTGCTAAATTATTTTATAAATACACAAAAAAGGAAGTATAAAGCTATTTTCCATCAGTTTATATAAAAACAATATTGAGTTGAGCCATATTTTTTCAGAAATGGGACGAGGAAAGCGTTGTTCTGATGAAAAGCTGGAATCGTAAAAAAAAATTCCGAAAAATTTCCGAGGGCAAAACATACAAAGAGGTTAAAAATCTGCTCAAATGTTCATCAACCACGATTTGCAATGCTTTAAAATACACTAAAAAAGCAAAAACACCTGGCCGCAAATTTGGTCAAAAAGTGGTTGTTATAACCGCAGTTATAACCTGGCAGTTATAACCGCAAAATTGGTCAAACGAGTGGTACAGCACTGTAAGGCCAATCGATTTGTCACTGCAGTACAAACATAAAAAGAGCTTAATGTAACGCAAGTATACTTTACATATACTCCTTAAGGAACAATATTTGAGTGCGCATAAGTAAAGTGCTTGTAAAGTGCCACTTTTCACCAAGAAGCATGTACAAAAAAGAATTCAGTTCGCAAGAGCTCTTTCTTTGTAACCAAATGAAAAATGGAGGAAAATTTTATGGTCGGACGAGTTCAAAATTGTAATATACGGTGGTAAAGGGTCCTCTCAATATGTTCGACGCTCCAAAAAATAGTCAGTACAACAAAAACCATTAAGCACGGTGGCTGCAGAATCATGGCTTGGGCATGCTTTGCTTTCTATGGTGTTGGTCTAATTTAATGTATAGAAACAGTAATGGATCAACATCTTTACATCAAAATATTTCAGGAGGTGGCGCTAATATGGTTTTATAAACAAGATAAAAACACGAAACATACGAGCAAACTTGCGAAGAAGCGCTTCTGGGACAATCGAATCGCGCTCTTGGATTGCCAGTTATTGCTAGCAAAGGTCATACAACTAAGAATTAAATACAAGAAAGAAATACAATTTATCTTAACTGTGAAGTTAATTGCGAAATTTTTTCTTTTTTTCTATTTTTGTTGAACTTTTTATAATCACTAATATTTTTTTTGACTGCTAATATATGTCGCAAGTGGCAAATATTTTAAGTTTTTTGAGCTAATAGCCTCTTTTTGTTCAAAGTTTTTGTTAAATAAAAAATAAGATGTGGAGACTACTAAGTCTTAGCAGAAATTATTAAATCCAAGAACTTGTTAGTTTTATTTTAAATTATTGTAGAAACGTTGGGAGCACTACTATTTTTTTGATCGCAGCTGTATATCTAAATCTTTACACAAACATGATCAGCAACTTACACACAATCATGTCATATAAAAATTTTAAATCGGAAAAGGAAATATCAACGATCAACATCTTAATTTAATAGCATGAGAAAACTAAAGCGGAACAGAGAGAAAGAGAAAAAGCAGATTACATGCAATATTTGAGATACATATCTATGCGATAAAACTATTGTAAGCGTTTTCGCTTTTCTTAGTATATGCATTAAGTAATAAAAACATGTACGTTCCCTTTGACAAACTGAAACATTGCCGACCCTCACTTTCTTATAAAATTTTGTCTATGAATGAAACTCATGATATTATTTGTTAAAATCACTTAATTCGCTTATATAACTTGATTTGTTCGCTTCATATGAATATCAGCTACATGTAACCTTGTAACAGATTCTTTGATCATTGTATGTATTCCAATAAAAATACGCTCAATGTTATTACATGTCATTGTAAAATATTTGGGAACATTCGATAGCAACAAGCATGACGAATGGATTTTAAAAAACTATAGAAGTAGAAGAAATTTCTCTATTTATTTTTTCTATTCTAACATATTGGAATAGAGACAGTATTGGAACAGGCTGCCGCTGTTTCAAGAGGTCGCTACTATGTGGCCCCAAATTACTTGAAAATATTGAAAAAGATACTAATTTTGCAACTGTTCAGTATTGCAATCAGGTTCAAAGAGGAACCTTTTCAGAACTTGCGTTTTAACAAAAATGCTGATTCAAAACTACTTCGTATTGAGGCTACAAATCGCTGTAATACAGTTTTAAAGCCAAAAAAGTTTCATTACGAAACTCACATAAGAGAACTGGTTCTTCTCTGTACAAAAGAGAGTAAAAACTTTTGTTCGTTTGTTAAGAGATTAAAGAATCAGACATCTTCATCGATTCCAACTCTTTTGAAGGATGACCAAATCTTCGCTTACTCGGCTGATCAAACGAACCTATTGGTTGGATTGTTTGCACAAAACTCCATTAGCCAGGATAGCAATCAGCCACAGCCATTTATTGAAAGTAAATATTCTGCGTTCACTAATTTCTATCTTTTTCTATTTCCGATAACTTTATTTTTTTTTTTGTTTTATCAACGTATCTGTCGTTGACTCAAAACTCAATCCATTCGTTTACAGACGACAGCAGCATTTGTCATTCTTAGAGCCTGAACGGAATCAAAAGTCGTTGCGACCGACGATATCGCAAAGCACAACAATACATGAAAATATATGAACACGTTCAAAATCAAATCGCAGCTCGTTGGTCGCAACGATAAATCGCTGACTTAGAATCTATTCTATTTTTGCTTTTGCGACCGACGATTTTCTCTCTGAGAGCCATTAGTGCTGCCATATTTTTGCTTATAATTGGGTACGTTCGAAGCCATTTTCTTAGTTGTTATTATGAACTGACGTTTGTTGTTTGCTCGTGTTGTATTTACACTAACACTTTTTTGCTTTTGTTGTATTTACAAAGTGTAAACCACAACTAATTGCTAACAAAAATCAAAAAATCGCAATCGCTTCATTCTGGACGCATTCGCTGCTTTCGACGACCAGAGAGGATCGTTGGTCGCAACGACTTTTGATTCTGTTCAGGCTCTTATTCGTTCAAAAAACACGCGCGCTCTTTGGAGATTGAGAGAAAAAGACAAAATACGAATGACACACAGCGTTGCCAGAATGTGAAAAATTTACCAAAACTAGTAAATTTTTTTTTCGATGTGAAAATGTAATATAGATGAGTATGGGTTGAGCAAGTATATTAAAACCTTTTGTACATTATTTAATGTACTTTTAACAATGCTCCTTTTCATCCGGATATATTGAAAAACAAGCCGGTGACAGAGGATTTGCCAGAACGTCTTAGAAAAATAGCAATTTGCGGTGTTCACTAAATCTCGGTCGAAAATTATCTGAAATAAAAAACCATTAAAATTCAGTTAACCGTGGGGGGAAGTATTTTATGTGTAGAAAATTTGTACCAAGCTTGCAATGAATCGGTGAAGTAGTTGTTCAATGAAAATCGCTTTAAAGTTTTGTACACGTACGTTCGAGGTGCACTTACTTAAAAATTCATACCTCCGTTAGTTTTACTCGAATTGACTTCAAACTTGGACACTATATTTAAGAGATGTTGAGCATTCATATAAAAAATGATTAAAAAACCTTACCCCACCCTTAAATGATGGTCTCTTTGGTATCTATAATTTAATATATATATATAAAAAGGCGTATGGAAAATAGTTTAGAACCATTTTCTCATGTGTTTCTAAGCCGATTTTGATAATTTTTTTTTAAATGAATCAGAGTGCAGAGAAAGTGTGCTCCGACTATTTTTTAAAAAAATTGTTTGCCAAATTTTTATGAAAAAAACACAAATTATTTGGCATCAAGCTCTAAATATAATTATTGAAAAATATGTTTTGTAAAAATTATAAACAAATATAAGATTCAGATTCTTCAGACAGTGACACTGAAAACAGGTATTTAAAATATAAAAACGGGTTAGTACCAAAGACCGCCAAAACTCATAATTTAAGTAATATTACTCGTTTTCTCAATATCGTCGCAAAAAAAATAAAGCGCTTTTCAGAACGTAAATTTTAAGTTCTAAACACTGTTTCTCGGTTAACCACGATATCTGCTACATGTTTTAAAATGTTGAAACCTGAATACTTGAATACTGGTATATTACAATATTAGCTGTGTTCGATGACGAATTCTCAGTGCCAAAGCAAACAAATTATGAAATAAGCCTGAAAAAAAAACAAGTTTTCATTGAACTGTTGAAATCGATAAGCAAAATATATTTAATGCTCTTTAAATTTTTTCGAATTTTTCAACAAGAACCAATATTTTATTTGTTTATTTGTTGCTCTGACTTACACCACAAAAAATATAAGCGTAGAAAAGAGCAGAAAGAGTAACTTCAAAAAATAAAGAGCAACGACAAGTCAGAGGAGGTAAAAAGAGAAAAATGTCCTGATCAAACAGCTTTTACTGATCTGTAGTGAGAAATCTAAATCTAGAGGAGTCATCAGAAACAGCTTTTGTTTTTACAATTTTATTGGATGCAATATTTGTTAAAAAACTGAAAATATTTCGTTTTTTTTTATTGATCACACATATTTCATAAATTTTTGTTTTGGACGTGAAAATTTTTTTAAATGTGAAAATTTTTTGGGAATTTTGGTAAAAAAAATTTTTAGGCTGTGTCAACCCTGATGACACACTCTTTAACGACCAAAAGAAAAGTCTCCGAATAGGGTCTTTCTAATAAAGTAAGGTTTAATACAAGCAAGACGCAGTGTTTTCTGTCAAGTTAAAAGCGAGTTTGCACCCATTGCCGCTTAACACCCATTAATAAGAACGGCATAGATTGTGTGGAGTCAGCAGCTGTTAACGTTCTGGTCATATCGATTCAATCTAATCTTCATTGGAATTATCATATATTCAATGTGTCGAAAATCGCACAACCAACACAATTCGGTCTCCAGTCGCTCAGTAAAATTGTGGAACAATCTAACAATCTTCCTGCGAGTGTCTTTTCAGGAAGTTGCGAGATGTACAAATTTAAAAAAATCTTCTAAACTAAACCAACACCCATCTTCCGAATACACAACGTTTTTTTCATAGAAAATAAGGCAATTTTAAGAGAATAAGAAATGCCATGTAAAGCTTCCTTAGAACATGGACATTAGTCGTTCGACGTCGACGTAAAACATGTACGTCTTGTTCTCGAGCAATTTTATAAAAAATCATGCGACATAGATAACCTCTTTAATATGGTTTTATACGATTACACTTAAGACAGTAACGAATATCTTAGATTTTTCGAAACTGCAGCGCTTACATTAAAAGTTTATGTAAAGAGATTTTTAACCAACACTAGTCATCTTAATACGCTTAACTAGATATAACCAGTGATGGAATTTTTGATACAATTCTACTTCTTTCAGTACACTACCCTTATGTACGTAAGTACCCCGGAGTCATTTTCAGTACTATTTGTGCAAAACCAACATTATATGTTTCATATCATTTAAATTGGTTAAAAAAAAATTTTTATTTCGTCTATTCTTAACTTTACAGTACTTACAAATAAATCAGTGTTTTTGTGGTTAATTCTAGGAAAACTGTGGTTTTTCAACTGCTTTTCAAATTTAAATGTGAAAAATTCGTTATATCCTTATAAATCTTCCTTATTTTTATCCTTATCCTTTTTATCCTTAAAAAGTTAGATTATATCATATTTGGACAGTACTAAAGTAATATTTTAGGAAAAGTTCATCGTGTGTTTAAAGTGTTTATCGTGATCCTTATTTAAATTTGTTGGATGCATCAAAAACAAATTACTTTAGCAATAGTTTCAAATGTCTCCCGGAAAGAAGACATTTGAAAATTCTGTAATACCATAGTATTCTGATATTACAAAGTATAAAAACGGACTCGGACTCGAGTGGTAAGCATGTTTGACTGCCATCTTAAAGATCCTGTCTTCGAATATAGTCCTGACTATAGTCCTTAAATTTTTATAACGCTTTAATTGTTCTTCAATTCTTTCATTATTTAAAATTAACTGAAATTCAAACTTTCAATTCAAATGCAAACATATTTAATATGGATGAAATGTGGAAAGGAACCAAGGCAGACTTAACTGAATATGTTTGACAAATAAAATCCTTTATTCAAAGCTCAAACAAATTCTACCCAAAATAAGCCAAATATTAAGAAAAACTAAATCAGATATGCCGATCTTTACCCGAATGTGTATCCAAATGTTTAAGAATATGTCCCAACCAGCAAAATGAGTAGAAATTTGCGTTTGAGTTCCCTTTAAAGCTGTTTTAAGCGGCAAAATAAGTTCCATGGCACTTCGAAGCTGCTTTATGGTCCGTTGTAGAACTCTACACACCTAAAGCTGCTTAAAGGTACGTTGTGGAACTTGCCACACCTAAAGCTGCTTTATGGTGTCAATTTCAGGCAATAGATCTTGTAGTTCCAAAAGTTACAAGTTATACTTCTGTGCAGGTTTAAGATAATTAAGTTCGAAAGGAGTTCTGAAGTGCCGCTTGTACGTCTTCTTTACATTTATTTTGAACTTAAAGCTGCTTAATGGTTCGATTGAACCTAATTTTGCACCTTAACGCTGCTTATGGGTACCTACGACAGAATTAGCTGTATAAATGAAAAATCTTCGTCTCGATATACAGCTACATGGCAGAATGGCTAAGGCGTCGGACTTCAAATCGGCGAGACACGGGATCGAACCCTGGCAAAGGCAACATTTTAATAAAAAAGTTTTTTCACTGCGAATCAGATGATACAAGTTGAGAACAAAAGCGGTAATGGTAAAAAAAGAAGAAAATAAAATAATATAAAAAATAAAAAAATTAAAATCAGATATAAAACAAGGAAAATATTTTTTTAAAAAAAGTTTTTGAAGTTCGATTAGAAAGCTGCTTAGCAGTCTATGCAACGTTCTTGTTGATACCTCAAAGTACGAAAAATTACTTAAATTTTGGGCTGCTTACACTGCAAAGCAGCTTAGAGAATTCGCCGTATAAGCCAAATTTAGAGCGTTTCTTGCTGGTTGAGGCGTTTTAGATAAGTTTCTTATGATAAAAATTAACTTGATAAGCCCTTGTTGGAAATATTTTTAGGGAAACTGAAGGAGTTTTATCTTTCAAAGGGAATCAAAGGGATTCGAGGCATTAAAATATTTTCTCCTCTGCTGGACCAGTCAGAATAATACCCATAACACGTAACCGAACTCCATTGCATATAAATTCGAAAGTAAGTCATCTTTTGTTTTCAGTGCATTGCTCAAGCATGAAGTAAACTTTATGCCAGTATCCAACTGTCAGAACTGTTGAAGCAAACGTACCAGTTTTAAGTTACCGCGAAGTTGCACTCGAATATTCGTGCACAATTGTACAACTTACTCTTTATGCCAAAATAATGACTTTTAAAGAAGCTTTTTTAAAATCGCCCGAAATCAGCGGAAAAAAACAAAATTATCCGAGCTTCATGAAATAAACGAATATCTCTTTCGATAAGGACATTAATTCGTTCTTATTATTCTCGATTTACATATGTAAGTTATGTTACTGTACAAACCTTAAAAATAACCTACATAGCTTTCTAAAATAACTATTACCGACCCTGTGTAAAAAAAGTTATTGTGTGTTTGCGATTAGAAATGTGCTTATAAAACTTTGATTATATTTTGTTTACTCTTCTAACCACACTTCTATGAAAACATTTCTTTATTTTATCACGAAATAGCCGCAAAAAATTTAAGGGACTCTTTGAGCAACTTTGAAAAACTTTACTTTTTTATTTTATACTTCAGCCTTTGAAATAAAACTCGTTGTAGTGGTTTTTACAAAATGAATGACAATATCGATAATATCCTTCTCTCCATAATAATTATTTCTTAATCGTTTCTGATTTAGCAAAAACCGTACAAAATTTTAACCGTTAGACTAAGTCGACTTTGATAAGTATCGAATCATTTATTTAAGAAGTATGACTTTACTTCTAACTTCTTTTGATAGTACGAAAAGATCTTCAGTTTGTTCATATATATTTTATTGACTACCTATATATCAATTTAAATAAAGAGAATCCTAATGAAAAATAAAGCAATTTATGAGATATCATGTTAAATGTTCAACAATTGTTTATAATTGTAGATAGAAGATATTTTCACTTTTTAATAATTTAAAATTCAAAGTGAAAGTTTTATTTAAATCAATGATATAGTTCATGAGTTATTAAACAAACAAAAAAAAAACGAATCTTTGAGATTAATTTTTATGTAATTCCATAGATATATTCAAGCTCTTTTATACTGCAAGTTGAAACCATTTTTATACCATAAAAATATAAGGTGATGTGATTTAATTTCTGGTATAGAAAATTATATATATTCTTGATCAGGTGTCATCTAATTAGTCGATTTATCGATGTCTGTTTATCCGTCCGTCTGTGTGTTGTCCATAAGCATAGGATAAGAAGCAGTTGAGATAACTCCATTTTGGTAGACATATTGAAATGGATTCAAGATCTGCACTTTTGAATATTTTTGGAATTCACCCATGGACATGCTTACCTCCCCTAAAACCCAAATATTTAAAACTCTATACGTAAGCTTATGTTTGGCCAAAAGAGACACAATTTGGTTTATATATTATATCAAAACTATGATGTGTTAAAAATAATGTGTGTAATACGAATAAACTCATACCTTTTTAAAGTATTAAACTTTTGGGAAATGAATACAAAAATAATTCTTTATCACTTAAAATGCTTACAAATAAACAAATAAAAAACACATGAAATGCTTGTGAATATACATAATACAAAAAACCTAAGTGAATCTTTGTATTGTATCCTTTTAAGGCAAATGGTCTTCAAAACGTCATGCTCTTTAATTAGCCTTAAATTTTAACAAAAATTTCGATTCCCCTTTTTCTGTAGCTTTACTATTCTGCACACAGTAGAGAGCGAGTAACAATTCTACTGTTTTTATTTGTACAGAAAAAATTCCTACTGCAAATAATGATTACGTTGAGACAGCAACAAACGAAAAACTCATAAGAATTTCTAAAATAAGAAATTCCAATTGAAAAAAATAAAGCAAAGACACAAATGCAAATACCTAAACAAAGCAAATATTAATGTTTAACACATAACCATGTTGCTCTATTTATTTTTAAAACAGCGCGCAGCCGCAAATCAACACAAAATAACCAGTCGATTTCGCAGTCGCAACTAAATTGTCTCCTTCTCGTTCATCGACTTGGCTTAAATTTCTGCACGAAGCATGTTGCAGCATTTTGCAGCGAAAACAACAATGTGTGCGCTGCAAACAACGATAGCCATCGAAGCTATCAACAATCGACATGCTTGCAAGAAATTTGTAGGAAAATTAAAAAATTTTTAACTAAAATATCAATTTTACGGAAAAACTATTGATCTGAGATACATGTCACCACTGAGTTTTTTGTTGGAAACGGCAAGATCTTTCATTTGCTCATACATCATACCCACCTAACTGTTAAGGTGTAGGCAGCATATGGAAAAAAGCGATTAATTTGATGGAAATATATTGACTTAAGTAAGATTATTGGCCAAAAACTTCTTAGCTTTTTCATAACTTGAAATTCTGAGTATACAAAGACAGTCTAGAATAATTTATTGTTCGATTAGTAAAAATTTCATTCAAATCAGTACAGTGGTTCCGGAGATCCTGAGCTACATACATGAAAAAAGCGTATCTTGGAGTTTCATTTTTATATAATAGTATAGAGTATAGATAATAAGGAAGTAAGACACGAAGATAAACAATGAAGATTGTAAAATTGTCTAAGAAAGTTTTTTAAAAAATCAGGATTAAATTTTATTTGTAACAATATGATATACTTGTCAGAATATAAACTTTTACTTCAAATTTATTTAAAATTATATAAATAATGCAAATATATGTAAATAATGGGTCGAATGCAAATTTTCAAATTTTCAATACGATTGACTCCAATATAGTACTATTTTCAACTTGATTCGTTACGAAATTCAAAAGAGCAAATGACATCACTGGTTATAACAGCTTCGACCCTTTTTGCTACAAATTTTCTTCATGTTTTGACAAACCAGCCAAAAAGTAAATTATAATCATTTCAAAACTTAACAAAAAGTTTGATAAGCAAACCAACTTTTTCGTTTAAAGAGACAATTTTTCCTTAAATAATGATATGCACAGAGCTTTGTAAAATACACTAGAGAGAGAGAGAGAGAGAGTTATACATATATTAAAATGAAAAGCAAAATGGTCGCTTACAAAAGATAACGGGAATATTTGAATAAGTTAAACTTCTAAGCTTACCTTAGGCTCTTTTGTAAGTTTCACATATGTTATTCTCATTCTTTTGTAGTTTTTGCTTTTGATTAAGCTATCCACATTTATAAGATGCTGCTGGTGCTGAAGTTCTTGAAAATTTGTTTTTGAAAATTTTTATACAGAGATAAATTCAGACAAACATGTAACTTAAATTTATCAGCAGCAATGATAACCACAGTTAAATACCGCCAAAACCACCACCGCCACCACCGTCACTACCGACGATAACAACAACAACAAAAATAATACGGAAATGTTCACTTGTCGTTGATGAATTGTCAATCGCCATTTTGTGTGTATTTTTGTCAAATCTTTATGCAGCCGATAGAAATACATCAAGTATAATTTATTTATAATCTTCGCTGCACTCTTTATGTATGAGTAAATATGTAGTCATTACATGCAAATACACATACAATATGTCGCTTAAACACACTTTCGAACAAGACCAAAGCGGAAGCCGCACAATAATAAAATGTTTTTTTTTTGCACAAATTGAAATTTTTTTTTTCTTCAAGCACTTCCGGTCGGTAACAAACATGCAGAATACATAAGAAATCTTAATGCTTTTCTTCCAAGTGTTCCAGATAGCTAATGATGTAAAGTAGTGCGTTGAAATTAACAATAGCGGTAGTTATAATTTCGTAGTAGAATCTATCGTAGTAGTAACTGTAGAGCGCAACAAATTGAGCGTAGTAGAAAATTCACATTTTTTTATGTATCTGCTTCACTTTCGTTTTTGACTTATTTCAGCGTAAATTATTTTTGATTGCAACAAACACAACAACTTCATTACTAATATCATTATCACTGTCAGTCATAAGAACAACAAAAACAACAACTGCAGCACTAATGCATACTTATGTGTGATTATTAGGCGCGTAACGCAGCGTAGCTTTAAACAGTGACATGCCGTACCAGTCGTAAACGATCGCGTAACTGTACATATAGTGATAAGTACAAGTCGCAAGGGTTTGACGCAATCATGCGTTGTGTATTTGACACTTTAACACATACACACACGCAGTTGTTGCGTTTTCTGTGTGTCTTCTTTTGTATTTGCCGAATAACCGAATAGATGGTTCACGCGTTTTTTGTTTATATCCTGTACGCCATCTTAAGTGATTTTTTTTAATTTTTTCTTTTTATGTCAAAATTTAAATAGGTATCCTTTTCACTTTATTCACTATTCTTCGTAATTTTTTTTAACTTTTTTCAAACGCATATTTTTGTTTGCGTTCCACTGTGCAAATTAAATGCGTTTTGCGTTAAAATGCAGCTTTACACAAATTTATTTAACTCTTATCTTGATAATGTTTGCTGTTTGCTAGAGTCACTTACTCAATGTTTGCGTGTATCTGAGTTTTTTTTTTCCTTTGAGCATTTGCCTTTTCACTCTGTGGTTAATGGCTTAACTGTTTAACATGTAATATTGAAATGTTTTTATTCCAAACAAAAATAGTTCGAGTACTCAGTTTTTTATTTCAGAGGAATTTGACTAATTTATCCAGCAATTATATATTATAAATAATTATATATTTATATTGATACAATTTAACTGTATTATTTGGTAATGTTTTATTAACTTTCAATCAGGAAATAAATAATATAAATAGTTTATTTTGCAAATTTTTAGTGTCGAAATATTAATAATTAAGCAAACTTTAGAATAATGATCACTACTGTACGCTAATATTTGAACTGTACGGAACTTAATATTTCTGTGTCGACGAGAAATAACAGCTTAACTTTTTTTCAAAATTTCAGCAAAACATATTTAAGATTAAAATTGCTACCTAATGTCAGGGTGCAACCATAGAAATTTGCGCACTAATGTATTTCGTTGCAAAAAACGTAATAAAAGTAATAACCTCACTTTTTCCTAACTCAATTTTAGCGGTTATTCCTTGTCGATACAGATTTGTTCTATCATTTTCATTATTTTAAATATCATTATTATATTAATTGTAAGTTGATTGAAAACAAAAATTGGAAAAAAAGCATCGAAACAGGATCAAGTTGAAAACTTCAAGACTCACTACTTTTAAAAGTTCATGGTTCATTGCAGCTCAAGGAAAATCATCAAAACTCTTAGAAATGCAAAAAGCAAAGCAAAAAAACTGCAAAAAAACTGCTTGGAACTGAATTCATTCAGTCGCTAAACCAGAAGAAATGGTCGGAAGTCACAAAAAAATACAACTTCTTTCAACTTCGAAACTGTTGGTTCGGAAATCAAAACAGGACCCATTTTACTCTTCAGAACAACTCCAGAAAGGTTTCCATTAGGTTTCGTTTGGATTAAGCAGTATTTATGTGCGCCATCCGTCCAAGTTCGAAAAAGTTCATCACCTAAGCCCCAAGTTTATCAAACTGAGACTTGTTTTTGTGAACATACAAGACTTTCTAGACAACTGCAAAAACGTTCTTTGATCAGATGGAACAAAGTTGAATATTTTTGGATGTGATGGGGCCACGAGTGTGAGAAGACCAAAAAATTTAATATACGACCACAAAATACATACACCGTTAAACATGGGAGTCGGAAATGCCATTATATGGGGACGCTTCTCTTTATTTCTTATAGGTTTTATATATATACCCCCACGCTTTATATATCGCACACTAAATACAAAACAGTCACAACTCAAAATTTTTTTATACCGACTTTTTGTTATAAATCAATTCACAAAACACATATCTCACTATATTTTTAATTATTTTCTTCATCAACTTGACGAATGAAGTTTGTGTGTTTAAATGAAAATTGCTTTTCTTCTCTAATATCAACCAAAGGGTTTTATTTTTCGCTTCTCCTAAAAAGTCATGTTTTTTGAGTTGTGACTGTTTTGTATTTAGTGTGCGATATTATACTAGCAATACCCGGCGCGCGTTGCTACTCTTTAGACAAACACATGTACTTCACTTGTGACTTCAAAACCTATTCGATCAAATATGTAGCTTGTATGGGGAGGCACACCCACTTGTCAAAAGCCCGGCCCAGTTTTCTATTAGAAGGACATTACCAAATGGTAACTCCATTCTGAATTTCAATGCTCAGCGACTTTTACTTCTAAAGCTATTTGATATCAAAAATTTGGCTTGTATGGGCGGAGCCACAAACCTTTGTCTATTGACGGTCTCAGTTTTCAAGAAGAAGAACATCACTTAGTAGTAACTCCATTCTGTACTTATAGTAAATTTGACTTGTGTGGGTGGAGTCACAACCCATTTTTCAATGCCCGTGCTATTTTTCTGGTAGAAAGTACCAAAGCTATTCGATATTAAACATTTGAATTGAATAGTTGGTGCCTCGCCCCATTATATAATGTTTGCTGAATTTTTACAGTCGAAGGACACGACTAAATGTTATATTCGTTCCGAGTTTTATACATGTGTGACTTATGTTTCCAAAGTTATACTGAAAAGTTTGAATGCTTAAAAAGTATCACGCCCCTTTTGTAACGCCTTTAAAATATTACCAGTAAAACAGCACGTGGAAATTGAGCTCGAATACCGAATTTTGGAGCTGTGAAACATGTAATTTTAAAGCTATTCGATATCGAAAATTATGGTTGTATGGGAGTTGCCACGCCCCCATGTTCTATCGGTACCAAACTTCTCGGTACCAAACATCTCGGATTCAAGTAATATGTGTGCCGAATTTGAGATAAATCCTTCCGGTCGTTAAGATTTGTTGGCTATTTAAGACAGAAGTGACAATTCGTGTTAAAAAACGAAGGCGTGTTAGAAAAATGGGCGTCATCCACCAACGACCACGCCCACCTCCCCATACAACCCCAAAATTGAAACTATATAAATAGACTTCTATCAAAGCTACAAAAGTAAAATTAGATATTTAGTAATCTTCTAATATATAAAATCAAATGTTTGTCCCTCTGTCTGTCTGTCTGTCTGTCTGCCTGTTCCGATGCTCGCGCATCGTTTATTCGATTGAGCTGAACTTTGGACACCGAGTACCTTTCATTGAGAGAATGAACATAGGGGTAAACAAAGTGGCTGGAAGTATGTGGGCGTGGCATTATGTAATAACTTCTAAGCGCCTGGACCGATTTCAATGAAATTTGGTATGAAGGTTCAACTGCTCCCAAAATAAAACATAAGCCATAAAAAATTCCAAACACTTACGTAAGAGGGCGCTTTAAGTAGTGCATTTTTAAGACTCAATAACTCTTAAACGCCTGGACCTATTTCAATGAAATTTGGTATGAAGGTTGAACTGCAACCAATATAAAGCATAGGTTAAAAAAGTGGGCGGAAGTATGTGAGCGTGGCACTCTGTAATAACTTATTAACGCCTGAACCGATTTCCATGAAATTTGGTATGAAAGTTCAACTGCTCCCAAAATAAAACAGGCAATAAAAATTTCCGAAGACTTCCGCAAGAGGGCGCTTTAAGTAGTGCGTTTTTAAGACTTAATAACTCCTAAACTCCTGGACCGATTTCAATGAAATTTGGAATGAAGGTTCAACTACACCCAAGATAAGCCATAGGTAAAAAATTGGGTGGAAGTATGTGGGCGTGGCACTCTATAATAACTCCTAATCACCTGTACCGATTTCAATTAAATTTGGAATGAAGGTTCGACTGCGCCCAAAATAAAACAGGCAATAAAAATTTCCAAAGACTTAAAGACTCAATAACTCCTAAACGCTTGGACCGATTTCAATAGAATTTGGTATGAACGTTCAACTGTACCCAAGATAAAAAATAAAATATAAAAAAATTCCAAAGACTTCCGAAAGCGGGCGCTTTAAGTAGTGCATTATTAAGACTCAATAACTCCTAAATGACTTGATCGATTTTAATAAAATTTGGTACGTGAAATAACTTGACTCTGCAACAGAATTGAGGCTATTTAAATTTCAGAAAACTTCCGTTAAATTAAGCTTTATTCAATCAACTATGTTCGGTTCATTCACATCAAAACGGATGAACCGATTTTGATGAAACTTGACAAGCATTTGTATCTGTTACTGAAATAGATCCTATGCTTTTAAAAGTTCTTTCGACAAAAATCAAGGAATGAGCCAAAGGAAAACGCAATCAAGAACCAAAGACGAACGAAAAAAAAGCAGTTTAACGAATACCAGCAGAAGTTATATAAAGATGAAAAAAAATTAATCGAACAGTATCGACCAAAACCGAAGTTGAACGAAGACAATCCAAAAATCGAATCGATGCTAAAAGAATTTTTTAAAATTGGAATTTATTTGAGATAAAATTCCATATTAAATGCATGCTAAGAAAAACTTTAAACACATTTTTCTTGAAATGACTTTTCAAACTGCACTCAGAAAAAAGTTTCTCGGAATATGATAAAAATGGCTTCATATTTTGTAAATTTTGTATAATGCTAAAAAGCCTAAGAAGGCTTAGCAAATAAATAAATAATAATAATAATAATAATATTTACTGAAAAATGGTATTGATCTTGCTCCAGAGAACGCTTTTGTCTAAATGCAATCCTAAAAATTCTCTAAAAATGATAAAAAGATTCTATGAAAAAGAAAAATATATCGTTTTTAGAGAAAAAGTCTTTTTATTTTTGAGAAAACATTTGTTTCTATTGTAGAAAATACTTTTCATAGTGAATTTCTTATCAAAATATTGGAAAAATTTTTAATTTTCAATAAATTTTTCTCTATAAATGAGAATTTTTTTGTGCGTGAAAAATATTTATCATAATAAGAGACATTGAAATATTTCCATTTACTAGAAGTGAAGAAATATTTTTTCGAAAATGTGAAAATTTATTCTAATTGAAGTAAATTTTATTTGAAAAAGAGAAAATTGCTATTATCGAAAATAGAGTAATTTTCACCGGATATGTGTTTTTTTCCGATTGTGGGTGACCATTTTCCTCAGAAACCATTCATTTCATTTTTTTTAATCATGTCTGGCAGGTGCAGTTTTACAGAAATTTGACCAAACACTTTCGACGGAAGGATGGGGCAAAACCCCAAAAAACAATAATTTAAAACATTTTAAAATTGAATTGATAATTTAAAAAAAGTTTAAATGAGAGCTGTTTTGAAAATCGTTCTTTTTCTGTGCTCGAGGCACAACCCCGAGTAACACCGGGTTACATCCGCTAGTTTCTGACATTTTATGCAGTATAAAAGTAATCCCAAGCACACGACTCTCACAGTTAAGAGTAACTTGGAGACCTTTACGCTTATAATTTGAAGTGGCCAGCACAACTAACCCGGACCTCAACCCGATTGGGAATCCGCTGAGTGATGTCGAACATCAAATACTTACAGTGAAATCCAGATTTGTGGACGCCAATCAAAGGATTTTATTTTTTTTTAGCTTTGATCAATGGATTTCAGATGTCAAACTTGTTCAATCAAGTCTGCCTTGATTCGGAAATAGGGAGATATATAAGTAGCAGAGAAAAGGAAATAAAGAGAAACAAGTGCAGAATGTTATATGCATGGCGGAGTGCTATATCAACATGCGAATTTGAATCTGGGGCAAGTGTAAGGCCTTTACCTCAGTCAGTTCGAGTTATTAAGCAATCTCTGTCCACAAACATTTCTACCACCAACTGCAACTTCCAAAAAACGTATATATTGATAAATTTTTAATTTCGGTTGATTAAAAGTGAGGAAAGAAAGTTTAAAGCGTAGAA
Source organism: Tetanocera ferruginea (assembly GCA_958299015.1). Taxonomy (NCBI): domain Eukaryota; kingdom Metazoa; phylum Arthropoda; class Insecta; order Diptera; family Sciomyzidae; genus Tetanocera; species Tetanocera ferruginea. Next base: position 62,426,151 of record OY282640.1, on the reverse strand, counting down.
CCATGACCTGGCCAGGATTCAAACCTGGAACCTCTAGGTTGGCAGTCAAGTACGATTACTACTCGACTACCGTAGCCGCCAAGTTTTATGCAATTAAATTTGGTTTTTTTTCAAATCGTAGGCATTTTTCTATGAGAACTATGTAGTTTGAAGAGAATTGAGTAATGAACAGAAGCTTGTTTGTTCCAAAAATATGCTTTTAATTACCATTTTTCGTCTTATGTCTCAAAAACTACTGATTCTACGGAAATTTTGTTAATGACATTTTAAAGTAAAATTATCTAATCATCTCGTTTCTCCGTTTATGACAAATACCGTTTACGAGATTTTTGGCAAAATTCGTTTTTAGTAAACATGGTTGAATATGAATATGAACTATGAGTTTATGCAAATTTTGTATACAACATTATTGTCCCAAATTTTTCAAAAAATACCGTATACGAGAATATAATTCGGAATTGTATTGTGAGTACTAAAAATGCTTTGTTAATTTAGTTTTTGACATTATTTTGTTAAAATTATTAACATATTCGAAAAATCCCATTCAAGAGAAATTTAGAAATTACGACAACTTTAACCAGGCCAATATTTTGTCGTGTACATCGAAAACTTTAAATCTTACAGCAATTTTAGTTCTGAAGGTTTTGTGTATAACTGTATCATAAACTAGAGCCTTTCTAGCCAAATTTTCGAAATTTGCCATTTATATTTCTAAAACTTTTGATTCTTCGGAAATTTAAGGTATAACTGTTTGATTTACTATCTAATAAAAAAAATATTTTTTAGATTACGCGTCCGTGAGTGCGAACGATTTCTCATGTAACGTTTTTAAAAGTACGCCCAACATGACATGCAAGCGGACCTCTTCAAACTTTGCCCTAATTAAATGTTATGCAGAAATAAACTTTTAAAACGATTTTTTTCTTCATCTGTTAATTTGGAAAAAAATTTGAAATTATCGAACAGTGTCTAGTTAAATAGGAAAATATTCGAAATTTTTACTATTAAACATTAAATTGTCGTCTCAATTGTATTGTACTCTTGTTTTTATTTGTTTTTAAATGCAAAAAGGGAGTAAATAACATGTAATGGAGAATGCTATAGAAAAAATTTCATGTATCGATTACCTTCTCGCTTACAGAAGCAATTATTTTTATACAGTCATGTCATTGGGGGGTTATCGAAAGCGCTGTTTTGATAAAATACCTTAAAAATTAATGAGAAAGTTTTTGTCAAAAACTAATTATTGTCGTAAGTACTAGAAACTTTTATTTTTTGTCTTAAGAATCAATTGAAAATCAGCCCTTAATTAAAAATTGTAATTATTTTGAGTTGTTATGCCTGTCTCTATTTTAAAAATTTATTCAATATAACTTCATACAGTGGTATATTGTTCAATTGGAACATATTGCAAACTGTTATTAAGGCATTATTTTGTTACTTTACCAAAAATAAGTATAACTTCAAAAGAGCTTGACTTTCTTCACTAATTTTTCATTTATAATGCCAGATAAAGTGTGTTCAAGTGCGAAAAAAACACAATTATTAAGTTGAATTCTTCTTTTCAGACCACTTTAAAAGACATTCTTAAAATTGTTACAGATAAAATTTTTCAAATATGAACACGTTCTGCTAAGCTAGATTTATTTTTCGCCAAGTTCGTTCGCCATTCGTCTGCTATGTATTGAATATTCTTCGTTAATAAACAAAACAAAATTGGTTAAGACAAAAGTAGTCACATTTAAACCACAAAACCATCCAGAACAGTTAAATAAACATGCTAGTTATGTCAAATAGAGATATTTCAAGATTTCATTTTAACTGTAAACTGACACTTTATTAATTATGCACTTTTGTTTTATATTTTTGTTCTTATGACTTGCACACTTCATTCTATAGAAACATTCTAAACTTCAAAAAGAACAAATTTTTATATATGTAAAAATTTTCTTAAAACGAATTCGAGTCACGAAAATATGTAAAATGCTAACGATCAGCGAAACAACCGAAACAGACTAAATGCAAAATGAATGGAAATATTTTCTGGACTTGTGTCGCATTCTATGGGACCAATGACAGAGAGAGGGTCTGACAGCAGGAGGGTACAGACACATGACTTACTCACATATCCAAATGCATGCCTATATGTTTGTATGTCATATACATAAATGTTGCCATGTATGTATGTTTGTTTAATATTTGCTTAGCCATACTTAAAAAAACTAAAAAAAAAAACAAAAAAAAAAAAAACAAAAAAAAAACAAATAAACAAACATTAAACTTATTATGTGTGTGGCAAATACAATACGTATGTAACAACAGCCAGACTGTCTGACCAAACGAATGACCGACAGACAAACCGATATGAAAATATAGTTGAGAGTTTGTTATGATCAACGCTTGGAGTGGACAGACATACATGAACGCAGTTACACAGACATTGCAGGCAGACGCACGAAAAATATGCTCTTTAAAATATATCTATACGAGTCAATGTAAATTTTTTTTAAATTTATCGTCCAGTCTGTGATTCATAAATTGACTTATGCCTGCCTAAATCTACCCCCTCAAATCCATTGAAAGAACAAGTAAAAAAAAAAACAATGAAAACTACGAAAGAGAAAAAATTTTAATAACGAAATGACCGACCGACCGACACACCAACTACAATGAATACAATTGAGTAACTTCAATTATGCGTAACTTAAGCTCAACGTACGAGGACAGTCTGTAGTTTACAGTTTCACTTGCATTTCAGTGATAAGCTCAACAAATTACAAAATATCTATTAAGCATATTCATCATGAATACACACTTATTCAGATATGTAACTATATAAAATATCATTCAGATATGTAACTACACTGAAGAAAAAAAGGCATGTCATCGGCCTAATTCTAATACGATGCACAGTGTAACGAGGTAAATGAAATTTTGCATGTATCATTTTTTTATAAAAATATAACGACACACGAATTTTTATCAACATCGGCCATCTCCCATACAAGATTAAGATTAAAAGAGCAATATATTCAGTTATAGAAAGTGCAAGGAACAAAATCAACTTAATTTTTTATTATTACATCCACATATGGGATATAATAACTCAAAAATGAAGAAAATTAAAAATATAATTTTTCTGTAATTGCTCTTGAAACTTAACAAAAAAAAATCGTTTTTCCATATAAACTTGCTCATTTTCCTCAAAACATGCTCTAGGAAAAGCGTCATAAAATTCTTAATTTTAATTTTTTTCCAGCAGAAACTTCGGAAATGTGTTAAGTAAGAGATATTTTAAGACATACTCAAAAGTAGAACAAAATAGAAACGTCAGTTTTCTTTAACCTCACTTCCCTGTTTCAAATAAGTCCCTAATTCTCTGTTAGTGTCAAATTTCATACTATTAAAGAATAACTAAAGAAATTAATATTTCAACTCAAATTAAAAACCTGAATCTTTATTATAAGTACACTAAGGGAAAAAGTTATGTAGTCAGTACAGAGACAGCTATGTAAAATCTATGCACTTCAACTTGTATGAGAACGCAACAAGAGCAGTATTTACTGAGTAAAGGGAGCGTGTACTGACTACATATCAATTTATTCACTTTTTAAAATGAATAAAAAATGTATTCAATACATCATGTTATGTGTTGAATACATAGCAGACTTCAATAGATACAAGCAACGTGTACTCAATCAACGTGTTATGTAATTTTTTACAAAAACTTTACTCAATACATAAAATATAGACTCAGTACACGTCCCCCTTATACGATTGAAGTGACATATTTATTCAGTACATAACATATGGACTCAGTACACGTATCTGTTGCACATCGGCACACGATTTTGCTGTTTTATGTCATTCGTTTCTTGATTTTCAAATAAGCAACACCTCTAAAGCCTCTAGAAAATCAGAGCAGGAATGAGTTTATCCACTGTACTCTAGAACAAAAGCGATGATTGGATAAGAATTAAATGGCTGGGTTTCTATAAGTAGTTGCCAATTATTTTGTGGAATCTAGTCATTTCTTTATAAAATTATTTATTGCATTTGTTGAGAGGGTGCTTTAGGCACAGGCATGAATTGTGTATATATTCAATACATGGAATTATGAACAAAAAATATATAATGAATACATTATGCATGTACTCATTGCATAAAATTATGTTTTTAACATATGTAATGAGTAAATGATGTATGTACTCATTATATAAATGTATGCACTAAAAATATGTAATGAGTAAATTATGTATGTACTCATTACATAAAATTATGCATTTAAAATATGTAATGAGTAAATAATGTATGTACTCATTGCATAAAATTATGTACTCCAAATATGTAATGAGTAAATTATGTATGTACTGAGTCAATAATTTATGTAATACGTACATAAGATCTTTACTCATTACATAAAATTATTTGTAACAGTTTGCGTTGAGTACATAAAATTCTTTATTGACTACATAACCGCTTGAAAGCATTATGTAGTCAATAAAGATTTCAACATGTACTCAATACATGAAAAATGTAAAATTTTTGTGTGCAGAAAACTATGCGATGAGTACATAAATTTATGTATTGAGTCCATAGGTTTTTCCCTCTGTGTATTCATTTATGCTTTCTGAATACAAATTTAACTATTGGAAATGATCCGGTCATAACGCTTAGAGACAGAAGTAACATACGCTACCATACTTATTTGCCTTCACGCTGTATGGTCATATGCCCCCATTGAGCTTGTTTCTTCGGCTGTGGTTTATGCCTTCGCTAGTTGAAAGCATTTTATTTTTCAATATATATACTCTTCAATATATAGACTTTTATATTCAATACATACAGACGGTACCAATTGTTGGCCACATTCAAGAGATGGCGGATAGTATCACTTTTGATACTATCTGAGGATTTGTTACTTTTTCTGTTTCGTAAGAGCAAAATTAAAACAAATATTCAATTTCAATTTTGTATTTTCGAGTGTATTTGCCACAAAGCTAGAACACAAAATTTTATTTTTGAAATTCATTGACCCGACAAAGAAAAAACGGCAAAAACAAAAAAAAAAAAAGTATTAAAAATGATACTATAGGGAAGTAGGGTTAATTGAATTTAGAAATTAAGGCTTTTTCGATTCTTAGGACCTTTTTTGAAAAATAATTTTTTATATTTTTAATTATATTGATTTTGGCAAGAGCTTGTCATCTTTGTTTAAGTTTCGTATCTGAATTATACTAAAATTTTTGCGATTTTGGAAAATATTCAATATTTTTTACACTTTACCTAAGCTTGTCCCACTCCATACACTGTGCCAATATTTGGCCAATATTTGAAAAAATAACGTTAATTATAAAGTAACGATAATGACATCCTGCTGCTTTTATTTATGCCAAATGTAAAAAAATCTACCCTCAAATTAAGCAGAATAAATATGAAAGAAATTTACTCTCTGAACATGTGTTGTCCAAAAATGATAACGCGAGTCACTAAACCTTATTATGGTCCAAAAATGGTAACGCGAGTCACTAACCCTAATTATTATTTCACTGGGTATATATTATGGAATCACTTAATTTTTATAACAATTTTTCACATAAAAAACCTATTCTTTTCACTATGAGTGCACTTGTATTTGTTAATCTAAATAAAACAAATTTAAAGCTTACTTTATCTCCAAAACACTTTCTGAAAGTAGCGTGAGTTACCATTGAATTACGCAATTCATCACAGTACAAACCCACGAATCGATCAATTTTGTATATTTTGTATTTTTTGCTATCTCAGCATTTGCATTTCTGTGAATGACTCAAAAACACGAATGAATGCATTTATGTCGTTCTCTGATATGTATTTTAAAACAGATCGACGGACTAGCTAAATGGACTCAAATGGTGATGATTATGAAGTTTCTATACCTACTAGGGATATTCGATGATAATCAATTTTCGATGGTTATTGATGTTTAGAGACAAAAAATTGATGATTTAACATCACTATAACATTATCTCTAACATCGTTCCATCGATGATACGAACATATAATCGATGTTTTTAAATTTAATTTTTTATCAACGCTTTCACAAAGTATTTCACTTGAATTTTAAAATTTTCTCAAAATTCCGTTGGTTAATTTGAAAGAAGGATCTATGAAAGTTTGGAATATTGTGATAACACTAAAGTACGGATAAATGCACATAATGTTTTTCTCGAGTTTTTGTGCATTTATGCAATCTTTGCATTTATAAAAACGACGGATAAGTGCTCATCAGCGGCAATTATACAAACATGTCTAAAAACACATTTTGGGCATTTGTTGCCCAAAAACACAAGAAAAGAGTTGAACTTTGATATTCTTTCACAATATATTCAATGAATATGTATGTTTTCTTTTTATCTAAAATTTTATTTTGCTTACTTAAAAAAAAAAAAATTGTTGCATTACTTTTGAATAAAAATTGGACGTTTTCTTTTCGACGCTTCTCTTTGTTGCATTATTTCGCACAAAAGGTATTATGTTGTGTTTTGAAAAAATGTATGAAAAATCAAATATTTTCTTCAGGACTCTTTTTAATAGTATAAAGGTTCTATTTGTGCATTTATGAAAAATTATGGCAAATAACGCTTTTTGTTTTGTAAACGTATAAAAATACCTCATGGCTTACAAATGTCTAATGCATTTTGCCAATTTTGCATTTATCCGCATTTTACTGTATTTGATTTAACATTTAAGTTTTCATATCTATATGATCGTTAAGGAAGCGGTTATGGAAGCTGTATTCGAGAAGGTAATTAATCTAAAAGTATTTTGAAATCAGTTTGACGTCTGCCAAAAATAAATTTTTTTCGTCAAAAATTGTCGCCTTAAATTCTTATCTGCGAAGCACCAAACTTGGAATCCATACCTTCGGGGTTTCGGTGACCTTTAATTTGCAACTTAATTTTTTGTACGATTAATATCGAGAATCGATGTTGAGCTTTCGATGTCAACATCGATACTATCATCGAAGTTTTTTCATCATCGAACATCTGTAATACCTACCACAACTGAAAAATGAAAAGGTATAGATAGAACTTTATAGGCGTTAAAAACCAAGTTGAATGAAATTTAGTTCTTGGGCTTAATCCTCAAGAACTCAGTGACCTCATACAAAAGTGGGCGTACTATATTTGAGACAATAAAACGGGTTTAATATTGGATGAGCCAACAAAATCTAACCTAAGTTTTTCTATTTTGTTATTAAGCATTTTCGAGAAATGCCCAAAATGAACAAAACCGCTGAAATGAAAAAGGAGATGGCATTATGGATTGGTACGGTATTTATTCAAGTATTATGGATTTTGTACGATGAATATGTTATAATGGGTGTGAAATTATTGGGATGGTATATTGATTATAATGATGTGTATTATAAAATGGATGGATATGATTTGATAGGTTAGGTAAGAGATATGATATGATATTATATTATTTGCATGTTGTTATGGTGTTATGGGTATCTTAGGTATGATTGATATGGCATTATAAAAATTAAAAGAACGGAATTGTTTTATTTATAGGATATACTCTGTATATATCAGAGTTTTGCAATTATTCTCGTTTTTGAGTCATTGATTGACTAACACAAAAATACTTTCGATTTAATTGAGAGAAGAATTGCCACTCATAATCATTCACGCACGGCACACATAGCAACAAAGACTAAGTTATTTACTGATATGGACCCATGCAGTGCTGATTTCTCTCATTAAGTCAATAGATTAAATGAACTATACCGTAATGAGACAATACTTACAAACACTAAGAGTTCAGTGGAATGACGTAAGTAGTAAGACTAATTTTACCCTACTGCGAAAGAGGTATATTAATTTTATCACGATGTGTGTAACGTCCATAAAGAGGCGTGGAAGGTAAAGAAAAGAATATATATTCTGGAGCAGCATAACAACTTGACTTGATTTAGCCATGTCCGTCTGTCTGTCTGTCAGTCTGTCGACACGATTACAGCCTTAATATTCTAGCTATCGTTATGAAATTTAATATTTGAGCTTATTCCTAAAAATAAAAGATCAAGTTCGAAAATGGGCTAAATCGGATGGAAAACCACGCCTACTTTCCATACAACCCACAATAGAAAGAGGCTATTATTTAAGGCACAAAAATAATATTTCGTGTGTGTAGTTTTTATTAATACTTAGGCGTGTTAGAAAAATGGGCGTCATGCACCCACGAACACGCCTACCTCCCATTCGACACCAAAATCAAAAACTCTGTATCAAAACCAAATCGTTTTAGAAAATTGGGCGTCATTCACATTCTAACACGCCCACTTTACATTCCTTTAAATATATAATAAAAGTATAAACATTTTATTTTATGATATGTACGACACAGTCGTGGGGTATTTTCAATTCGGCCAAGCCGAAAATATACCTTACTAGTTTGAGTTTTATTTTTTTTATAAGAAAATAATACTAATTTTTGAGTTTAATTTTATTGATATAGCATTCATTTATTGATTATAGCATTCGTTTTTGGGTAAGAATTCATTTTTTGAGTTCGTCGGAAAGTTATCGCCCTTTATGCCATAAAGTTTATGGTGCCATAAAAGCGACCAAGTTTTGCTGCTTGATATTGAAGATCGTGATCTTAACGACATTTGGTCTCAATAAAGCTACTTGCTAGACAACCAGAAATCATGGCTTTATTGTGGGTACAGTTCGGTAAAGAACTTATTTCACGCTTTGGATCAGTCAATTGTCCATTAAGCTCATACGATATGAGAACTCTAGACTTTTACCTTTGGGACCACGTTGCAGCAAAGGTCTATGAATAAAAAATTAGAAGTCAACATTACTCGCATTATTTCCCAAATATCGCTCGAATTATCGAAGCGGAACTTCGATTATCGAAAATAGGTACTTGTGTATGAAACATACGACGAATATTTGAATGAAAAAATCTTTAAAAAATAAATGTAAGGAATGATGCTTTTGTATGCTAATAAAGATTACCCAATCATATTGGGTTTTCTTTTTAATTTTTGTATGGTTTAACAATTTGACAAAAATAAAATTGAAGCCAATTTTGTTTAACTTTTAAAAAAACAATGTGTGTTTTAGTGCACACATATGAAGTCATGTATAAAATATTATTTCATATCGAAATAAAATATTATTGTTTACACTTGAAACGAGTTCATCGTGTGTTATTGTTGCTGCTATTGACAATTAATATTGTGTTTAATTGCAATTGTAACGCTAACTTGCAATTAATTGTGATATAAATCACTATAACAACAACAACAAAAAACACGTCAACTCTGTTAAAAGCCAACTAAAAATAGCTGTTCGAGACTATAAAAAAACAAAAAAAAAAAAAGATACATTAAATAACTAAACTGCATATTTTTTTTAAGAATGTGGTTTGTATTGAGATATTTTTGTAATTGTTGCTTACTCTGAATTATATTTCATTCAAGCTTGGCTCGATTTCACTGCTTGGAGTATCAAGTTTAATCTGTATGATTTTCATAAAATTCTTTGTAAGAAAAATAACTCTCTTTCATGCTTAAAATTTAAGATATTTTTAACAATTTAATGTGTTGGTTCTGCTTTGTTTTGACATAATTAATGAACTTTAGTAATTAAGTGAAGTAACAAATAAAACAAAAGTAAATAATTTCATACCCTTGAGATATTCAATTTGATATTAAATAGCAAAACTATTGCCCGATTAACTAGCAAAACTATTTGAAAAAGTATTTAAACTGATAAAAATATTAAAAAAAACATATCCTTTCTACTCTAAAGCAAAAAGTTTCTCGGAACATGATAAAAAAAGGTATCATATTTTGAGAAAAACGGTAAAGACCTTGCTGCAGAGAATGCTTTTCTCTAAATGTGATCCCAAAAATTCCCTAAAAATCATTAAAAGACTTCCTTATTTTTGAGAAAAGATTTCGGCAAATCCAGAAAAAGTAAACCTAAACCTAAAAAAATAAAAATTTTTTTATTTCAATAAAAATACATGGAACATTAAGGATATTGTTTGTGGTTTTCTGCAGTAAAAGCATTTTGGAAAAAACATATTGTATCCTTAAATTTTAACTGATTTTATTGAATGTATTTTTAATCTGTAGCAAGTTAAAAAAATTGTAGTATTTTTATTTTTTGTAATTTGGTATTTCGCGATTTAAATATCAAAGCACCGTTATATAATATTCACAATTGAAACATTTTCTACTTAAAAGTGAATATTAAAATTTTTAAAAAAACTTATTTTCTATCGAAAAATAAAATTTAAAAAAGTGATTCAAGAGTGAAACGTGAGTGACAAGTTTTATTGATAACTTGGATTATCTTGGAAAATAATTGGCTGGCATAATTTATGTCTCGGATTTACTTTTAATATAAGATAACTGAATTTTGCATTTTTTTTTAAATCTAGTATATGCAATTATTTTTCATTAAAAAAGCATTTGAAGAAGTGAAATATGAGTGACATTTAATTTTTCTTTAAGTTTATTTTTGTAATAGAAATGAAAGAATATGACGAAAACATCAAGAAAAAAAGAAAGTTAACCAGATGAAACACGATGCAAAAAAAAACAATTCAAATTGATTTGAAACGTGAGTGACATCGACGTGAAACGTGAGTGACAAAATCAGTATATGAAAAAATCTTAAAATTCTGAGAGAAAACAAATTTTTTTTCCTGCAGTTAAAATTTCTACTCAATTTCGTTACGGAAAATTAATTTATTCCTTATAATAACTCAAACAATTCGCAGATTTTAAGCAATTTGTTAGAAGAACTCCAAAAATGAAAATCGTACGAAAACGTGAGTGACACACCATTTAAAGAGAGTTTTTTCGAAATGTGTAAATATACATATATACAACTTTTTGCATGAACTTATAATAGTGAGCCTAAGACTTATTGTACCCATATAATTTTATATGAAAAGCTTTTATATTTGATGGCGAAAAACTTATGTTTACTGCTATGACTGAAACGTGAGTGACACTGGATATGCCGATTTGTTTTATTGAAGAAAATTCTATGCACAGTGAATTTTTTATCAAAATATAGCAAACATTTTTCATTTTCAATAAATCTTTCTCAATAAATGAGAATTTGCTTGCGCGAGAAAAAACTTATCACTATTAGAGACATAAAATATTTCCATTTCCCACAAGTGAAGAAATATTTCTTTGAAAATGTATTCTAATTGAAGAAAATTTAATTTGAAAAAGAGAAATTAAATAAATTAGATAAATTTTATCGTTTTATAGGTGTTTTTTCTGATTGTACCAAGAAAAAAATTACATACTTTGAGATATTGCATTTAAGTCTATTTTTTCTTTTCAAAGAATAAGTTCTTGTTTTGTTGTTCCTTATACCATACAGCCAATATTGATCGTATATCTATCTACGTAGACGTTGCCAGCGCAGACGTCAATATAATAACGGAAGTTCTTGTAAATAGATGAAAAGCTTTAAATTCTATTCTATTGAATTTTCAACTATGACAAAAACGCAATATTTTTGTTTTTTGGTAAATATAGTCCCCCGTCACATATAAACATAAGCACCCGTCACACCTTTTTAATTTAATTAAAAATTTAATTGACAGTTTCTCTTTGTTTTTCAGAGTGAGGTCATAATTTCCAATGAATACTTGTAACACCCGTCACAGTTACTAAACCTTATACAAACATTTCTTTTTTCCCACACATGGAAACAAAATAAAATACTTTTATGATGACCTAAAAAACTTTCAACAATTTAATGCATGCTTACATATTGATTTTTAAAAACGTGCAAAGGAACACCTGTCACGGTAAATTTTCCAACAGCAACATAGAAAAAAAATTCCAAAAAAACAATAACATTTAGTTTCATTCAAAATGAGGAAGAATATATAACTTCTAGTGTTGTAACTTTCAACTCTAACTGTTAAATTTTCCTTTAGATAAGTACTTTTTAATACCAAAAATAAATAAATTAAATTCACAATATTTAACGTTTTTAATTTAATGAAAGCTAAGTAGTTTTTTTATTAGTTATTAAAAATTTAAAACCGCAGCTTTAAAGTCATTTTAAAATGAAATCAAAAAATGCCCTGCCAAGGGCATAGACATAGAAAATGCCCTGCCAAGTCCCTGTTTAGAGTCTTCTTTGCTTTACTCTTAAGTCTAATCATTCAAATCGTGTTGGTTTGTTTTCTCACACTTCCGCACTTACACAGACATAACTATTTAAACTTACCATTTTGGAATAGTATTACACTGGCTGATATTAATCCACAAAGAAATATGTTCCAACTGTCAGCTATGCTGGCGCTGATCTCAGCGATAATCACAGCACTGATGAGCAAACAAATTTTTTTCACAATATTCACGAAGAATTTGCTTTTTGAGAACACGGCAACGGTTGTCAGCAAAATGGCAAACAATGTAATCCTCTGCACAGTTTTTATACTAACAGATTCTTAAGCATTTCGTTCGGAAAATGAGCAAAATAAGCAACAAAAATTCGTATCCCAGATCTTAGAACCAAAATACAATAGGAATGAGATAGTTTGCATAATTTGCAGCTTCTCAGTGTTCTGCTAATGGTCATGAAGGCTTGATTGTTTGAGTATAACTGTAATAATAAAAAAACTAATAATACATACGCAGAATATTGGCAACAATTATTATTTGCTACCACTTCCAATTGTGGCCTTATGCTGATTACTCGTATAAGAATGTTACATTGTTATCACATGTCAATCATCATACACAAATACATTCAAAAATAGGCGCACAAACACACACACACACAATCAACACACCATATTGGCTGCACACTTGTTGCTGTTCGTTTCGTAGCTTTATTGCTTCGTTTTATTGCCTTGCGAACCACGGTTATTCATTGAATTAAAGTTACGTATACGCCTCGTCAGACTCGTCAGCCTCATCAGCCTCGTCAGTTTTCCTCGCTCTGTCATCATTTTCTGCTGCTCAATGTAAGCATTTGTCATTATTGGTGACATTATTATTAACGGCAGCTCATCAGCTGTTGATTGCAACTTGTTGCTTCTTCCATTTGTAAACGTCCTTATGAAATGTCCTTGTCAACAAGACGACGAATTTCATGCTGATTTTCATCACAATAAAGAGTTGTCAACAGGTTCTTGAGGGGTACTTGAGGGGTAAATACTTCAGGACTTGAGGGGTAAATACTCAAAACTAGGGATGGAACAGATGTCAAAAAGCGGATGCGGATGTGTTTGTTTAAACTAATAGGTATAAGATATTTATAAGTGCCAGTCGTGGTCGCGCGTGCTAAGTGTGTGGCATACGAGCCAACGAACTTCGAGTTCAATCCTCATATCGGACAAAATTTTTTTTTAATAGAAATACATTTTTCTGTTCGGCCGTCACCTCTGCAGACAATGGCAAACCTCAGAGAGTAAATAATACCATCTAAAGCATCTCGAGAACATGAACTTGAGCCGTTCGGAGTTGGCATACAACGTGTAGGTTCAGTTATCTGTCAATTGTGTGCAAACATTTAATAACACACACAACACAATTGATCATAAGAAGCTCGGTCATAGTTCTTTCAAGGGTTGAAATGGCCAATTGAAAGAGAATACCCGTTAAATACTCCAATTTGAAAAATTATATTAAAACAAAATAAAGCAAAAATCAAATTTTTTGTTCGGGCTGAGCTTCGAACCAACGTCTTCAGGTGCTTTTTTTCATAACACCGTACAGCACAGCTTTCCTAACATGAACACTTGGAAATGAATATTTGAGAGGGAAAAAAATTTGCTCCCTTCGTTTATATCCATCGCATGGAATTTTTTTATGATTTTGAAATATTTTTCTTTAAGGAATATTTTGGAAGTAAAAATTTTATTTGAGAGCGAATTAACATGTTTATCATTAATTTAGTGCATAAAATGACGCTGATTACAAGTTTTTTTTTCATTTCGAATAAAAAGTTGGCTTCGAATGCAAGTAATTCAATGAGTCCTCTGGAAAAAGTAGAAAAGCAAATTGTTGACTAGGGCAGAGCTAGGATGCTTTTACGAAAGAAGGTTTTGTCATTTTCAAATTTAACGAAAACCATATCGTTTTTTCGCTTAACTCTAAGGAAATAAACAAAGTGAAAAATGTTGCGATGGACACACATAAATGTGTTAGTTCTGTTGCGCTCTTGCTTGCCATCGCACATACTTTTTGTTTTTTTGTAAATATTTTTTTTTTTTAATATTATATTTTTTAAAAGTATATAAAAGTTTTATTAAGCCAGTAATAAAAAAAAATACTTTAAAAAAATATACTCTATGTTTTGATCTCAATAAACAGTTTTCAATAAAGATTTTGTGAAAAATTGTGTTCTTTTTTGTAAGGCTTTTTTTTAGGCTTTTTTTCTAAGGCTTTGTCAAATCCTCCTCATAAGTAGGACGAATTTATACTCTGACAAAAACACAATTATTTTGAAAAGTATAATATATACAATATTGAATTAAATTCTGATTTAATGTCAAATAATGATGCAATGATACCACTTACTAAGGTTTAGATATACTTTAAAGTTTGCCTATTATATTTTTTTTTTATCATGATGTCCTTTCAACTCTTAACATCTTTCAATTTTTTTTAAGTTGTCCAAAAAAGAGGATTTCGGAAGCTGCTCAAACCAACATTTTTTGGGGCAATAACCCTAGTCGTTAGATGTAAACAAGCCATTTCTGAAATTTTTAAAACAAAAAAAAGTCACTGAGGACCACGATGGATGTTGTAATAATTGTAACTTTAGGAGAGAAAGTTGCATCTTTTTTCACTTGTAGAGATGGAAATGGTGATCTGGTTACAGATACGCTGTGCACATTGAGATTATGGAGGTAGCATTTTTCCAATCTGCTTTTGGGTGGCGATCCCAGCAATTCCATCCTTGGAGAATGCAGTCCGACAACACCAATCGACGATAATGGAGTGGAAATTCCACCACCTAGGCATGACAAAGTTGAAATTGCTATCCAGCGATTCAAAAACAACAAAAAAGCAGGTGCTGACAGCCTGGCTGCTTAACTGTCTAAAACCGGCGGTAGTGAATTTATAAGGCATACCCGACGATTGGAATCTCAGTGTGCTTTGTCCGCTACCGAGTTATCTATCTTATTTCCATCGCATACAAGATTCTTTCGAGCGTATTGTGTGAAAGATTGAAGCCGCATACCAAAACACTTATTAGACCTTATTTATTTATTTATTTATTTATTTATTTGAATAATTCTTCTTAGGACAGCAAGATGATAATCTTATAATATTGCCCTAACAACATGGTTTGAATACAATATGCAAGAAATAATTTTATATCTTAGCAAGACATGATTTTACTAAAAAATATATAGATAATTTAACATAACATGGTTTTAATGATATGCATATCTAATGAATAATTTAACATAACGTAAAAAAAAGAAATTTATATAAACAACAATGATGGTTAAAAATAAAAACGTACTTAAAATTAACATATATTAAAATTTAAAATTTTCTTAAGAAAGAAAAGAAGAGAAAAGAAAAGAAGTATTGAATAGGTTTAATAAGAAAATAATAAGCATAAAAGAAAACATTAAACATTACAAAGCACATATTTAGAACATCATATAAAAATAATTTAATTAAGTAAATATCACAGATTTATTGCACTTGATAGATTTGACTAAGAATTTTTTTAAATTGTTCTACATTGCTTATTATTTGCAGTCGGGATGGTAATGAGTTCCATAGTCTGACAGAGTATAAGAAAAATTGACGTTCTGACATTAAAGATAGGTGTCTGAATGGGACGATTTGATTATTACGATTTGAGCGTGAAAGGGTGATTCTATTAAACAGATAAGATGGTTCTTGAGTTGAGATGATTTTATGAAGTAAAATAACAGTTTTATAGTCCAGAAATTTGTTGAAATTCATTTTTAAAATTTGTTTTGAAAACGAGGAAACGTGATCCCGATTTTTAAGGCAGAATACATATCTCGCGATGTTGTTATACACAACGTTCAGCTTTTGCTTACTTGCAGCATCACAATTTGTGAAAATTTCGCTGCCATAGAGCAGTTTAGGTATCAGGTAAGCTTTAGCTAGTGTCATTCTGATTCTTTCAGGGATAAAGTGTTGCGTGGCCCAGAGTGCGCGCAGCATTCCGTATACTTTTCCAACAGTCCCTACAATGTGAGAATTCCAGGAAAGTTTATTGTCAAATATTATTCCTAGGTTTTTTGCGGACTGTACATAATCAATTTCAGACGTATACATTTTTATTTTAGGTAGGATTGATACATCAATTTTTTGCTTGTTTATTACCAAACATTTTGTTTTTTTAGGGTTGAGGCACAAGCCATTGTTACAAGCCCATTTGTGTATGCTACTCAGGTTATTATTTAGTCTTGTGACACAATCAGAAATTTGGTCACGATGACAACTAGTATAAAGTTGCACATCATCAGCATACATATGAATTTTACAATCACTCAACACATTAGGCAGGTCATTTATGTAAATTGTAAAAAGTAGAGGCCCTAAGATTGATCCCTGAGGCACTCCTCTTATCGTAAAGAGCGATTGTGATATTGTGTTGGTTCCATCGTTATTTGCTTTATACACCGCTTGTTGTCTACCAGAGAGATATGATTGAATAAGTTTGACTGCAGTCGAGGAAAAGCTGTACAATTTAGACAACTTTGTGCATAGAATGTCATGATCTACTGTGTCAAATGCTTTTGAATGATCCAAGAGTGTCAAAAAGGTAAGTTTATTGTCGTCTAGTTCCGTCCGAATGTCCTCAGTTACGTCTATAAGAGTAGTTATGCAACTGCGCGTTTGTCTGAAACCAGATTGATATTCACTTATTATTGAATTATCAGCTAGAAATTTGTTTATTTGTTGTGCCATTAAAGATTCCATAATTTTAGAAAGGTAGGGTAATATAGCTATTGGTCGAAAGTCGTTGTCTGCTTTTGGTACTGGTATTATTTTAGCAAATTTCCAGCTATTTGGAAATGAGGATGTCGTGAACGCCGTATTGAAAAGATGAGTCAAGTTATCGTTGTGGCTTTCGTCCTGGCAAGTCCATAAACCATAGATTTGGACAATGAAAATATAATTTGTATTTTGCTTCTTAACATGTTTTTTTTGGTTCTTTGTTGCTTGCGCTTCTTGTTCATTTTGTACAAGGGCTTAATTCAGCGCATTCATATTTGTTGTATTTTATTTTTTTATTTATCATTAAATCTTGTTAATATTTGATATATTTTGATATACAATACCAAAATTCCTTAGATTGGGCATATTAATTTCTTTTACTATCAATCCATAAGTGGCATGCATTAAACACAAATGAGCATGTTTTTTTTTTTTATAAAAAATACCGAAATGACATAAATTGGGCACAAGTCAGCATATTAATTAATCACATACATTTTGCACAAATGTACGTGTTAAGTTTTTGTTAAACAATTATATATCAAGAATATTATGGCTTTTTTCAGAATCGCTCCCAAAATTAATGCCCCTATTATGGTTTACAACTGAATCAAAAGTTGAGTTGTCAGGTACAAATCGGTATTATGACATACAACTCAACTCTGTTTTCACAACTCAGTTGTCTTTCCAGTTGAGTTGTAAGAATTTTTGATATTATGGAACACAACCGTAACAAATTTTAGTTGTAAGAAATGTCAAAATTATACAACTGCATTTTTGAGGTTGTCTTGAACAGTTTAAATGGAAAAAAAACTTGAAAATAATAAAAAATAACTTTGAAACAACTTTATTAATATATGAAACAATATTTAGAAAAATTACAAACAAAAACTAGATCGAGCTGATGGTTTAATTTATGAAAAATTACCCATTTTCAGTAATGTTCGGGTATCATCTAAAACATCAGCAAATGCTTCTTTACTTCGCCTAAATAAGCTAAGGAATCTGTAAAAAAGCATTTCGTTTAAATAAATTTGAATCAATATCAATAAAAAAATTACTTGGTGTGCGGCACCTACAAAGGATTTTTATTATCGCTGATTTGTTTACGTACGCATGACACATTGAACTATTGTCTTCTTCATCGTTAAAAAATAAATCCAAGAAGATTCCATTTTAAAATTCCTGAGTGCTTAACTTTTTATTTCACCAATTTATAAAAGCAGCGAAAATTCAAAAGCAGCTGTTTTTTATTTACATTCACCTGTCAAAATTTCCATTAAATTCTATGACAATTTGGAAAGTATTCCATACAACTCAACTTAAAATGGTTGTAAGCCATAATACCAAAAAATATTCCAGTGGTGTTCAAGTTGAGTTGTGTTGTAGACAACCCAACTCAATTTGGTTGTAAATCATAATAGGGCTATAATTGTTTTGGGATTGTATTCAGCTCAAATTTCTCTCCGTAAATAAGCTTTTCCGAATACAGTGGAATTCGCTTATAACGACCTCGGTTATAACAACATTTCTGTTATAACGTCGTATTCTTGAAGTCCACACATTTTAATTGATTATTCCTTAGAAACTGAGTTCGCCTTTGACGTCGACATATATTAGATCGAGTTCGCATAAAGCGATACAGTTGTCATAAAAATGGAAAAATATTTTTAAATACAGCAACGACGAATGCATGTCAAAAGCAAAATGTGACTAGATATTTGAAATTCTTGCTTTGTTGAAACCGAAATAACAGTTATAAAATAAATTCACACTTAGATTGCGTTAGAGGATCAAATTCCTTCAGCCAGTGCGGCATTTAATGATTTATCTTCTTTTAAGAGATTTTTATTTATTACAGACAAGGTATACATTCATTTTTAAATTTTTTGAAGGTTTGCTTTATTTGTCAGGGCGAATTTAGACTGCAAAGAGCAACTAACGCCAAGTCAATATACCGATTATTTAAAGCAAATTTATGTTATAATAAAAAAAATGTCATTTATTTTTTAACTAATTATTTTGTTTTTTTTTTTAATATTTTAATTAAATAAAAATTTCAATACTGAACTATGTTGAAAATAAGTGGCATGAAAGAAATAAGAAGTATTTGCATACATTTTAGGTTTCAAGTTTTCAAATGAAAGAGTCCGGACCTAATTGTGGATCCGCCACTGCTGATAACTCTAAATTTTAATTTGACTAATAATACTGGTTTACAGCCAATATGTACTTTGAATGCCACTATCCTTTTCTCATGTAAAATCGGTCGCTAATTCCGAAAAAAAAATTTTTTTTTTCTGTCACTCTGTTTTCGAGATATTGCCCACTGTAGGGTTTTCAACGAAAAAAAAAGTTGGTTCCACTTAACTGCATATATCTCCAGAACCAACAACAGTAATCAAACAAATGATATATCAAATAAAAGCTAATAAAATTTCTTACAAACAATGCACACATCATTTTTTGGTAGAGCTGTTAGTTTTTTTTTTTTACAGTCAAGTACTTTTATTTAAAATAATACACAAAAAAACATAAAAACACATACATTTTTGTTAAACAAATACATCACAGATGCATTTTACAAAATTACAAAAATACAAAACAAAATATTAGTTTATCTCTCTTAAACACAAATTAAAACTCTTATAATAATTTTAGGCCAATTTTGCTATTCTATTTGCGAGTTTAACATCATCAGCTCCAGAAAAACTAGAAATCTTCTTGCTGTTTCTAATGAACACGAATGTTGGCATTGATGACACCCTGTAGTACCTGGAGATTTCATCAAATTTGTCGACATTCACCTTTAACATAACCACTTGGCCGGTATATTTTTTTGAAAGTGATTTTACCACGGGCTCCATATCCTTGCATGGACCACACCAGGTGGCATAAAAGTCGACAACGACCAGTTTACTGCCAGCAGAAATAAGTTTTTTGCCAAAGTCAGCATAACTTTTCACTGTATAAACCATTTTGTTGATTAAGTTGACGACGTCTTCCTTAAGAGTGACCTTTTAATATTTTAAAGACCGAACTTTGTCTATATTGAAAACAAGAAGAAATCACGTTGTCACGTTGAAAACTTATTCGAATATGCGGAATTAATTAATTTTGGCGGAATTAATTCAAATATCGGGGATTTTTTTTATTTTTCAGAAAATTTTCCAAAAAAAGACAAAATAGTTGCAAATTTCGTTAAGAAATCAAAATATTTTGTTACTTTTGATATTTTTTACTAACAGCCTTTATTTTTACAAAAAAAATAAGCTATTGTTGAAGAAAATCTATTGAGAAATGAAAAAGTTGTGTTTAATGGAACGAAATCACCCAAATTGTGTGATTATCAAAATGTAAAAATAATTTTTAATATTTCCAGCGGAAATAACGAAAAAATTCATTTTTAAAAGTTTTATGATTTTATATGGGCTTTCTATTTCTGATATCAAAATGGTACGTTAAGATGGTCAGTACTATAAGGGATCAACTGAGGTCAATGAGTTTCAGAAACCAAAAATAGGTCTTCCTAAAACAAAAACAAAAACATATCATTCTTTAAGATCGGACGGTAAATAACGAAGTTATAAAGAAATTTGTTGATGCGCGACTCCTACGTTCGGTCAAAAATAAAAGAAAATTTTTTTCGAAACTTTCTTTTAATAACACTTTAGATGAGCTGGTGTGCGGCGAAATTTATTGTTTCGATACGGTCTAATGTACAGGTAAATAATGATAAGAATGTCTGTCCGTAATTGTGTATTTAAAAAAAATGGTGCTTTGAACCGTAACGCATGGTATAACTTAAACAAAAAAATTTAAATTTACAGAGGAAAATGCAAATTCAAAGCCATCAAATAAAAAGCATCGTGACCCTGAAACTTGGAAGAGAAACGTTGCCAAAAAATTACGGGAGCAAGGAAAAGAATATTGCGGTCGAAATGGCGTTTTGAATGTCTCAACAAAATATGAGCTACGAATGTACCTTTTGTAGTACGAATGCAGTAGAGTACCAGCGATGACGAATAACCTGCGAAACATGATTGTCCGACGAAGCCAGACATTCGCAACATTCGTCAAAAGCAACGAATATTCATGCTCTTATGTTTATTCGCAGCAAGGAAAAAAATGTTAACTGCAGTCTGTAGCAGCGATTACCAGCGCCTAACTCTTTCCAGTAGAGCTTCAGCGTAAACTACGGGAACAAGATAGGCCAAAATAAATAAAATACTTATACGCAAAACATTTTTAAAAATGAATTGAGTAAAGATACTAAAAAACCAAAAATTCCTCTGTAATTTTTTACCAGAAAGCGACAAAAATTATTACGCAGCTTAAATTAATTAATAAAGTTATTTTATGTTCAGGACATAACTGAACATAAGAACAAAGTACTTTTTCTGAACTACCAATGAATCATGTTTTTTATTATAATTATCTTATTTATTATCATTTTGTATGAAATTATTTTGATATGTTTTATGTATGTATATTAATTTGTAAATATGTTAGTTTATTTTGATTTTACTATAATTTTTTTTTATATTTGTTTTTTTAAATAGCACTTTATTTTAATTTTTGTTAAAGTAAGAAAATCTTTTCCTTTTGGTTTTTGTTATTGAATAAATTGCTATTGATATTGAACGAGAATTAGAATGTGTGATTTTTTTTTTTCTTAAAAGCTACTTTGCTCTATGTTCATGGGTTCACACCAAAATATGTATGAAATGGCGTATAGAGCAAAGTGAA
This sequence comes from Tetanocera ferruginea, assembly GCA_958299015.1. NCBI lineage: Eukaryota > Metazoa > Arthropoda > Insecta > Diptera > Sciomyzidae > Tetanocera > Tetanocera ferruginea. The sequence goes on along the minus strand of OY282640.1, from coordinate 62,404,412 downwards.
TTTTTTTTTAATGTGAGAAAATATTTGTAAGTGCGATCAAGGATTAAGAAAATATTGTTGGGATTGACATTTTTACACCAATAAAAAAAGACTGTCCCAGAAATAACTGTTTTTTGTTTTTTTTATTAAAAAAAAACCAATGATGTTTTTAAAAAATTCTTTAAAAAGTTTTAAAGTTAAAGTTATCCCAGAAATAACTGTCCTTTTTTTTTATACCCTAAACCTGAAAGGTGAGGGTATATTAACTTTGTGCAAACTTTTGTAACGCATAGAACGAAGCGAGTCCGGTACAGAAAAGTATATATATTCTTGATCAGTGTCACCACGTGAGTCGAGCTATCTATGTCCGTCCGTCCGTCCGTCTGTGTGTTGTCTGTAAACACAGGATAAGAAGAAGGAGTTGAGATAATTGGATGAAACTTGGTACACATGGTCACATGCACCCAAGAATCTGCACTATTGAATATTTTTGGAATCCGCCCACGGACACGCCTACCTCCCATACAACGCAAAAATTTAAAACTGCATAACTCAGCTCATAATTAACCTACAACAATAAAATTTGGTATGTGTGTGTTTTATATCAACACAAAGATCTCTTTGAAAAATGGACATCATCCGCTTACGGACACGCCTACCTCCGATACAACGCGAAAATTGAAAATTGCATAACTCAGCTTATAATAAGCCTACAACAATAAAATTTGATATGAATGTGTTTTATACAAACACAAAGATGTCTTCGAAAAGTGGACGTCATCCACTCACGGACACGCCCACCTCCCATACAACTCAAAAATTGAAAACGCAATAAATAAGCGTCTGTCTAACCTACAGAGCTAAAATTTGGCACGTATGTTTTTTATGACAAGACAAAGATGGTTTTGAAAAATGGACGTCATCCGCCAACGAACACGCCTACCTCCCATACAACCCAAAAAGTATAAAACTCAATAAATAAGGTTATGTTTCTTTAATTATATTTGAAATTATATTTGGTATGTATGTATTTTATACCAAAACTAAGGTGTGTTCCAAAATTGGGAGTAATCCGTCCATGAACACGCCCACCTCCCATAGCGAAAGCACAATGAAGGTATTAGCTGTAAACTACAGGAATAAAACTTGGTATGTGTAAATTTTTCATCAACATTTAAATGCATATAAAGTATAGGCTTCATCCGCCCACGGAGACGATCATTTACAATAAAATTTTTTTTTGTTTTTGAAAGGTAGGTTTAGGATATTTCATAGTCGACCTAGACCGACTTTAGACTTTCTTTACTTGTTTTTTTTTTTGTAAATGTTTTTTTAAAAATTCTTTCAGTTTATTTTAAGTAAACATTACAAAATAAATGAAAATTTTATTTACACTGAAAAAAATACACTTAAAAAAATTATGCACTTTTTGATTATGGTCCTCCATTAGGTTTTTTACCGACCTTTCGTTGATCTTAGTGTATGCCCGACGCCATTTAACTTAATTAATTCAATAATTAAGTTATCCAACTGTAGAGTACAATGCTATGATAATGCTGCCTTTATGTCAAGTCACATATCTGGCGTTCAACATAGAATTATAGAAAAAATACCGAATTATATATTATAACTTAAGTCCATTACTGGCATGAACTCTTTAAGAGAATTGATTATAATTGATAGAGATTACAAGGTCCTAAAATGAAGTTTAGAGAAGCGTTTCATGATTTCAACTGATTGGAGAATGAACTTGCAGAAATTCGAAACGAGATTTGTTCTAAATTTTATCGAAAAGGCTAAGAATCTTTGTAAAAAATGGGGAATCGATACAACAATCCGTTTTGAATGTCACCGACAAATGCCAGGAGAATTGATTCGATATGTTAGCTTTTCCACAGAAAGCGAAAAATTTCGCGTTATTAAAAGCGTTCTTGATCGTCTGCAGCAGGAAGTAAGTTTACAATTAACACGACTAAGAGATCTAAATTCCAAATTTGGTTATTACTGGACGTTGAAAATTAACTAGTAAGGATGATCCAGATAACGATCTTGAAAAGAATTGTTAAAATTTGGATGAGTTTTATAATACAGATTTAAATGGGACAGAACTTCATGTCTAAATATGTGACTGAAATATGCTTCTTCGAAGAAGAAAAGATATAGAATTTAAAATTCCATAAGAGCTATTTACCTTTATAATCTCGTATGAAGAAGATGTTTTTCCAAACCTGAGAGTAACAATTCACATACTTATTACTGTTTCAGTATAAATGTATCAATCAGTGTAAAATTCAATTAAATACATATGTAAAATACAAAGCACTGAGAAAACAGAAATAAGTAAAACGCACATTTTAAAAACGATTAGTTATGTGTATATTTTAAAAAATATTATACGCCATGCAAACACAAAAGTAAAACGAAAAGTTTTAGAAACAACAAGGAGCGTTTTACAATGATAAAGTAGGCTAAAATTAATATTTTCAAAAACATTCTACAGCACACAAAAATTAAAAATGCACATTTCAAAATATAAAAGTAGTACAAAATGTTTTAAAAACAGAAATTAACGTTTTAACATATTAACTTCATATTTAATCGGTTTTACAAGCATTTTATAAAAAATGCATGTTTTTGTGAAGATTTTCTGACACTTTTTCAGATGAGCAGTAAGACGGATCGATTTTGTATGGAGGAAAAAAAAGTCAGCCGAACACCGACTCTAAAGTTAAAAAGAATCTTAAGAACTATTTCTGCATCATTTTTTTTTTTTGATCGGAGAAATTGCCATGGAGCGGTTTTGGTTCTCCTGAACCCTTTTTTTGGCCAAAAAATGAAGTTTTTTGCATATAACTTTTTTTTCTTCAGAATGCATACCCAAGATAAGCAAAAAATTAAAAATATTGATAGTACACAAATACTGGCTACAAAAATTTGGACATTTATGGTCTTTATAAACTCTTTTGCGACCACAAAAAGTCGATAATTCGTCATTTTCGAAAAAGTGTTTTTAATAAATCCCTATAAAATATGTATTTCTCATGGTGTCATTGAGTTGGTGTCCGGTGAAATCTAAATTTTGATCCGGCTTAATGAGCAGTTTTAAATATGTTTTGCTACAGTTAACTTATCGTTAGCAATAGCTCAGTGGAAGTGTGCTAGACTGGTGTGCTGAGGACGTTGGTTCGCATGCTGAATGGTCGCAAGTATCAAAAGCATTAATTTAATGATTTAAATTCTAATTCTTATTGTTCATTAACTCATTGATCAGAAAAACCCTCGAAATAAGAAATAAACGTATTTTAAATAAAAAATGTTCTTGCAGGTTTTGTCAGGTATTGAACCCAGGACGGTTGAGTATTAAAATCGACCACTAACAAGCTCGGCTAAACTTGACCTTTGTAAAATCTGATCAAATTTCATTAAGTACGTAAGTACTTGTAGGCAATTAAAACCTCTCTTTACAATGTTTATCTAAACATATCAAACGAAAGTTTAAGCAATTCGTTGTAAAATGTTTATTGTAGAAAATCAAATGAATGTTTTAGAATCTCTTTTTAAAATGTCCGTTTTAAAAAAACAAAATTTAAACGTTACAGGCGCAAAATCTTGGTTAAACGTTTTCGTGCTGTTTGATACAAGATATTTTTAATTATAAGCGACTATATTTGAAAAAACCATAAAAATTTTTTTTGCGATTTTCGTGTTAAGAGAACCCAAATCTATAAAAAACAAGTAAAGAAAGTCTAAAGTCGGTCTAGGCCGACTATGAAATACCCTAAACCCACTTTTCAAAAACAAAAACATTTTTATTGGAAATGCAAAAGCCTATATTTTATATGCATTAAAATGTTGATGAAAAATTTACACATACCAAGTTTTATTCCTGTAGCTCATAGTTAATGCCTTTATTGTGTTTTCGTTATGGGAGGTGGGCGTGTTCATGGACGGATAACTCCCAATTTGACCACACCTTAGTTTTGGTATAAAATACATGCATACCAAATATAATTTCTCTATGACAAATATAACCTTATTTATTGAGTTTTAAACTTTTTGGGTTATATGAGAGGTAGGCGTGTCCGTAGGCGGATGACGTCCATTTTTCAAAACCATTTTTGTCTTGTCATAAAAAACATACGTACCAAATTTTAGCTCTGTACGTTAAACAGAGGCTTATTAATTGCGATTTCAATTTTTGGGCTGTATGGGAGGTGGGCGTGTCCGTGAGCGGATGACACCCATTTTTCGAAAACATCTTTGTGTTAGTATAAAACACATACTTATCAAATTTTATTGTTGTAGGCTAATTATGAGCTGAATTATGCAGTTTTCAATTTTCGCGTTGTATGGGAGGTAGGCGTGTCCGTGGGCGGATGATGTCCACTTTTCAAAACAATCTTTGCTTTGATATAAAGAACATATGTGTTAAATTTTAGCTCTGTTGGTTAAACAGAGGCTTATTTATTGCGTTTTCAATTTTTGGGTTGTATGGGAGGTGGGCGTGTCCGTGAGCGGATGACATCCATTTTTCAAAGACATCTTTGTGTTGGTATAAAACACATGCGTACCAAATTTTATTGTTGTAGGCTTATTATGAGCTGAGTTATGCAGTTTTAAATTTTTGCGTTGTATGGGAGGTAGGCGTGTCCGTGGGCGGATTCCAAAAATATTCAATAGTGCAGATTCTTGGGTGCATGTGACCATGTGTACCAAGTTTCATCCAATTATCTCAACTCCTTCTTCTTATCCTGTGTTTACGGACAACACACAGACGGACGGACGGACGGACGGACGGACGGTTGGACGGACATAGATAGCTCGACTCACATGGTGACGCTGATCAAGAATATATATACTTTTCTATACCGGACTTGCTTCGTTCTATGCGTTACAAACGTTTGCACAAAGTTAATATACCCTCACCTTTCAGGTTTAGGGTATAAATATAATGATCAGAAACAGACATTTTTTCTGATTTTGGCGCATAGTGTTATATGTACTAATGTTATTTAAAAAGTGTATTATAATTATTTGTACTTTATATTAAAATATATTTATGTAACTAAATTTAAGCTTGGCCGTATACTTTAAAACGAAATAAAAAGAATTCGTTTTATTATTTTAAGAAAATTTGTATTTTTTTCCGATATTTCAGCCCGCTTTGCTGGCCATCTTCAGGGTTTTTGAAAAAAGTTTTTTTACAGAACACAAACGACTGTTGTGGTTACCGATCTATAGTCAGTTGACGTCAGTTGATGATAGTCTGGTAAAAAACCCTGAAGATGGCCAGCAAAGCGGGCCGAAATATCAGAAAATAAAAATTTTATTAATATAATAAAACAAATTCTTTTTATTTCGCTTTAAAGTATACGGCCAAAGCTCAAATTTAGTATAAATAATTTATTAAAGGGCAGAAAAAACAACATATTCAAATTTATCTATAATAATTTTTTTTTCATTACTTCATTGGGGGCGCCAAAAAACTGTTTGCCCCGGGCGCCAGTTATGCTCGCTTCTAACCGCAGTATAATATCCGTGTCCAGGTAACTGCTTGAAATCCGCTTTCCAGTACGTTTCATGGTCCATAATCACGCAATCAAATTTGGGCAGGTAATCGCGATACAGTTTTCGGGCCCTCCTCTTGGCTTCGGTATTCCCGCTTTTGCTGCCATATCACGAACCGAAGTGCCTGGAGTCTGAGTAAAGAGCCGCTTAACGTTCTGGGCCACAGCTTGGTTCGCTGGACCACTTTTTCTCCCTGAGCCTTGCGTTTTTGATAAAGGGTTAAGCTGTTTGTATCGTTTTATGGTCCTTCCGACAGTTTTTACGCACACGCCAACTTCCTTAGCGATCTTTTTGTACGTGGTGTTTGGATTTTCCAGGTATTTCCAAATAATTGCTTTCCGCTTTTCTCCTAATTGAGACGACATATTTTCAGTAGCTCTTTTATTTTACTAATGAGTATTTTTTTTAATCTACAATATTTATACTTTATTAAGGTACCAAATATGTTGCTATAGAGGCTACACTTTCTTATAAATAACCTAAAAACAAAAGGACAGTTATTTCTGGGACAGTTTTTATATGGTGAGAAATTCAGAAAATCCTATCGAGCAGTTTTAGAAAAAAATGGCTTCAAACTTTAACTTCAATTTACTCAAAATCTATTTTTTGCACATAGAGCACATTAATCCCCAAACGATGAGTTGCCAATAATTTAAAGTGATTCTACATCAGTTAACGCTTTGAGGTTCTCTGGAAAAAAAAAGTCAGGTCACCGCAAAACCGCCAGACGAAGGTCACCCTTAAATTTTCGTCCCCAACCCGAAAAACACTTTGTGCCCGTACGAAAGTGCTCAGGTACAAAAGTCCGGAGTATCAGGCACAATTTTAGAAACGAACAACTGCGAAACTAACGAAAAGAAAATAATCGCACATTGATATACAGCCAGTATTATTTCACTGATTGGTGTGCGAAAAGTACTTGACTTTTCAACTAAAATTTGCTTGATATTTTACCCAATATTCCCTGAAAACGTTTTTAACTATAATGTACCCGAAACATAACCAAAAAGTACCTGAAAAGTCACCTGAAATAGTATCGTAGTAAGTCTGTATTATGTAAATAAATTGTTGAAATAACGAGGGACTATATTCGGACACAATAAACCGACAAGTGCCCGATTCGGTCTTCGTTCGTACACTGTGCCTGACCAAAATGTTCGAAAACTAGCACTTTTTTGCGGTGCAGAGGTCAGACATTCACTGATACGGGCACCGGACATTTATCGGTTACTTTATAGACAAAAAATATGAAATTGTTTCTCGGGCAAGGGGTCTGGTAATGTTAGGATTAAAAAATGTGTATATCCCTCACAAAAGGAGCACATAAACTTTGGCTCCTTGAACTGCACTCTTGAAGCAAATAACGGTTCTTACAAGAGCTCAAGTTCTTTTTATTTTTTCTTTTTTCTCTCGATCCTTTTTAAAGGGATCCTTTTTTGTCTCGATCCTTCCATTAGAGATGGCAAATCTAGCCTTTTTCTAATCCCGGGATTTTCGGAATTTAAAAAGGCAATACCACGATTTGCGCCAATTTAACATAATATATTATTAGATGCCTTAAATGTACTCCAATTATGAACAAACCGTATAAAGTTTAAGTAATGAAATTTTTTATCGAATTGACTTTGAAGAAATTTCGGTAAACATTTTTATATATTTATACCGTAAATACTTCTTTTATTGTTTTAAGATCGTGACTGTTTAATGAAGTGACTTTAATATCACTAGTGCCTTTCCTTACGCAACTTTTAAGTTTAACAAATTACTGGAACACTTCCAATAGACTACTCTATCTGGCATTGAAATTGTATTCAACTTTTACATACTTTTGCAAAGCTTCGCTTTTCGTTTGCGGATTCACATCAACTAATCTCGGGATTTTCGGAACTTAGAAGTCTCTAGGATTGCCATCCCTAAAAAATAATTGTGTTTAAATAAGTTCTCATCGTTTCTTCGTTTTAGTGTATTTTAAAAAAAAAAATTATCATTCTGCCATTTAAAGTATTGTTCATCACTAGCCATAATTTGTTTACCAAATTATTAATTTTTTACCATTTTTTTTTTTAACAAGTCTTTTGAGGCTATCCAAGGGGAGCGCTAAAAATTGAAATTGAGGCAGTAATTAATACTTGTTGTTATTATTAGTTTGGCTGAATTTCACAAACATTCAGTATGAAGTCAGATTTTCAACGAGTACTCGTAACACTGGTCACAGGTACTTTAATAAAAATTCTACAAACAGTGACCATGTTTTCAAAAGTTGTATCTTACATATAGATTGCCAACCATAAAAGAAATTTGTTATGACTGCAAAAACTTTAAATACTTTAAAGCGTGAAAACTCCGTCACCGTGGAATGGTCTAAATATATTTTTCCACAAAATTAAAAAAATAAATCTAATTTCATCCTTAAGCGAGGAACTTTTTCGTGTCCTTTTATGGATCTTTTGGTTTTACTTTTAAAAGTTTAAACATTTTATTTATACGAGTTTCTTGTCCGGTGTTTTTTAATGTTTTTATCGTAAATTAGTAGATCTCACATTTAGTGTGTATTCATTAGCGCAACCAAAGGGGGTTGTCAGGGTTTAAGCCACCCCCCTCCCCCCCACAATTATTGTAGTACCAACAATTATTGTAGTACCAAGCAATATAGAATCCTATCAAATTAACAAAAAAGTAATCACACGTCTTTTCAAATGAGTGAAAACCCCAAATGTATATTTCAATTCAATTCTCGTTGAATTGTAATTTCTGAGTGTTGTTAAATTTTTGTTAAGTTCTGATTCTGTCCACTATTAGGGGTTATCGGCAATACTTCGATTTGAGTTGTCTTATCAATTTTTAGCACGGAACCCACTTAGGCGGCTGAAATATTTGGGAAAAACTTAAGTTTTGTAATACAAAATAATAAAGCCTGAATTTGAGGACAATCTGATGAGTCGCCACTGAAATAATTAAGGAAATGCCCTCTACAATTTTCATGTTTCGTCCTGTTTCTGTCTTAATTTTTTTTAAACGCAAACTAACTCAAACTCGGCAGAAATTAAGTTTATAGTGAAGTCATGTGATTCAGTAAAAAAATTATTCCGATTGACTTCCGAAACTATAGAAAAAAATTCACAATTCATAATTTTCTATCATACTTTTCCGAATCTGCTTCATTAAAAATTTCTCTAAATTGCCAAATAGTTTCTGATTTAATGGTATAAAGGCTTATAAGAAAAAAATGTGTGAGGTTTGATTTTTCTTCTGTTCACCCGTTTTTGTGTAGTGATATATTAAAGTTATACCAAGAAGCAGGAATACTGATTGCCGAAATACTGAATTCTATCGAAATAATATTTTTTTTGGGGTATGTCTTCCGACACTTTTCCAAAGAGGTATTTTATCATGTGGCTTCACTGGATACTTGATTCCCATAAAGAATTTGGGTTAGTTGTAAGCGTTCAAAAAATTACGACATAAAATAACGAGTTTGAAGGAGATTTCTTTGGTAGGTGGTGAGTGACTCAACTCAAAATGTAAGAAACAAGTCGTAAAACGGCAGTACAACGGAAGCTTGCAACACATTTTCACAGTACAGAGGCTGAACAGCATAAAAACGACAATTTTTTGACGTAGAATACGTCTTACCTTTCGATATTAGGGCACCATGTATAAAAAATTTGAATTGCAGTTTTGGAGCTTCACGAAATTGGCTATTGTGAAGAAACTAATGGACCGATTTGCTTCAAACAAATTTCATTTAATAGATTAAACTTCAAATTTTATATTTCTTTATAATTCTGTGTGCAAACTTTTCTATTTTTTCTTCAAAACCATCTCAAACTTTATGCATTTTTCCAACTTTAAATCGCTATAAAAACGTTCATATATACAAGAAATGTCTGGATTATAGCTAAATTGATAAAATAGAATACAAAACATAATATAGTATATGATTTGTATGTGATTTTATAAAAAAATCGTCGTTTTTCACGCAAAAGTTGTGCAAAAAATTAGGATTTTTTTTTTTTAATCCTTCATAACTCGAAATCGGCGAAAAATAGAAGAGTTCATCTTTCATTTGAGGGGTGTACCATTGCGATTGAAAAGATATAAGTGGGTCTATTTATCATTTGAAGGTGTTTTAGGTGCAAGTTTATTTTTTCACTTAAATTTTTGTGCATACATTTTGTTTTTGTTTTAGTTTTTTTGCATTTCGCTATTATTTCCTAAAAGAAAGTAACAACAACAAAAAAACCTAAATAACAATTCTTTTGCCTTGCTGTTTGGTTTCTTCTTCTTATCGTTATCATAAATAAACATATATCATAAATATAACAAAAACCAATTGTACAAGGAATGTATTATTTTATTATCCTATTATTTATTATTATTATACTATTATATATTATGCTATTTTATATTACAATTATGTATATAATGTTATTTCTTCTTCTGGTCCTAAGCATATTATTTATTTTACTTTATTTATTTTCCATTTTCTTTAACAGTGTCCCACTTAGACTACATATTCTACGTCTAATTTGATGGCCGTGTCTCTGACACAGCTTGTCTGTTTTTTTTTTCTAGTTGGGCCGTTGCACGAACGTGATGGCATGAGTTAAAAAATGTATTTTTGTTCAGGGAGAGATCAAATTTTGACAACGGACAAGATTACGTTATTCCATATTGACTAAAATATTTCAGTTGATATAAAGGGCGATTTTTGAAGCGTTAAGTTTTTAAAAATAAACGAATATTTGCAATAGTTAGTAAAATATTTATTTGAAAATGTTATTTTTGAAATCTTATTGAAACCACATATCAAATAAGTCCAACTTTTCCAATTTGAGGATAAAAAAAGTCGGTGACTATCGTACAGTTCCTTGCTTGACTGTAACAGTGTGATATTCATTATTTTTGAAAAAGAACGGTCCAATGATGTTGCCCGGCCCACAAATCGCACAAAACAGTGCATATTTGTGGCTGCATTAGCAGCCAACTGCCTCTGACTGCCCTTCAGACCAAATTTGGCAATTCTGTTTGTTGACGTAACCACGCAGTTATTGATCCAAAATTAACTTTCGTCAGTGAAGACAATTTTTGAATAAAAAACTGGATCTTCATCCAATTTTTCTAAGGTACATTCACCAAAAAAACGACGTTGTAGTAAGTCACCCGGCTTGAGTTCTTGCTCCAGCTGTACGCACTTTTGTATGGTTTCATACCGAGGTCCTTACGTAAAATGTTCCAGGTAGTCGAATAACACAAGCCCAATTGTTGAGAACGGCGGCGAATTGCAAATCGTAATCTTCATTGACACTGACCGATTCAGCAACAATATTTTCCCGGTACTCGGCAGTCTCCGCCTATGGGTTGGTGGATTTATGTCTAATAAAGTGAAGCTGGTGCGAAATTTGATCACGATACCTTGAATCACCTGTTCGGTGGGTCGATTATGACAACCATTAAATTGCCGTAATGATTAAATTTCTCTCAGAGTACGACTTTTAATAATAAAATTAAATGATTTGCAGGAGCTGTAAGTCTATTCATGGTGAAATGGCAAACTTTACTCAGCATTTTTGGCTTTGCCACCAATCACGCGTGAGGTGTCAAAAAAATACACTGAAAAAACTAATAGCAAAAAAATCACCCTTTATTAAGAAAACAAAATAAATAAACATATTTGTTTGACCATTGTTGAAACTTATTCCTGTGATATGAAGCATTTGAAAAAACAAATTTGTGGGTTGCCCTACCTGAAAATTGAACAAGGAAACATTAATGCATGTATAGCATGCATTAACCGATACATCACATCCGCTATTATAACGTTAAATTGTTTCCTTATATGAGCTCGACATTTGACAAAATCCCCCTCAAAAATAATTCCTGGTTGCGCCCCTGGTGTGTATGAAAGTTGTTCTTTTTTTTTGCTTAAACTATATTTTTTTATTGCTTTTATCTACATTTGAACAAATTTCAATTAACACAAAAATTCATTTAATAACTTTAATGGTTTTTTTTCTTCTTACCACCTGAAACATACACTGGTTCCACTAAAACTGGCTTAATTATTGGCTGTACAACGATTGGCTTCACTATGACTGGCTTAACAGGTTTTACCGGTTGCACTGCAACTGGATATTGGTACTGATATTGAGGATGAACAGGTTGAACTTGAACCTCTTTTACCACAATGACTTTTGTGGGTCTCGGCGGAGGGGGAGGTGGTGGCGGTGGCGGTGGTGGTGGTGGTGCTGGATGTGTTGCCTGTATGTAAACATATTGAGGTTCTTGTTGATAAGCAGTTGGATGTGAATAAACAGGAGCAGTTACCACAGGTTGATATGAATAAACTGGTACAGTTGCGACAGGCTGGGTGTAAACAGGTCCTACAGATCCAAAACCCTTCTTAAATATTGGTGTGGCCTCACAGATGATCGATGCCTGCACCAACAACGATAATCCAAAAATAATTCCAGCTGATTGAGAATTCATCTTGGCGATCAGGCGCGCTTCAAGTATCGAGGTAAACTACAAGTGCGATCGCTTGGATTTGTACTTTTTTATACCTGCAAATTTTTTTTCGTTTGAAGGGGAACCTTTATTAATTTGTGCTTAATTTGTATTCGATAATTGTCTTAAATTTTTAATTTTGATATTGAAACGAGTATTTTTTTCATTCGGTACTGAAATATATAATAATGATGCTTGCCTAGAATTCTGATGCTTTGTGTTAAGAATCAAACACGATCGTTAGTGGATATATTTTTAACATATAAAAAATTTATCACTAGTAATAAGCATGTATAATTACACACAAATGTTCTTCTGTTCGTTGGAAAATAATTCTGATTCAACTTATGACGTACCAGGCTTCTCTTTGACTCGGCAGAATACAATGCTCTTTGCCCTCTATATGATGCGAATTTAAAAAATCCAGTTCTTCATTTCCAAGTGCTGGAAGAAATTCTGAAAAGGTACAAAAATTCGACTGATATTGGTTGCCGCTTTCAATTTCAATGAATTGCTTCTTTATATTTACTAGTATCGCCTGGGGTCGAAATTCGACCAATTTATTGATTACCTATTTATAAATAATATGCGAGATGATCAAAATAAGTTCGAGGCTATAACTTTTCATTGATTGGAGATATTAAGCTATTTTCTTCAGAAAAATTATTTATTTATTTAATTATTTCTTTCAAAAGCAGAAAAACAACATTTTAAAAAAATTTAATTTTATCAAAAAAATCAAAGGGGGTAGCCTTGATTTTTTGATGGCACGGACAATTTATTTATTTAGTGTCAAGACAAAATAAATTCACCTTAAATTCGATACAGACTTTGAAAGAAAATCAAAAATGCAATTTTGAGTTTTTGTTTTTTTTACAACAAAAATCATTTTTACCCTATATTTTAAGAATAAATCAAATTTTATGGTCTTTTTTTAAAATGAATAATTTAAATATAAACAAACAAAAAACGGTATTATTTTCAAAAGTTTTTTTAAGTTAACTGATAAGACTTAAATACAAAAAAGAAATAAATAAAATCTATTCACAGATGGCGGAGATATTGGCTTCCCAATTTAGAACATTCAATTTGAGACAGTTTTTTTCTCTCTCTTGGCATTTGGTTGAAACACACGCTAAATAACAAACGACAATATTAAGAAAATTCATTAAAAATGCTTTTGGTTAGAATTTTGCTGTAATTTTTAACACATTTAAAAGAAAATTTATCAAACTTTTAGAAAAAATGAAAAAAATTTAAAAACCGTTAAAATCCGACCAAGATATTCACATGGGAAGTCAAATTTTTGAGTTAAAAACACATTTTTTTACAAATTTAACAATTGATGAATTCGAGCAACTTAAGAACTCTTCTCCAACCAAATTTCATATCAATCAAAGAGCAGATTTTTTCTCAAGAATTTAATTTCTCTCTTAGAAGGTTGGGAACCCCTCTATCAGATATATCATTTATATATACATTCTGCACATCTGGGCAACAAAACCTTTCAAATGATGTAAGTTTCAATTGTTTTGAGTTTTAATTAATACCAAGAAAGCGTACGACAAACTTTAATGTTCACGTATTAATATATAAGATTAATATAATTTCCAATATATGTGAATGAATATAATGTGCAACATTATTATTTAATATTAACAAATGATTGATTTATTTGAATGGTTTATTGGATCTGTTAAAAAATACTTGATAATAACGACATATGCGAAAAAACCATCTGCTTTCGGGTCGGAGTTAAGCAATGCCTACAATACAGCTTTACTTAAGTGACTAGTAAACTTTACAAGTATTCTTCAAAACAACAAATTTGTGTATCTTAGCATTTAATAATATTAATTTTAAAAAAATTCATGTACTCTTGAGATAAATCAAATTTATCAAGTTTTTGTGGTGAACAAATTTGTTTGAAAATATGATTGTAAATACTTGAACTAAAACTTCCCTTCTAAGCAGTGTCCTTGTCCATAATTTATTAGCATTGAACATAATTAATTTCATTAGTAATAATATCATTACCAAAACCTGTAACATTACCTAAAAGTGTGTAATAACTTAAATGCGATACGTAAACGTCTAAAATTAAATTTTTTACAAACCGTGAAAATATTGCATCAATGGTTCAACCGTATCTTGTAGTTCCCAGTGAAATTCCAAAAACTAAATCAAAATTGAGTTGGTCCTTTAAAAAATTTACTTAAACATGGAATCCATAAAAGTGCTAATGACCCGCATGTGACTTAAGATAAACCCATTTCATCCGATTCGCCATAGATTTGTTTTAGATTTTTTGCCCAAAAGCTCCATGAATTCCATAAAAGTGCTAATGACCCGCCTGTGACCTCAGTCCATTGCTCTCGATTGGCAATAGAATCATCCAGGTTGAAAATTCAAGCACAACGAGTCACGGTTACATGTCAGACTTTACGGTTGAAAATTCATCATTGGATTTCACTTCTCACATTATTTTCGTTTCATACAAACCAATTGTTAAGGAGTAAACTCCAATAAAACTATGAAACCTAGTATCAATTACGTCCGTTGTGATAGCGGGGCTTCATTATTAAACTACTCTATTTGCACCAGTTGGAATGAATAAAGCTAAGTAGTCTGTATACCGAAGATCTTCAGAGACAGTCTCGGTTACTATAAAACCAGTTACCCAAGAAAAGATGGTGGTTTTTAGCCAGCGTTGGGCGTGTGCAGAGAAGATGTCTTGTATGTTCCTCCTCCTACTCCTCATCTCTACAGCTGCTGCAGAAATCGTTATGGAGGTTGTTTAATCTTCGTACATGGTTTGTAATTAAGAAGTGCCTTTTTAGGACACCGATAACAGTATTTATTTGATCCCTTCTAAAGGAAATTAGTTCTTTTGAGCGTTTTAGATTCAGAGTTAGCCAAACCTGACCCGATGAGTAGCATTGCTAAGTGGACGGCTTCTAGTGTTCCATTCATTTCTGGAGGGAATGGATACATCAAACTTTTTGTAGAAGAAAAGTTTTTGTGTGATGTAGTCTACAGTTTTGGGTATTGGAAGAACAAGCTTCCTAATGTAAGAGTGTCCTATTGTACCTCCCCTTTATTAAGAGGTGGCTTCCAGAAGTAACGCTGTATTTGCAGTCATCTGTCTGCTAGGATATCAAGTGGTATATGGTGGAGCATTGTGTCGAGAGCGTATGTAGGAGTGGTTCTCAGTTCTTCGCTAATGCACACCTCAGCTGATCTTTGAAGTTTGCGAAGCATATTGAGGAATGTTTGTTTTTTCAGTGCAGGCCACCAGACTAAAGCTCCATATAGCAATATTGACCTAATAACAGCTGTGCAGAGATAACGTGGAACACTTGATGACACCTTGCCAGCAAAGCCGCTCAATTGTAACACGCTTGACTATACCGATGTCGGCATATAGCTCATACAGATTGTGACTCCATCGTATTCGGTACTCGCCATTAACGCAGATTGGACAATAGATCTAACGAATGATTTTTCTCTCCCAAAGACCTTTCATCAGAGCTGCTCAACGTCCAGTTTTGTGATGCGTATGGTAGGACGGGCATGATAATTGACAAATAGAGCGTCAGTTTTGTTCGTCGCGAGAGAGTTCTGCTTCTCAATTGCCTACCGAGCCCAAAGCTGGGAAGAGTGATCCTTCTTTTAATCTTTATATTGATATCATTTGAGGAATTTTTGCTGGATTCCAGGTAGGCGAAGTCCTTAACAACCTCAAAAGAGGTGTTGTCAACAGTGACATGGCTTCTAAGACGCTGGGACTGTTTGTTTGTTGACACAAGATACTTCATTTTATCTGCGTTTACTGCAAGACCCATTCGACTCGACACTTTTTCTAGCCTGGAGAATGCTGCACTGACTTCGCCCGATAAGGAATCACATTGTCTGAAGCCTTGCTTGGTATCGAAAGGAGGGGAGAGGTCCTTCCCGATTTTTACCGCTGCTGGTGTTGCTCATTGTCATCCTGCACAGACATATCGCACACCCTCTTCATAAGTGACACAACTCAAAATTTTTCAATGTTGACTTTTTAATATAAACCAATTCGTAATGCACATCTACATCGACTGTTAAAATTTTGTTTTAATCTGAATGCTCTTTAATTTTTAAAAAATAATTTTGTGTCCTTTTGTATGAAGTTGCTTTGAAGAAGAAATAGTTTTTTGCCTCTACTGAAAATTTTAAAATGTTGAGTTGTGTCACTTTTGAAGATCGTGTGCGATATTTACTTTGCTGGAAACTCAAATTCAGACATGGGGGAATAAAGGTGACTATTTTTTGAACTGTCGAAGGCGGCTTTATCGACAAAAGGATGGTGTTTGTCGATTTGTTTCTCTAGGGTCTTCTCCAAGATTTTTGGTAGTGTAAATATCTGGTCGATGGTGTACTTTACAGGTCTGAAGCCACACTAACATGGTCCCAACCAGTGGTCACATAACACAGGACCTTGTTAGAAAGCTTATCCTACGGTTGATGGCGCAAATGATGGAATAATGCATTGTGAATGCATTAAAACAGAGCTTCGTCTCCGGTCTTAAACAGATCAGCCGTCAGGCCATCAGCTCCTGTGGCTTCGTTGTTTTTAAGCCAAACTATAGCTGTTAAGACTTTATTATAGTCTGGCAGCGGAACTTCAATGCTGTCATCCATAATTGGGGTTTCCGGGATATCATCTCTATTGGCGGTATTGTTTAAACGTCGCCATTTAGAATACAAGAGAAATGTTCACTCCATAAAATTAGTGTACTCTGGATATCTATCACTAGATTCCCATTTTCATCCTTGCAGAAAGAGGCTTCGGTCTTAAAACATCGGACAGGCATCTTATATTTTCGAAAAATTTTCTAGTCGCACTCACACTCACGCATTTCTGCCTCTCGTTTTTTTCGCTTGAAAATGCGTCTGACTTCCCTCCTCTTCTCTCGGTATCGGTCCGTAACAGCACGCCTTACAACCGATTGCAGGGTATATTTGAAGGTGGTTTCCTTCTCTGCAGTACGTCGCAACACTCCAGGTCGTACCACTGGTTTCAGCAAAGGCGTTGCTTGCCTATCACCTCTTGGGCAGCCGTACGCATCAAGTGGGATATAAGCGTCCACTGCGACAATATATCATCGATCGGAGGAGTGCAGGATTTTTATGTCATGTCGGAACGTGCGCACATATTAGGCTTATGTTAAAAAATTTAGCCTTGAAGCGGGTTATGGAAAGTTTTTCGTTCACAGGAGTTAATCGCAGGACATGCAGTGAATCGCATTTCTTGGATTGCAGTGATATCAGCTTTGCATATATCTTTCCAAGAAATCAATCAGGTTGAATAGAGGCACCATCCCAAGTGAGGTTGCAGACATTCCAGGTGCATTTCCGTAAATCCTCAAACCTAACGCACAACCTTTACTTGAAGGCTAAAGGGGACCACCACTCAAATTAGCCGTCAGATTAGCGGGTGCTAGTTTACCGTTTCCAGAAGACGCCACGTGGAGGTTTGATCCGACTTGAGATGATTTCGATATGGATAATGATGGCCTCGCCAAGTTGTCAGACACATTTTCATGTGAAGATTGGCTCCTTGTCTCCCTATTTTGTTTACTTTTTCCAAAAGCGATTGACTTACTTTTTAACCCTCAACTCTTTCGGTTCCACGGTGACACCGGTGTCGCCGGTTTTTGCAATATAATTTTTCGATTTTATAAGTACTATACAATCAATTTTTATTTATTGAAGGGTTTGGGAAAGATAGTTGATGGTTCTTTCATTTCAATTTAAAAAATGTACAGACATTACGGATCAATGTGAAAAAAGTTGTTTATTTTTTATTTTGAATCGCTCTGAATTTCTAAAATTTTATTTCGTGTAATGAATACTGTGTTATAGTTTGAGCTATCCTTAAAACATGATTTCTCAAATTTTTAAAATTTTGCCGCAAATTAAACTTATAAAAGTTTTTCAATGTTACGGGAAGGGTTAAACATAAAAAGCTACAAAAAACTATACAAAATTAAATTTTCCATCAACTTGCACCGCTTCACTGTGCGTCGCTTGTGTTGGCAGACTGTGGTTCTTTTCAACTGCTTACAGCGACATCTTCCTGTCAAACATACAAACATTTTGCAACAGCGAACATTTTGTGTTGACATGTTCGCTGAGAAAACAGTCCAAAAGCCAAATTCTCATTTTCGTTGATGTGTTTGTTATAAACAAAGAATTTATTTCTATTGTTTGTTATTCATAGTAATTTAATCAGTTTTTCTTTTATTTGAACAAATTGCGGAATTTTTTTAACGAAAAACAATTAAAAAAACAAAGATATGAAGCTGATAAAAAGTTGAGTTGCAACAAATTAATTGCGTTTAAGACAGTTTCGAAACAAGTCGAGGATTCAAAGTCTAGGTATGATCATGATAACATCAGTGGTAACAATTTTATTGCTTTTGTTTTTTAGCTTGTAAATGTTTACTTATTCTTGTTATTTATCAAATTTCTTGAAAAGAAAGAAGTAAGAGAGAAGGAATTATCTTAAAGCAGTACAAAAACTTTAATTTAATTTTTTAAAAGTTTAATTTTAAGTGCAAAAGCATCAACGTAAAGCTGAAAGACCTGTATATAATGGCGTGAAAATATTATTTACAATTTCCTTTCAATTTCAGATTAATTTCCGTTTCAACAATGCTGCTGCACATCCGTCACGCTCTGATTGAAATCAGCAATCAACCCATCACCAAAAAATCTGCAATTATTATAAACAATGAAATTATCATCGCATCTGGCTGTCTGCTCCAATCTTATGTGCGTCCAATGCTGCCCTTCGTTGCAGTTGGAACTAATGAAAACGTCTGTGCCAGCACAAAAATAATACAACAGCTCCAACAGTGTCAAATGATCAATGTGCAGGATGGTACAACGGACGAGGCTAAACTCTTAAATTCACTGAACTATCAAGTTACCTTCGATCGGCGTAAATTGCCATCAACTACTCGCAATAAACAAGCACAAATTTTAACACGTTTCCGTGCAAAACTATTGTATTTGTTTAGTTCAGCTGAAATCGCCCGCAATCTTCACAACCTCCTCAGTCAATCGACAAACCCTGATTCAGAGCATAATGAAGTGTTACTTTCTAGTTTTATGGTGCTTAGCTTGTGTCCAGCAAAAGAAACTGACGTCTTGAAACGTTTCCTTACCCACATCGTTAGTTACTTGCGTCATTTGCCGCCCATTTGCACGTTGGACGATGTGCTAACCATGTGCACACCCTTCGGCTTGGAGAACTTTTACAAAACGATCAGCATTGGCAAGGTTTCAAATGTTATGGGACGAAGAAGTTGCATGTTTGTAATATCGAATGCACTTCCTTTGGGTTGCGAGGGTTCTGCCGTTTTCAATAACAAGCTGTGCGTAAGGTATAAGTATATCTATTGATGTTTGTTAACTTCAGTTCTCTTCTCGTTACATGCAGACACCTGATTGGCATGATTATTTGTACATCCTTTCAGCGACAACAGGAGAACATCAATTTGACCTTGGCAGCAAGCTTCGCACACTTGCTGTGTGATTTAATGCTACAGTTAGGTATAAAAATTACTTCTAGGATATTACCACGTGAGCCGTCCAATTTTTCCTGTAAGTTAATAATTTATATACCATATCATTGGTACGATGTGAATTTAATTTGAAATTATTTCTTCCAGGGGAGCGCAGCATGGTTGTTATTGAAGCTGCTGGAAGTCAGGGTACTGGTACGTTTGTAAAAGTCCAAAATAAAAAATTGATTCTAACTTGCTCACATGTGATCTTCAAGGTGAAGACTACTCGTCTTTCAAAACTATCTATTCAATGCAATCTTTTCAAGCAGGTTGATGCTAAAGTCTATTGCCGTGGCGTCGATAGTGAATTCGAATCGGATATTGTTTGGCGCAATCCAGATTACGACAAACCATACGATGTCGCGATACTTGCTGCACCAGCACACATTCCAGAACACTATTTTGTGCGTTTATCCGCTGTCAAGCCATCATTGGGCCAGACCGTTTACAATGCAGGCTTTCCTTGTTTTGTCAATTTTCATTTGAAGTACGACTTCAATCCGTCCATATTTCAAGGACGTATTATTAAATGCACACCCGGTGCAATCATGTCTGATGGCTGCGTGCAAGCTGGCCAGAGTGGTGGTCCGATGTTTGATGAGCAGGGTTGTATTTTAGGCATTTGTGTATCTAATATTAAAATGGATCAAGTTGTTTACCCAAATATAAATACAGCAGTACCCATTAGCGAAATACGTTCCATTTTAGTACGTTATGCTAAAACTAATGGTATGTAATTTGATTGAATTTAAAAAATCAATTAATCTCAATGTGTTATCTTCTTGCAGATGTCGCTGTTTTAAGCAATCTGGTTGCAAATAAGGAAATTCAGCGTACTTGGTCCATGGAACCGCCAATTGTTTTAAGCAAATTATAGAGTAGAGCTTATTATTTTCATCTGTTTTATCTGGTGTTTTATCTCTATTGTTGTTATCATTTATTATTATAATTCCTTATTTTCAGTATGTTTGTTTATGGTGTTTATAGATGTATGTTCTAAATAATAGTTGTGTTAAGTAACGATAAAAAAGTTTTTCATCGAAAATATATATAATTTTTTATAAATTGTTACTTCTAGTCAACCAAATATTAACAAATTGAAAAGGTGTAGTATTTACACAGCCTTAGCTTTTGGCCTTGATAACTTTTATGGCTATTGTAAGAAATACTCAATTACTACATTTGCTTTACGAACTAAACTGTTTTCATTAGGTGCTCTCTTGTTTCAATGTTTTCAACAGACTCAATGTTAAAATTTGTGTTTTACCTGCACCCTCTTTCCCAAACCTTGCAGTTAATTTATTTGCATCTTCTGGGCTTAGTCCTTAAAGATAAGCATTTAGCTCGGATCTTTTCACGTCTAAAAGTAAAACAATTAGGCCTATTATGGTTCACAGCAATAAACTGATGTGTCTTCTATAGAGTAGACACAACAGTCAAGAAGACACAACAGTTTCGAGCTATTATGATTCACAACAATACATTGTTGTTCTTCTTGATTGTGGAACGTAAGTATAATTTGTTACTTTGACTGTTCACTGTCAAAAAAAATTAAAATAAATTTTTTTAATTTAATTTAATTTATTGAGTTAAAATAAACAATTTTCGTTTTAATTTAAAAAAAGTTGGAAATAAAAAAAGTTAGAACACGTTTGACATTTTTCTCATATTAATTATGAGGTGACGGTGAACACGATGGGACAATCGATAGAGATAAGAGACGGCTTTGCTTGGAAATACTATTGAATTGGCTCTTGTTAGTCCATCCGTTCTTCCAAGTACAGATTTGTTCAATTTTCTGTAGGATGTGATTCAAGGCAAGCTCTAGGAAAAAAAATAAACTGCAATCCCACCAATACTGACCCTTACCGCTGCGCTATGCTTCTTCCATGTTGCTACTTCAACACAAAACCAAATTAGCTATCTTATACTTTTGACAGATACCAAGACAATCCAACACAACTGTTGTGTATCATAATAAGTGTATTGAAGACACATTATCATTGACAGACAACAGTGGAATGTATTCAGTTGTATTGTTGTCTAGCATAATAGCAATTTACACAGTGAAGACAGAAATTACTGTTGTGTTGTGAACCATAATAAGGCTAAATATTTGGTTTCACTAACTTTGAAAATTTTATTTAGAAAATGTTTTTCCCGATTTAACTGGCAAAACTTTCTTTCAACTAGTCAAAATTAATCGTTTACAACAAATCATTTGCAACACATAGTTGCGTTATTGACGACAAACGTTCATCTAACATAGACATTTGGTGTACATTTTGTATTCTTTTTAATACTGAAATTTACCTTTCAGCTTTGCAATTTCCTATTGGAATTGTTTCAAGCAATCGGTAGGCTATAAAAACATTCGGAAAAATGTCCAATCATGTCGAAATGGAACTATTGAATTAAGAGATAAAAAAAAATCCTTTAGGTTGAAGTTTCATAAGAGGAATGAATTGATGTAATTCACAGAGCAATTCCATTTGAATATCATTTCGAATATAATATATATTCTACAAGGGATTTTAGTTTCGATTCTAATTCTTCGTTTTCAATATCCATTAATTTGCACAAGGACCTAAATAGTTTTTTTATGTGTACATATGCTTCCCTTCCTTTTCTCAATACAATTCCTAGCTTATCAACTAAAACAAAAAAGTTTCGATTTTGAATCTATCAGAACTAGTCAAATTGATTGTTTCGGGTTTTTTGTTCCTGTTTTTCTAGTTATTCTTCTCTCAAAGTCTGGGCAAACAAATCTACTCAACTTTTTAGCAATATTCTCAAACCATGAAAATACACTATACACTCCTAGCCCCCTAAATCCACCTCTGTCTGCACCGAAAGTAGTTGAAGTTCTGGAACACCTTGCGCAGGCACAGTGTACGAGCGAAGACCTAATCGGGTACTCGTTGGTTGATGGTGTCCGTGTTGAAATAGACGTGCAAATACTTTGTTGTTAATAACTTGTTCGTTTTCTGTTTGTGTACATCAAATTAGCTTTGAATTTAAATATTTTTATTTTACTGAAAATAAAATTTTAGTCGTATAAAAACGCTCAAACCTTTCGTAAGTTTTAATACATTAATAGGTTGTGGGACCAGACAACGCGAGAGCAAAAAAAATAAATTAAAATGGATACGAAGGAAAGCTATGGTGTACCAAGATTTGCTGGAACGGACTATGCCATTTGGAAATTCCGTATCGCAGCCTTACTACGGGAATTGGATTTACTGCCATACATAGAATTTGAACCAATTGAGGAAGGTAACACACTAGCCAGCAAAGCAGATTATGCCGTATGGAAACCACGAAATGCGAAAGCGATGAATGTGATAATCAGATGTGTAGCTGATTCACATTTAGAATACATTCAAGACAAAACGTCTGCTTTCGACATGGTTAAAACGTTGGATAATGTTTACGAGAGAAAAACAATTGGAACGAAAATTTATTTAAAAAAAGAAGCTGATGATGCTGAAATGCCAAGAGGGAAAGCCTTTGGCCGACTTTTTTAAAGAGTTCGAGACTGCTGTACGCGCCTACAAATCTGCTGGAGGACGATTAGATGGCCTTGAGATCGTCGTTGATTTGCTCATGGCCATGCCAGAATCGTATGAGCATGTTGTTACAGCACTCGAAACATTGGATGAGAACGAGCTGACCCTTGAAAGAGTTAAGAGTAGGCTACTAGAAGCTGAACTAAAGGGACAGAGCAAATCTTTGGAGCAAGAATCGCCAGTGTCGGTATCACTGTATACGCAAAAATTCCAGAAATCAAAAAAGAAACTTATTTGCTACAAGTGCAAGCAGCCTGGTCACAAAGCAAACAATTGTGATCAAAAGAAATCCACTTCAGCAGCTAATGTCATTAACAAAGGGATTGATGGCCAAGGGAAGTCTTTCGCAATGATGTCTAGTACAGTTAATTGTTTGTCAAAAGAAGAATTCGTTTGTCTAATTGATTCTGGATGTACCGATCATATTGTAAACGACCTTAAGTTAGTGCCTAGCCCAAATATATTGACAGAAAACTTAAGCATCAGCATTGCCAAAGAAGGAGAATCCATGGAAGCTGTCAATTCCGGAGATATTCCCATTTCGACTATTGTTAATGGAAAAGAGAAACATTCTTCCATGGAGAAAGTGCTCGTAGTACCCGCGTCGCGTCAAAACTTGCTATCTGTGAGTCGAATTGACGGCAAAGGTGGAACAGTAGTATTTGGAAATGGTCAAGCAAAAATATTTCTGCACAATGAACTAGTAGGTGTTGGCGAACTACATAATGGACTTTATTGGATGAAACTCAATACGCACGAAGTCTCAGCTAATATTTGCTCAAGTCAGAATGAGGTGTGGCACAAAAGATTAGGACACCTGCATATGAAATCGGTATGTTCTATTCCAAGTATGGTTAAGGGTATAAATGATAAACTGACAGATGAATTGGACTTTTGTGAAACTTGTGTTACGGCGAAACAAACACGTTTGCCATTTAAAGGAACTCGAAGAAGAGCAAAGCGTCCATTAGAGCTTGTTCATACAGATGTATGTGGTAAAGCTGATGTTATTTCTCATGATGGTAAGTTGTATTTCGTTACATTTGTTGACGATTACACACATATGGTGGCAACTTATTGCATTGCTCAAAAGTCAGAAGTTTTTATTTGCTTTAAAGAATATAAAGCTATGGCCGAAAGTTTTCACGGAACAAGATTGTCTCATTTAAGATGTGACCAAGGCGGAGAATATACATCGAAGAAATTTAAAGAATTTTGCGCTCTTGAAGGTGTGCTAATTGAATATCATGATGCTTATACGCCTGAATTAAATGGAGTAGCAGAACGTATGAATAGGACTTTAGTCGAAAAGGCAAGAGCCTTGCTTTTTGATGCTAATTTGGAGAAAGAGATGTGGAGTGAAGCAATTTATACTGCCACTTTCTTAACCAATCGAAGTCCTACAAATGCTGTAAAAAACAAAACTCCATACGAAATGTGGTACAAAGTGAAACCAAATTTGGCAAAATTGAAAGTTTTTGGAAGCCGAGCTTTTGTGTGGATTCCAAAAGAAAAGCGTACAAAATTCGATAAGAAGAGCTTTGAGTGTATTATGGTTGGGTATTCAAATGACGGATATCGTCTTTGGGACAAAAATAATCGAAAAATCCTCATGTCAAGAAATGTTAAATTTGACGAAAAGACATATCAATTAAAAGATCAAAAAAAAATAAATGATGATCAGAATTATGCAACGATTCCAATAAACAGCGGGGGAGACAAAGAACGTGAAGTTGAGTTAAATCAAGAAAATACCCTAGAAGAAGATGAAGCAATTTTGCCTGAACCTAGTTTTCAGGAAAGCTTAACAATACAAGACAATGACGCCGAGTCTGTAGAATATGAAACCGAGAATTTAGGACGACCAAAGCGAAATATAAATTTACCTAGTAAACTTAAGGATTTTGTTTTGAATGACGATAGTGGTTGTAATATTGCATCAACTTCTTGTTCGTATGAGAATGTCCCAACAAATTTTAAAGATATAGAAGGATTGACTGATGAAGTTCAATGGAGACAAGCTGTTGCAGAAGAGCTAAACTCGCTTAAAGAGAATAACACATGGACTGTTGTCAAAAATTCTGGAAAAATGAAATTGATTGGTACAAGATGGATTTTTAAATTGAAAACTGGCAGCGAAGTAAAGTATAAAGCTCGATTAGTAGCTAAAGGGTATATGCAAAAGGCTGATATTGATTACTCCGAAACCTACTCACCAGTTGCCAGACTACCAACCATAAGATTGCTGTTGGCTATTGGAGTTCAATATGGATATAAATTCTGGCAAATGGACGTAAAGACGGCCTTTCTTCATGGTTTTATAGAAGAAGAGGTTTATTTGAAAACACCTGAAGGTGTTGTGGTTCCTGAAGGTCATGTTTTAAAATTGAACAGGTCGCTTTACGGTCTTAAACAAAGTCCACGTTGCTGGAATATTCGATTTCACAACTATATATCGTCTCTTGATTTTGTTCGCTCGAATGCTGACTACTGTTTGTACGTGAAAGTTATTGGTCAAAGTATAATTTATCTTGTATTATATGTGGACGATATGCTAATATGTGGAAACGACGAAAGTGCCATAAATGACCTTAAGAAAAAGTTGGCGACTGAATTTAAAATGAAAGATTTAGGCGAAGCACAAACATTTATGGGAATAAATATAAAACATGATCGCAAAAATGGAGTTTTGTATCTGGACCAACAAGATTACATCAATCGCATTCTAACAAAATATGAAATGCAGGATTGCAACAGTGTGACTACTCCAATGGAAACAAATTGTAAACTCTCAAGAATAAAAGGCGCAGAATCGACAGACAAGCCGTACCGAGAACTTTTAGGTAGTCTTATGTATTTGATGTTAGCTACACGACCAGACCTGTGCTTTTCAGTAGGATATTTAAGTCGTTTTCAAGATTGTGCTACGGATGTTCATTGGAATCATTTAAAAAGAATATTAAGGTATCTTAAAGGTACTAAAGATCTAAATTTAACATATCGAAGAAGTCAGCAAAAACCGCTAGTTGGTTTTGCAGATGCCGACTGGGCCAACGATAACGAAGAAAGAAAGTCTACGTCTGGTTTCTTATTTAAAGTTTTTGGCTGTACTGTTATATGGAGCAGCAAGAAACAAGGACTTGTGGCAATGTCTACCACAGAAGCTGAGTATGTTGCTGCCGCCAGTGCATCGATGGAAGGAATATGGCTATGCAAAGTATTGGAAGACATGCATATAAATCCTATGCGACCTATACCAATTCACGAAGACAATGCTGGATGTATTTTTGTCGCGCAGAATCCTGAAACCCGAAGATCAAAACATATCGATGTTAAATTTCACTACTTGCGGGAAAACGTCATGAAGAAAAATATCGATCTAGTTTCGACTCCGTCCAAGGATCAGGTTGCTGACTGTCTTACAAAAAGTTTGGCAAATAACATATTTTGGAAAATGGTCTATGAGATGGGTTTGCAGCGCAGAGGGGTGTTGAAATAGACGTGCAAATACTTTGTTGTTAATAACTTGTTCGTTTTCTGTTTGTGTACATCAAATTAGCTTTGAATTTAAATATTTTTATTTTACTGAAAATAAAATTTTAGTCGTATAAAAACGCTCAAACCTTTCGTAAGTTTTAATACATTAATAGTCCGAACATAGTCGCTCGTGTTATGCCACTTTATTGACATAATATAGACTACGTACTATTTCAGGTGATTTTCAAGCTACTCATTGGGTATGTTTCGGGTACATTATCGTTAAGATTCAGACCAGTTACGATACTATTTTCTGTAATATTTACGAATTTTTTCTCGGGTATTGTACGCTAATTGAGTCTAATACTTATATGCATGAGTACTTTGGTACGAACACAAATTATTTCTTAGAATCAATTTTTGGAAGTTCGAAAGAATCCCTAGCTTCTCGAGTTTTTCGTTGATAAAACTTCTTGGTTTATAAAAAGCTTTATTGAAAAAGTTTTATAAGATATAAAGGAAATACAGGACATTGTTTGAGAAAACGGATAAATGCGTATAAGTCGACCTACCAGCGAAAAGGCCTGGTTGTTGGATCAATATGTAATTTTTTATCTCAAAAATAAACGCTTGTCATCAGAACATTTCTCAAAAATACATAAAAAATCATTTATAAATTTACTAAGGTTTTGATTGATTTGATAGTCCCCTTTTACACTAGTCAAGAAATGGAAGCAATTTTTCGAGTTCGAAAAACTTGCCAGTACACTTGACTGTGTACCGTCAACTTTTTCCTCTTTCGTCGCTTCCTATTTGCGGCGAATTGGCCTACAAGCTCAGAAAATTGACTTCAATTCTTGACTAATGTAAAAGGGGTAATAGATGTCCAATTCAGAGTCTGACGTTAATATATTTCGAAATAAATTTTTTTTTCTTACTGTAATCCAAATTTCTTTGATTGAATGATCTGTTTAGTTCCCAAGCAGAGCTGCTCTCTGCGGTTGATGGCGTCATAAATTTATTTTGTTTTTGTTGAGGCTAAAACTAATCATCGCACACCCACAATTTAAATTGCACCTATTCATACTTGTAATAAGCAACGAGAATATTTATTGGTACATACTTTACAAATGTACTTTGTAAAATATATTTAATTTATTAAATATAATAAATTCGTATAATATAAAAAATATAAATTTTTGAAAAATATATATATTAAAATTGTAGTTGTTATGTAGTAAAATAAGAGGGTTCAAATGTTTATTTAAACTAGCACTCGTGTATTTTAGCATTTTACATTTCAAGTTAAGTTTTTGTTTAACTGGCCAGATTTAAGCCTTGTTGGTCATCCTCCTATTTTGGTTTTTATAGATGTTACTTCTTTGTCACATAGCTAAGCATATTACAACTTTCGTTATTTAAAAACGTTGCTTGCACAAGCATTCAAGATTTTTTTAACATTTTCTCAAGAAATTTAGTTTAAATTGTTATCTAAATATTTTTATTCAATTTATATTTTTCATATCAAATTGTTCAGTTTTAATAAAAATTTGAATTTATTAAAAAATTTAATATAAGTTAAAATATTTCAAATTATTGTTTTTAGGCGAATGCATGTAGTACACAATTACTAATTTATAATTCCAACTGCGAGATAGTGATGCATCTGCAAATTAGGAAGAAAAAATTGTACACAGTTGTTGATTCACTAAATTTTTAATTTTTCTTGAATGCAACAGTACTTGTAGACCAATAACTAATTGACCGCGGGGGGTGCCGGCGGTGGCGGTGGTGGTGATGAGCCATCATTGGGATCCTTTAAAAAAGGAAAAATATCTAAAATTTTTAAAGCAAAATATGCGTTAATTTTCAAAACAAACCTGCCCCTGAATACGGCCCTTTGAGTTTGTGAATTTCATAATTGATTGAGGACGTATAAAATACATTATCACAGCGAAAATCATAAACATAGTCATCATGGTAAAGTTAGAATCTTCATTACCACCTGTGGGAGTTGATGGATTCTGCAGCATGCGACCTGAAACTATAACAAAAACAATGTCTTAAATAATATTGCAAAGTGGATTGAACCACTTTGGCGAGATACTTTTCGGCGAGATAAGGTAGCGCAATGAAGCACATCTATATTAGAATTTTCGCTAGCTTAACAAAAAAATGGCTACAAAAAGGTTATAGACTGTTTTTAACACTAACGTATGACTGCCTATCTTGTCATTTCATTGAATCGAGCTTACCGTCAATGCATTCCGTATCTGTGCAGTGATTTTGGTTCTGCCGTATCTGTAAATAACGTTTAAATGAAAATTAACTTGAATTGAACATTTTTCCGATCCAAATTAAATACTTACAAAATTCAGCAATCGCTGCATAGCCAGCTCGTGCGACCAAACGCATTCACAACCATCGAATTCATCACCCATTTTAAGATATTAAGTTAAAGAATTTGGAATTTTAATATTTGATAAATTATATCTGCAAGAAACAAAAGCAAAAAATAATGAATATGTTTTAGCATAATAAAACAAAGTATGCGCTGAATATGAAAGACACAAAAACTGAACAATAAGCCTTGATCTTATAAATTGATTACAAATTATGGATGCTATAGCTGTTTTTATTTTAGTATACTTAAAAATTTAAATACTCTTTACGATTTGACCGTACTTCGCGGAGTTGGTTTGTAATAAATCTTCTTTTTATCCAGCCTGAAAACTACGTGGCCGTATTTTAACGAAATACGTACATTATGCTTAAAACTTTTCTCGCCAATCCAATTTGTTCAACCTTAACGCAACTCAACTGAAACTAATTGTTGCAAAACAACAACAAAGAAAACAGCTCTAAAATTTGTGATTCTACAATAGTGTTGATTAGACGACAACAACAGAAACAATAACAGCAACAACAACTGATAAACTAACTGCAAAACAAATATTCTTTCGCTGAAATAGTGGAGAGCATTAATTTTAGTTTTATTTGAGTATGTTTGAAATTATCAGGCTAAGTTTTAATCACCACTTTTCGTTTTAATCAAACCGAAAACATAAAATAAATAGACCTCGAAAATGTTAATTTAACAGAACTTCACGAGAGCTGACGAGCCAGAGAAAAATGAATTGTTCTTTCACGAAAATCTGTTCAATTACAATTTTTACAAATTTCTCAGTGGCTAAAATAAGAAGATATTAATTCATCAAAGGAATCAGACACAAAATTGATGCTACTACGGTTAGCATGATGCCAAAATGGCGTTTTTTGGAAAAAGTGTTTTATTACTGTTGATTATGGTGGAGAAGTATACTGCCGTCCTAAGAAAGAAAGTCATATCTCCATTTTAGTAGTTTTGAGATATTCAGCTTTAACGTTTTTTATCTTGCGCACAAACTACAAATGGTAGATGTGACTATTTTACTTCATGTTTTTAATGCATTTGCGGTTGGAAACGGGTCTTTTTAGCTTAGCACAAAAATCAGTAAGTCATTCAAGCTTCCGAATCTACCCTTATCTCAATGTTGGAATTTTGGCGTTTGTGACTTTCTTTCTTAGAGGTTACTTCCGATAAAACTTAATTTGAGTAACTTGGTAAGTTTGTAAAAAAAATATTAAAAGTTGTAATTTGATTGTCAAATCTATATTTTGGTAGGACATTTTAACTGTAATTCGACAATTTTAGTGTAACTAATAAGCATTTGAAACATTTTATATACCAGGATATCTCTATTTTCAATTGATTCTTTTGGATTTTGAATTTTCATATGTCAATAATACTTTAATTTATTTTTTTAACAAACAATTTGATTTTCTTTAATTTTTAAAAGAATTTTTGTGTGAGTCCGAAACTTTTGATATGTCAACGAACCGAATATTTTCTCATAAAATTTTTAAAATTTCTAATTATATTTTTATTGGTATTGGGAGCTTCAATTTAATTTATTATTTTTATAATTTTGGATCTAATTTATTTTTTCGAAGTCCTAAAAAATTATACAATTTTTTATTTTATTTTTTCACTTAATATACCTTTGGTTCCTATAAATATGCACACTAAATAGGCACGACGAATAGCAGTTATTTTAACTTTTTTCAACCAAGTAGAACTTTGTAGAACTTATTTAATTTGAATATGTTCTGTCTATGAATTGTATACGTAACTGAATTTAAATAGTTTTAAAACTGAAGTTAAAAATATACAATACTAAAAACTTAAATTGCACATAAGGGTTCCATGGAGTTAGGTTAAACTTTAAATTTTTTTTATTTAGAATAACAAATACATATGCATTCTTTTTGAAAAGAATGGGTTTTGTATGTTAGAAATTGATTAAAAAATTCGGTGGTACCATAATATTTACACAGTAAAATAATAATTTAGGTTAGTAACTTGCGTTCCTATTTTTGGACAACATATTCAGAGAGTAAATTTCTTTCAAATTTTGCTGCTAATTTTGTGGGTAGATTTTTTTACATTTAGCATAAATAAAAGCAGCAGGATTTCAATAAGTTTATCTTTATAAAAAAACAGCAGTATTAAATCAAAGTATTTAAAATAATCCAAAAATTATGCGGTAACTCGCGTTACAAAAAAATTGGTAAATCGCATTACTTTTGGTTTTCATATTAAAGTAAAGACCTCTTATGCACCGTTTCCAGCTCTAATGCTCAAAAATTAAAATTTAATAACAAACCACAGTACTAAATCAAAATTTTATTATATTTAGGATCAACTTCAGGCTATAATGAACAAAAATTGAAATAATTATATAACTAATATTGAATATAAATCGCTTGCAATAAGTTGACGTTTTAATACAGATAATGGTATATTAGAATACCAATAATATAGAACTACAACTATCACATTCAAAAATCTTATAATTCTTCTCAATAGCTGGATTCTTCTTTAGCACATATACATACTAAAACTGTCGCTAAAAACTTTTTGTAATGTCAAATCTTAAATTTGAAACTTATATCTTATATCGTGTCCACATTTACATGGAAATACTCATAAGATGATATTTGCTTTAGTATAAATATTCACAGTAAGCGTCATCACCATGGGCCTAAAACAATATGTAATCCAACTTTGATTCAATTTGTTTTTTTTTGGTAATAGTAATTTTTAAATTTCTTTTTTCAAATCTTACTGCATATAAAGGTTAATTTCTCAAAAATGTTAAGGAAAAACTTAAAGCCACTCGATAAATTTTGTTAAAATCCATCAATAGAAATTAATTCGTACTTAATTTTGGTAGGCATTGAGGTTGGCATTTGATACAGAAAAAAGGACAAAAACTGTTTCTGTAAAACCATTACAAATATCGTAAAGCCACTCGGGGAAAATTTAGTTATACATAAGCTTAACAAGAACAAATGTTGCTTAGACGACTCTTTCTGATTTCTAAAAAGATTTTTTCAAACATTTAGTTATCAGGCACCCTGTATACAAGGATATTTTGAAGTACACCGAAATGAAGCTAAAAAATACTCTCTTTAATCAGTGTTGTCACACATTTGTATCCAAAAGTTAAAAAAGGTTCTTTTTTTGGCATCATGCTAAATATATTTTGATGCTTTCCTTATAACATTGCTGATTGGTTATCGTCACTCCCTTTTGGGGCCATCTTACTGCTGTAAATATTGTGTATGCAATATATGTGCATAGTGTATGTAAAATTTCAGTTTTAAGAATTTATCATTTTTAACTTTTCTAAAGCTTAATTCAATAAAATAGGGGAATCGTGGACCGCCACCATCGTGGGATATCACTTTTATAAAGTCAAGTATTTTTTTACTCTGAAGGAGCATTTTTGTGATTTAAAAATAAAATAATTTGGTCACCGCTTTTCTGATTTTTGCTTGATTGATTTTTTCTGATCTTTCGTACCATCATAATCCCTATACTTTATAAGCTCAATATGATTCAAAAAAGCTATATTCATATTTTTATTTATTGTTTGTTGTGAAAATTTTTTAATATCAGTTCTAATGAGGGGTTGGCTCTTTTCAACCAGTAATAAATATTTAATTATAAAATTTCCTTTTTAAAGGTGTATGTTTAATGTAACATACAAATTACATTAATTACAAAAAAAGCTAAGAATAACAATTGCTAATAGGTGCTGCTACGGGCTAAGTAAGCAATTAGGTTCCAAAGCCTTCTCCCGATCGACATAACTAACACTCTACAAGACGTTCATCATACCTGTGCTTCTCTATGGCGATGAGGCATGGGTGGTATCGCAAACAGATGAAGCCGCTCTTGGGGTGTTCGAGAGGAAAGTTCTTCGGAAAATCTTTGGTCCTGTTCGAGTTGGCGACGACATTGATTTAGTTCAGAGTATAACAATTCAGCGACTACGTTGGCTGAGTCATGCCATCGTATGGATGAAGAAGCTCCAGCGAAAAATGTGTTCGAGGTGAAAGCCGAGGGTCGACGACGAAGAGGAAGACCATGCCTCCAATGGATTGACCAGGCCGAGGAAACGCTAACCGCGCTTGGTGAAAGAGATTGGAGACGGCGCGCGCGAAGCAGAGACGCCTGGCGAGAGCTGATGAAGTCGGCCGTAACCCGACCACGGATTGTCATGGTCACTTTAGTAAGTAAGTAGAATAAAACTTTGCGATATGTATAAAATATACGAAGAAATGTGTCCGAATGTAACGTCCGAACGCTAGGGTTTACCCATATACATACATTACTTACTAACAGCCAGGCTTTGGCATATTTAATGGATGGGCCGAGGGGATTAAGCTTTCTACTCAATGCATCCAACATTCCCAACAATCCCATAGTTGAATAGTTGCTTTGCCTTGCAGACTGTATTGTATAATAGGGGTATTCTCGCTGTATAGCAAAGATGCAAAATTTGTGAAAATGCAACCTTGCAATACTGAAATATGCAACACTGCGGGTGCTCACAAAATCACAAATATTGTGAATATTAAGAGAAATGCCGCGAACAGGCGAAAATAAAAAATTTTAGTACTTACTCTGACGCACAAACACTATAATTAACAAATTTCTCTCAATCAGAGTGCAAGGTTGCACGTCCACTCAAAACATGGGTATCACTGTTGCACAGATTGCACGAATTGCAAAACTTTTATCGCTTGTATTTTGTTGTTGTGTCGTTGCACGGGTTGCAAGATTCTGCAACTTTTGCAATTCTTACACCTTGCAAGGGTTTTGCAAGACAGCGAGAATACCCCTATTTTATAACGGAATTCAGCCCACTCGTCTGCCAGATTTGAATCGAATAATAATTCGATAGAACCGATTCAAACATATGCTCGTTCACGAAAAAAAATGGGTTAAGAAAAAATTAAAAACGCCATTATATTTATAAATAACTGGTACATCGATTGGCAAAAATTCAATTCTATACCTTTTATATTATATAGGATATGAAGTGCTTAACTTGAAAAAATTTTAAATTTTTTTTAATGCTAGCAACCAAATAAATCGGATATAAACTTTGAATTGGTATTAAACATTTATGGTAAGGCCTAGATTAATTATTATTTTTGTTTCTGTTATAGTGTTATGATACTGGCTTATTTTCAGATCTTAAAACAAGCAGGGAATAAAAGAGACAACAATGACTTCTGTGAATATCTGTAGAAAATTATGTGGAAAATTCAACAGCTGTTGCGACAAAAATATAATTTCTTTTGTGTCAAAAATCTACAACTTGTCCGAATTATTTAAAAACAAGTTGAGAAAGTCTAAAGTCGGTCTAGGCCGACTATGAAATACCCTAAACCCACTTTTCAAAAACAAAAAAAATTATTGCAAATGGGCGTGTCCGCAGGCGGATGAAGCCTATATTTAATATGCATTTAAATGTTGATGAAAAATGTACACATACCAAGTTTTATTCCTGTAGCTCACAGTTAATGCGTTTATTGTGCTTTCGCTATGGGAGGTGGGCGTGTTCATGGAAGGGTTACTCCCAATTTTTGGTCACACCTTAGTTTTGGTATAAAATACATGCATACCAAATTTAATTTCTCTATGACAAACATAACCTTATTTATTGAGTTTTTAACTTTTTGGGTTGTATGGGAGGTAGGCGTGTCCGTAGGCGGATGACGTCCATTTTTCAAAACCATCTTTGTCTTGTCATAAAAAACATACGTGCCAAATTTTAACTCTTTGGGTTAAACAGAGGTTTATTTATTGTGTTTTCAATTTTTGTTGTATGGGAGGTTGTATGGGACGTGGGCGTGTCCGTGGGCGGATGACACCCATTTTTCGAAGACATCTTTGTGTTGATACAAAACACATATACACCAAATTTTATTGTTGTAGGTTAGTTATGAGCTTACTAATGCAGTTTTCAATTATTGCGTTGTATGAGAGGTAGGCGTGTCAGTAGGCGGATTCCAAAAATATTCAATAGTGCAGATCCTTGGGCCCATGTGACCATGTGTACCAAGTTTCATCCAATTATCTCAACTCCTTCTTCTTATCCTGTGTATACGGACAACACACAAAGACGGACAGACAGACGGACGGACGGACGGATGGACGAACGGACGGATGGACGGACGGACGGATGGACGGACGGACGGATGGACGGACGGACGGACGGACGGATGGACGGACGGACGGACGGACGGATGGACGGACGGACGGACGGATGGACGGACGGATGGACGGACGGACGGACGGATGGACGGACGGACGGACGGATGGACGGACGGATGGACGGACGGACGGACGGATGGACGGACGGACGGACGGACGGATGGACGGACGGACGGACGGATGGACGGACGGACGGACGGACGGATGGACGGACGGACGGACGGATGGACGGACGGACGGACGGACGGATGGACGGACGGACGGACGGATGGACGGACGGATGGACGGACGGACGGACGGATGGACGGACGGACGGACGGATGGACGGACGGACGGACGGATGGACGGACGGACGGACGGATGGACGGACGGACGGACGGATGGACGGACGGACGGACGGATGGACGGACGGACGGACGGATGGACGGACGGACGGACGGACGGACGGACGGACGGATGGACGGACGGACGGACGGACGGACGGATGGACGGACGGACGGACGGACGGACGGATGGACGGACGGACGGACGGACGGACGGATGGACGGACGGACGGACGGACGGACGGATGGACGGACGGACGGACGGACGGACGGATGGACGGACGGACGGACGGATGGACGGACGGACGGATGGACGGACGGACGGACGGATGGACGGACGGACGGACGGATGGACGGACGGACGGATGGACGGACGGACGGACGGACGGACGGATGGACGGACGGACGGACGGACGGACGGATGGACGGACGGACGGACGGATGGACGGACGGACGGACGGACGGATGGACGGACGGACGGATGGACGGACGGACGGATGGACGGACGGACGGATGGACGGACGGACGGATGGACGGACGGACGGATGGACGGACGGACGGATGGACGGACGGACGGATGGACGGACGGACGGATGGACGGACGGACGGACGGATGGACGGACGGACGGACGGATGGACGGATGGACGGACGGACATGGATAGCTCGATTCACGTGGTGACGCTAACCAAGAATATATATACTTTTCTATACCGGCCTCGCTTCGTTCTAAGCGTTTCAAACGTTTGCACAAAGTTAATATACCCTGACCTTTCAGGATGTTTTTATTTCAATTAAAAACATTTATAAGCAACCAATTCAAATGCAAAAACAGCTTTAAAAGGTTGCAGAAAGTTTGCTTCACAAAATGTTTATCTTGTTCTTCTTTCTGCTGTAACAAGGTATTCACAATGACTTTTTCGAGATTCCAAGCTGGTAGAAGCTGAAAAAGTAGAACATTTTTGTATTTTTTAGCGCTTGATATATATATAGCGTAGACAGTCATATCAACGTAAAATTATAGTGAGTATTTGTCGTACTGCTCTTAACTTACATTTTAGGCGCTGAAAAATTTTAAAACTAGCCATTGTCATATAGGCATTAGAGTGGTGTATTTAGAAATTTAGGTTTTTTTTATGTGGTTTTTTTTTTGCACGAAATAAATTTTATTTGTACAAATTCGAACATAAGTTTATTTCTCTAGAGTTAATATTTTACATTAATTTTTTGAGATGGTGCACATCTGCGATTACTGATATATTAATGCCACAATAAAATACACACATTCAGTAATTGTAATCTGAAGAAAAAAGTGGAATCAGTTTGCTCTATTGAAAATTAAATGATTTTGAAAATTGGTCTCTTACTCTCGAAAAATACAAATTTTGATTTTTTTTTTTTCTTACTATTTCTTACGTACTCTTAATAATTCTGTACAAAGTTTCCAAATATTTGAAATTGTGTTTAATTTATGTTATTTTGGTCACCAAAGGATTGAATCATAGTTGCCTGTTTGTTAAAAAAGTAAAAATTTACTTTTAAATATAGTCCGATGCTTTTCCCCATTGTGTTAAATTTAGTTGTTCCCATTGTGTTAAGCTTATTATAACGTCATCACTAATGTTTTGAAAATGATAACGAATGAGTTGAGCTATGGTCACAAATGGGTTAAGCTATCAATAAAATACTTAAAAGTAGTGTCCGACCGAACGTGCATTTTTGCCGAAGCCGAAGCCGAAGCCGATTCTTCGGCAATATGGAAATACTCGGCCGAAGGCCGAAGCCGAAGCCGAATACGAAACATATGTTTCAAGTAAAAAAATTATAAAATTTATTCTTTGCTTTTGTTAAGGGCCGATGTTGAATGTGAACCACACCTAAACGTCAAGTTTTTTATGCATTTCATTTGGCATTTCTCAATTTCAGACTAACTCAATTTGAACCATGGAAAGATACATAATCGAGCCAAGCGTTAAAGTTATTCAAGAAATGGCAACAGTTGATGGTCAATTTTCGAAGAAAATCATCTTCAGTGATGAGGAACATTTTCACCTCAGTGGATTCTTCAATAAGCAGAATTGCTGCATTTGGGCGAATGATAATCTAAGAGTGATTGTCGAAAAACCAATGCATCCACAAAGAGTGACTGTTTGGTGCGGTGTATGGGCTGGCGGCATCATCGGGCCGTATTTATTACAAAATGAGGCCGGCCAGGCAGTTACTGTGAATGTTGTTCGCTATCTTGAGATGATAACGAACTTTTTAAGGCCCGAATTAGTAGATATAAATGTGGACAATATGTGCTTTCAACAGGACGGTACCACTTGCCACACAGCTAATGAAACAATGTCTCTTTTGCGCGACAAATTCAATGGCCGTGTTATCTCACGTGGTTTGATTTCATGTGATTTGAACTGTTGGACTTCTTTCTTTGAGGTTATTTGAAAGAAAAGGTGTACGCCGATAAGCTAGCAACAATTCAAGAGCTAAAGAATGAGATAATTCGGCAATTCGGATGAAGATGTGCCGCCGAGGTCCCGGCAGCCATTTGGCTGATATTTTGTTTCATACATAATTGAACCATACCAATATTATCATAATAAAAAGAAATGACAGTAATTTTCTAAATAATTCGTGTTTTATTCAAAATCAACATCGAATTTTTCGCAAGAGTTTTTCTGCAAAATTCGGATTTTTCTGTAATCGAATTATTGATGTCAGGATAAAGTAGAAAAAAATTGAATATATTTTCAATCCAGTCCAGAAAAGCTACAGAAATGTAATACTAACTGAAATCTGGCAGAAAATTTCTAGTGTTAACTCGGCTTTTATATTTTAGTCCATATCAAAACGGATATAAAAAAACGGAACAGTGGGACTCGCTGCATTTATCATTTGAATAAAATTTTCAAAGAATGAACACCAACTCATGAAAGAACAAAAAAGGAGAGAAACACAAAACGAACAATGAAAATGTTTCAAATGTTTATTGAATAATTCAAAAAAATTCAAAAACCTATAAAAAAATTGTTTTGCAAACCAAAAACATTCGGCAAAAATAATCGGCTATTTCGGCCGAAGCAGAAGCCGAAGCCGAAGATCAAAATATCGGCCGATTATGCCGATTACCGAAGCCGAAGCCGAATAATCGGTCGGACACTACTTAAAAGCAATAGTCTAACCAAGTTTGGAGAAAAAAAACTGGATTCCGAATTTTTAGCATTACTTATATGGAGCGTCCCCTCTGTGAGCTGCCATACTTAGCAAATTGTTAAAAATGGACCGAACTTATACGATCACGGATGCTGTTATTCGACCCATGATGTAATGACATCTGAACCGTTAAAATCGGTCTTATTGGTCTGGTAGCAGTTGAAGTCAAACAAGACTATTAATTGTATAGATTTATTGCACAAAATTTTAAAAGGCAATAGTATAGTAAATTATATTCTACAATATGAGAAGATTCTAATGGTACTCATTAGAATCGGCGGTACACCCATTTTTCCACAATGCTTTTTTCTTTTCAAAATTTAAAAATAATTAATATTTTAAGTCTCTGGTATAAATGCTCACGTTAATTAAACTGAAATGTTTTTCTCAGATAAAGACAATCAAAAATAATATAAAAATAACACTTAAGTTTATTAAGTGATTAGTTTTTAATAACTTTAAATTTTTTGGTCACTGTGGACCTTTCGACGGGTATACCCATATATGAATTTCACCCAATTTGCTTTCTATTGAATTACAAAACAAGGCCATGATTAAAGTCGTAATACATATAGAACACCTGTAAATAATTGGCTCGAGTATAAAACAACTAATATTCCAATCTAATTAAGGCTTTTTTAACCTGTTAATTTCTAATAACGTAAGCGATCGAATGTGTATCGCGGTAGGATAGTGTGATAGAAGAAGACATTTAAATCGATCAAGTGTAAGTATGAGATGCAAGATAAAAGTAACACCCAAAAATGAAAACAACTGCAGATTCCAGACTAAAACAAAATAAACAGATTACACTTTTGATGATTTAACGAGACTCCCACAAAGTTTTGTAGAAATGTAGAACATTAAACTTTTATATCATCAACCAAAGTGTTTGCATTACGTAGTCGATTTTACTGGACATTTTTTTTGCCTTACCTTTTTTTTCGTTTTCTATTTTGAAGAACTCGTTTTCTATAAAAGTTTTTAATTTGCACTTATCAAGAAGTTATTTGAAGTTCCTTAAAATTTGTTCATTTTATTATGCTTTATGTTTCACTAAAACTAGCTCTTCACACATAATTTAACAATTCAACACAAGCTTGACACAAATATTTTGCTAAAAAAACACAAAGGGAATGGATAAACAACGACAAATGCAGGAGAAACAGCAAAAACAAGTTGCGAAAGCGATTCACAAAGCAAAATAAAACAAGTCGAAAACTTTTTAATTTTCTTTTGAAGCAAAATTAAATACGTTCGGATTTTGTTGTAATTTAAGGTTATGCTGCAGTTTTAAGAAGCAGTGACGTCACAGAATGAAGTGTATTCATCAATACTTGAAATGTTGTGAATTTGTACTTGAAAGCAACTGAGGCACATTTTGTTCACAAGAGGTATATATATGATTTAGCTCGTGGGTAACAATCTCTATATTAATTTTATAACTTTTATAATTCTATATTAATGTATTCCTGATTTATGCTGAGAGCATTACTTCGCTCCGAGTTTGTAGCTTGTTTGTTTTGATAGCTTGTTTGTTTTGATATTTTTGACAGCAAATAAATGAAAAAATATTAAAATGAGAATGAATAGAGCGAGTTAGTCAAGTAACCCAGCAGTGAACACGAGTTAAATATTTTAAGAGTTAAACTATCTCGCCGCCATTTTTTTCTTCCGCTCAGGAGTTAAAAGCCTTAACGCACTATGATGAAATGAAAATATGGAAAAATCATGGAATTATCTCGGAGATAAATTTATCCGCCTGTGAACAAAATGGCCCTGAGTATCTGTGGCAAGTTAGGGTTTTCATCGAAATGACAAAATGGCGGTGCTAACTCGATAGTTTTTCTATCCGCAACATCGAGTTAATAGCAAATTATTGGCAACACTCCAACATACTCCTGCAGACGCCATTTTTGATGAGAAATACCATAAAGATTTTAGTAGATAGAAATCAGCCAAATCCCACAAGTGTCGTGGACTTGACGAAACTCAAATCACATTGCGTTTGCATAGCGAGTAGTCCCGGAATAAATAACAGAACTTTATTCATAAAGATATACAGCTTATTTAACATCAACGAAATTTACGCAACCTTTAAACGTCGATTTGCATTTAACCCATTTTATACGGCTGTTGCGTTTTCGCAACAACAGCTTTGATAAATATTTTAAAAATAACTGCACATGCAAAAGATATAAATGATAGAGTTTTCTCCTTAACCTTAACAAAACTAGAAAATTGATTTATCGACTCGGTAGAGTAAGTAACTCTGAAATCAATAAATTTACATAAAAATGTATAAAAGTGTGGAATAACATAATAAAAGTATAAATAAGAGTATCTGCATGTGAATATTGATATATATATATATAATAGGCTGGGTCAATTTGCATGGAGAATTTACATGGAAACTTATCACAATCGTTTCCTACTACCCCAAAAACCTAAATGAACCAATTTCCAGTGAATTTCAGGATTTGTAATTTTTTTACACCGGCATTATCGGAAAGTCAATATATCGACGCGACCTGTGATCGGAACTTTACCTAAGTTATATTGGAGATATAACGACCATGTTTTGGGCATTTTCTATGGCGATACAAACTATTCAAATCCCGGTAATATAACGGCTAAGCCTATGTTATTTTTATCGAAATTTAAGTCACCAGATTTGCATGATTACTAATATAAAATGCAACCAAAAAAGGACTCCAGCAAAAATGGTCACAAAATTTACAACTAAACTAATTTGTTTTCTTATAAATCAATTTTGTTTGGGAAACATTGTAAAACATGTTTTTTTAAATAAATAACACTTTTTATATAAATATACAATGAACAACAAAGAAACAATGCGGATTCGTCATAAGCCGAAAACTATGCCACCTTGTTTCACGGTTCATACCTGTGAACGAAAGGCTGGCCACAATCCGCGTCAAGGTGAAATTCTTCCTCATAAGCCTTATTTGCTTATGAAAAGAGTCCTCGGTGATTTCAGCGCGAAGGTTGGAAAAGAAGGTATCTTTGCCTCCAATGTCGGTCAGTGGTCTCTCTACGAGACCACTTCGAATAACAGTCTAAGACTGATCGACTTCGCCGTGCCCAAAGCATGGTAGTAAGTACTAGATTCAAGCACGTCGATATCCACAAGGTTACCTGACTGTCCTCGGATCTAAAAAACGCGCAACCAAATCGGTCATGTTATGATCGACGGAAGGCACGCTTCAAACGTAATGGATGTGCGCACTTTTCCGGGGGTCAATATTGACTCCGACCACTATCTTGTTGCAGTCAAGATTCGCATGCGATTGTGCAATGCGAGGAATATACGTACAGATATGCAACAAAAGCGAGATGTCGATAAGATGCTATCACAACGAACCGCCGAGGCCTACTCCACTCAATTTCGGTTTAGCGTAACCAACCTAACACTTCCCAACTAACAATTTTCCTTCCAGTTTTAAACTTATAGTATGATTTAATGTTATAAACGTTGTATAGTGCTTCAATTTGGAAGAATTGCTGTTATAGCAGTGTTTACTGGTATAAATCATTGCAAGAACATTCTCTGAATCTACTTATTCAGGGTTTATAGAAAAACTACATTCATATTGTATAATGATGTTATATTCATTGTATTAAATAACTATGAAGTGATTCTTCCTATAAACATCGCATAACAAAATTATACAATGTTTATGCCTTTGTACCTCTCAGTCCGAAGTTCGAAAACTGTTCGAAACGAATACAGAAATCGCCATGACACAAATTTTCTCTTTTTCGAACTTAGCTTGTCATTCAGAATATATAAAAAAAAAATTATTTATATTTTATTAAAAAAAAAAAAATTCTCTATGCGCCCGCAGCATTTGAACCATGGACCTTCATGTTCCAAGATGAAAACATTAGCACTCG
The DNA here is from genome assembly GCA_958299015.1 of Tetanocera ferruginea. NCBI lineage: Eukaryota > Metazoa > Arthropoda > Insecta > Diptera > Sciomyzidae > Tetanocera > Tetanocera ferruginea. Next base: position 62,361,636 of record OY282640.1, on the reverse strand, counting down.
ACCTATTTGACAAACTTCGAATTCTCATATAATTTCTAATATAAAAAGCGAGTTCACCGTCAATTGTAGTTTAAAAATGTATGTCAATCAAAAGTAATGTAAACACAAATAATAAAAGTAGGGAGTTTTTACCATTTGGAATTTTAAATTCTGCATGTGTTTATAAGCCCACATATATTAAATTTTATATTTATTGATAAGAGTCACCTCCTGACAAGATATAGCACTTTCAATCTGTCGGTCGACAGGATTACAACCGTAATTTGTGACCTATCGACATAAAATTATAATTATTTCATAAAAATGCACTCTCAAAGAGCTGATGTTGCTTGTCTTTCGTATTAAAAATAAAACACTTTTCAAGAAATATTAAGGAAGGTAGAAGAAGTAGATAGCACTACGGCGTGGATGTGATAGACGTCAATCTACTTCTGCCACCTTCTTTAAATAAATCTTGACACTTTCTAGAGATCTTTTTGATATAATTACGTAGACACGTAGGTAAAAGGAATAACTAAGTTTATTTATTCCACAGAGATAATTTGGTAATATGAAAGCGTAAGACGAGGATTTATTTTTAAGAAAAACGTTAAAAATTGTAAAAAACAAACCTAAAAAATTATAAGCTCGATTCTGTTGGGTAATACTTAAATATTACTACCAAGAATGGGTACTTTAACTTCGTGCATGCCGAAAATAATTATTTATAATTTTTTTAATGTTAAAGTTTAATAAAAAATGTTTTTGAACCAGGAAATTATGTTTTACTTATTCGTATAAAACAATAAAAATTTGAAAAATAACAGTTCATTTAATATGAAAAAAATTACCTGTTAATAAATAATGAACTATAAATACTTAATAAAGAGTGAATAGTTAAACAAAAATTTCGCCCTTTTCTTATAAAGAAAATAAAAGAAGCATCACCTCAATACGACATTGAGATTTCGAATAAATGTCACATATAAATATTGAAGCTACCAATAGGCAGCGCAGTCGTTTTTAATTAAAAATTTTTTCAAAGTGTTGAATATGAAAAAATGGGCTAGAGGTTAATGTGTCGGACTGGCAACACGGAGGTACCAAGATCGAATCCGCTTTCAACACAATAAATAAATTTTTATAACGCAAAAAACAAAAAATGTTAGGAAAACAAAAGAGAAGTAAACTTAAATTTGTCACATGAAAACAAAGAAAAGAAAAACTGGAAAAGAGCACTTCAAAATTATTTTTTTTCGAATAACATTTTTTTTTTTGAACATTTATTTTGACATATTTGACACGGCTATAAAACTTCAATGTTTTCATGATATAAATATTCTCTAATGCCTTCTATAGCAACAAACACTGATATAAGACTGAAAAAATGATATAAAGCTCCTATAAAGTAATGATAAGAATATGTTCAACAGAATATAATTTTACTGATGTAGGGTTTAATACAAACAAAAAAAGTGCGCCTTTTTTGTCTTATACGATTATTATACAATGATTATATCCGTAACTGTTGTGTTTTAATATGTTGTTGAGAATGTTCTTAGGTGTTTTATAGGAGGAAAATTGTTAGTTGGGTTGCCTTGATGACGCTGCTGGACTTTGGGCGCATGTATCCAACTGCGGAAGCTAAGAAACAATTTGAGATTTTTACAGTACGCTAAGAAAAACCCGGAGATAAGGGGGCGATCTTCACATGGCAACGTGTCTGACTGCCTCAACTTGGCGAGGCCAGCATTATCCATGTCGAAATCGTCTCAAGTCGACTCAAACCTCCGCGTGGTGTCTCCTGGAAACGTCAAAAAACTATCATACCGATATACTTTGGCGGCGAATCTGAGCGGCGGGCTTCCTTTGGTCATCAAGCAAAGGTTGTGCGTTGGGTTTGAAGCCCACCACATAAAAAAAGCATTTCAATGAAAAGTACAAGAATTAATAAAAGAATGATCCCCAAATCTGATGACGACTACCGCAAACGAAAAACTGATAATGATTTACGGATATGCACCTGGAATGTCCGAACCCTAAATTGGGATGGTGCCTCTATCCAACTGATTGATATCTTGGAAAGATATAATGCTGATATCACTGCAATCCAAGAAATGCGATGGAAGGGACAGGGTTGCTTACGGCAAGCATCCTGTGATATCTACTATAGCGGCCATGCGGAGAAGCACGAGTTTGGATGCGGATTTGTAGTTGGCAAGAGAATACGGCATCATGTCCTGCGATTCACTCCTGTGAACGAACGACTTGCCATAATCCGCTTCAAGGCAAAATTTTTTAACATAAGCCTAATATGTGCGCACGCTCCGACAGAAGAAAAAGATGACGAGACCAAAGAAAGTTTTTACGAGCGCCTTGAAGACGCATACGAGCGCTGCCCCCGTCATGACATAAAAATCGTGCTTGGTGACTTCAACGCCAAGGTGGGTAAGGAAAACATATTTGGTCCTACAGTCGGAAAGTTCAGCCTCCACGACAACACATCCGATAACGGAATGAGGTTGATTGACTTCGCCGCAGCACGAAACATGGTCGTTAGTAGCACTAGATTCAAGCATCTCAATATTCATAAGGCCACCTGGTTGTCCCCTGATCAAAAAACATGCAACCAAATTGATCACGTTTTGATTGACGGAAGGCACTCTTCCAGTGTACTAGACGTACGCACGATCCGTGGTGCTAACATAGACTCGGATCATTATCTTGTCGCAGCCAAGATCCGCACACGTCTGTGCGCAGCTAAGAATGCTCGCAATCCTACACAAAGAAAGCTAGACGTCGACAAGCTGCAGTCAAAACGGACGGCCGAAGCCTTCGCTACTCGACTCTCACTCCTGCTTCAAGAAAGCACTCCTCCGATCGACGATATATGCGGACAGTGGACGCACATATCCCACTCTATGCGTACGGCTGCCGAAGAGGTGATAGGCTACCACCGCCCTCGCCGAAACCAGTGGCACGACCAGGAGTGTCGCGACGCCACTGCAGAGAAGGACGCCGCCTACAAAGCCACCCTGCAGTCGGTTGTGACGCGTGCTGTTAAGGAGCGATACCGAGAGAAGAGGAGGGAAGAGAGACGCATTTTCAGGCGAAAAAAACGAGAGGCGGAAATGCGTGAGTGCGAGAAAATTGAGATGCATGGCGACAGGAATGAGACTCGAAAATGTTTCGAAAAAATAAGAGGCCTGACCGATGGTTTTAAGACCGGAGCCTCTTCCTGCAAGGACGAAAATGGGAATCTAGTGACAGATATCCAGAGTACACTGATGTTATGGAGGGAGCACTTCTCTAGACTTTTAAATGGCGACGCTGTCAACAATCCCGCCAGTGGAGATGATATCCCGGAAACCCCAATTATGGATGACAGCGTTGAAGTTCCGCTGCCCGACTATAATGAGGTCTTAACAGCTATAGCTCGGCTTAAAAACAACAAAGCCGCAGGAGCCGATGGTCTACCGGCTGAGCTGTTTAAGACCGGTGGCGAAGCTCTGTTTAAATGCATTCACAGACTTCTATGCAGAATATGGTCGGAAGAATGCATTCCAGATGATTGGAACCTCAGTGTGCTCTGCCCAATCCACAAAAAAGGCGATCCCACCATTTGCTCCAACTACCGTGGGATTAGCCTTCTTAATATCGCATATAAGGTCCTGTCGAGCGTATTGTGTGAAAGACTGAAGCCCATCGTTAACCAACTGATTGGACCTTATCAGTGTGGCTTCAGACCTGGAAAGTCCACCATCGACCAGATCTTCACGCTCCGACAAATCTTGGAAAAGACCCTCGAAAAACAAATCGATACACACCATCTTTTTGTCGATTTCAAAGCCGCCTTCGACAGTCCAATAAGGAGTCACCTATATGCCATCATGTCTGAAGTTGGTATTCCTGCGAAGCTAATACGTCTTTGCAGGATGACACTGAACAACACCAGCAGTGCAGTGAAAATCGGGAAGGACCTCTCCCTTCCTTTCGATACCAAGCGAGGTTTCAGACAAGGTGATTCCTTATCGTGCGACTTTTTTAATATAGTCATGGAGAAGATCATCCGAGCTGCTGACCTGAGACGCAGCGGCACAATTTTCTATAAGAGTGTTATGCTGCTGGCGTATGCTGATGATATTGACATCATTGGTCAAAATACGCGCGAAGTCAGTGCAGCATTCTCCAGGCTAGAAAAAGAGTCGAGTCGAATGGGTCTTGCAGTGAACGCAGATAAAACGAAGTATCTTGTGTCAACAAACAAACAGTCCCAGCGTCTTGGAAACCACGTCACTGTTGACAACACCTCCTTTGAGGTAGTGAAGGACTTTGTTTACCTGGGATCCAGTATAAACTCCTCCAACGATATCAGTATTGAGATTAAACGAAGGATAACTCTTGCCAACAGGTGTTACTTTGGGCTCAGTAGGCAATTGAGAAGCAGAGCTCTCTCTCGACGAACAAAACTGACGCTCTATAAGTCAATAATCATGCCCGTCCTACTATACGCATCACAAACCTGGACGTTGAGCAGCTCTGATGAAAGGACTTTGGGAGCGTTCGAGAGAAAAATCCTTCGCAAGATCTATGGTCCAATCTGCGTCAATGGCGAGTACCGAATACGATGGAACCATGAGCTGTATGAGCTATATGCCGACATCGATATAGTCAAGCGTATTAAAATTGAGCGGCTTCGCTGGCTAGGTCATGTCGAGAGAATGAACGACGAAGCTCCAGCGAAAAAGATATTGGATTCGGTACCCAGCGGTGGCCAACGCAGACGAGGAAGACCGCATCTCCGTTGGAAAGACCAGGCATTGGATAACCTGACAACGCTTGGAGTTTCCAACTGGCGCCAGCAAGCGCACGACAAAAGAGGCTGGCGAAAATTCTTAGACCAGGCCAAAACCGACCAACGGTTGTAAGCGCCATCTAAGTAAGTAAGTAAGTAAGTAAGAAAAACCCACGAAAATCAAATCGACACCCACCATCTCTTTGTTCGATAGCTCGATTCGGGATTGCCTGTACGCAACAATGTCTAGGTTCGGTATACTTGCAGGATGACGTTGTTTAGCCGAAAACCTTTAAGCTTTCAATACACGGAGAGAATTGTGTGCAGAAATTATGCGCTATGGGCACAACTTATGCACAAATTGTTCACGAAAAATGACCCAGAACAGTTGTTCATAATCTATGCACACTTGTTCATAACTTAAGTTCAGCACTATGAGTATGTTTTATGAACAACTGGGCATAGATTATGAACAACATTTTCATAGATTCTGAACAACTGGGAAAAGACTATGAACAACTGTGCATAGGTTATGAACAACTGGGCATACATTGTGAACAACATTTTCATAGATTCTGAACAACTGGGAAAAGACTATGAACAACTGTGTATAGGTTATGAACAACTGGACATAGTTTATGAAAAACTATGCATAGATTTTGAACAACTATGCAAAGGTTATGAACAACTGAGCATAGGTTATGAACAACTGTGCATAGGTTATGAACAACATTTTCATAGATTGTGAACAAATAGGAAAAAATATTTACACCTCTTGCTAATATTAAAGAAACAAAATTTCATTTTATTTTCAAATGTCTTTATTTCAAAGTACAATTGCTTAATAACTAATATTATATATGTATATACATATTAAAATTCAATAAATCATATTTTTCAGTATTAACATGTTTATTTTATATCTATACTATTATATAAAAGGAGACTCACGGATTTGCGGCGACGTGTTCTCAATAACCGCTGAACCGATTTTTATAATTTTTTCACTATTCAATTGCTATGATAAGCGAAATTAAAATAGGGTACTACGTTTTTTACAAAACTTTTTCTTTAATTATTTAAGAATTCATGTCTTTTAATTCATGCTAATGCTGTACAAGCAGCACAACAAGCAGCAGAAAACCAATGCTTAAGCTCTGGCTGTGACTCACAGCCTGTGAGAGTAACTCAGCACGGCTGCCATGTTGTGTCGGGAGTTGCTCTCAGTTTGGTCTGTTGAGCAGTGTTGCCAACAATCTGACATCGTTTTTGTTATGGTTTTCAGACTTGAATTGTTTATACATATTTACAGTCAAAAAATCTTTTTTCTCTTATGCCTGATATATAACCAAATTATTATTTTGTTATTTATTGCAAATGTTATTCATCGACAATAACACAATCTCGACGGATTGAAAGCTTTATACAATAGTTCAGATTTAAAATTTGTTTTTATGGCAACACTAGCTACTTTATTTGCAGTCAACTTCTTGCTCAGAGAGAAATATAAATATATTAAAATCTTACCATGAAATGGGGGATGAAATTTTTTATTGTTGTAGTTATTTCAGTATACAAATATTCCATTGCATATGCTCAAATGCTTCTCAGAGGATCTCAGTACGATCTGAAATGTCGCATTGATATGTCATTGTTTGTGTTCATCTGCGCAGAAATTATGTTCATGCATACAACCTTATAAAATAGATTTCCTTTAAACTTTTCAATAGGTTTATATTGGACGCATCAGAAAATAATTTTTGTTTTTATTTTCCAACGTCTTTTTTAAAATCAAATAGGTTGGTACTATGAAATGAAGTTGTAAAAAAATGATGACCATAAATGTAGAGGAATACCAATATAACTTCTTTAATTTAGTTGGATTTTCGATTTTGTTCCAAACAGAAGCCTCAAAGTTTTTTATTTCGCGTGTTAATAAATGTTGCACATTAAAAGAGTTATTGTGATTGGAGCATATTTTTTATTTTTAACCGATTTCAAAAAGGAGGAGGGTCTCAAGTTGGTTGGTTTCTCTTTTTTTTATAATAGCATTATAAATAATGCATTTGCATTGGTCTCCAGTAGTTTTAGTTGAACCTTAATATTATAATTCAACTTTTGAATGGTTTTCCATTATAAAAGACAGCCTGGCATAAGCTACGCAGCGCATGTAAAACGCATCGAAAACGTATGTTTGACGCATATTTTAGTGTTTAAAGGATGCGTAAGTTAAGCATATTTTAAACAAGCTGTTAACATCTTCTTTGTATATTAAAATGATTGTATGTACAAGTAGACTTCAAAACCGCTAAACCAATTGTTATGAAATTTTCAGGGAAACTCTAGCAAAGTCTGCAGAGCGCTCCTGTGAAGTTTGGCATCGATATCGAATAGCTTTAGAATTACATGTTGCACAGCTCCAAAATTCTGTATTTGACCTCAATTTTCACGTGCTGTTTTACTGGTAAAATTTTAAAGCCGTTGCAGAAGGGGCGTGACACTTTTAAGGAATTCAAACTTTTCAGTATAATTTAAGAAACATAAGTCACAAATTTGTGAAACTCGGAAGGAATATAACATTTAGTCGTGTCCATCCACTGGAAAAATTCAGCAAGCATTGGAAATTGGGTCGTGACACCATCAACATAGTTTAAATGTTTAATATCGAATAGCTGTGGTACTTAATGTTTCATAATATTTAAACTCAGTATAAATTTAATTTTTGGAAATGTCTTTCGACAAGAAATATAGCACGGGCATTGGAAAACGGGGTGTGAATCCGCCCATACAAGCCAAATTTTTAATAGCAAATAGCATTGGAAATTAAAATCGCTGATCAGTGAAATTCCGAATGGAGTTGCCATTTGGTAATGTCCTTCTAATAGAAAACTGGTCTGAGCTTTGGTCAAGTGGGTGCACCTTCCCCTACAAGCTACATTTTTGATCGAATAGGTTCTGAAGTCACAGATGAAGTACATGTGTTTGTCTAAGGCTGCGTGCATTTTCAACGCCGATTTAGACAGACAGGCAAGCTGAAATCTGTGTGAACAAATGAGATACAAATATCTATCTCTCTCGCTTTTTCACACACTCTGCGGACACAAGCAGGCAGTCTGAATCGGCGTTTACTATGCACGTGGCCTAAGGCGTAGCAACGCGCGCCGGGTATTGCTAGTAATTTATAAAGTCATTGGTTTTTTTACATTTCTATAAAGTTCTTATCATAAAACATAGCTAGTCTAGAGCTTAATATTGGATGAAGCTCAAAGTTTTTAGGAAATTCAATTTCTGTAATGGATTTTAATACATTATTTTCCGTTCTTTCCCCAATAATATAAGCATAATAGTGCAAATCAAAATTTTCAATTTGGTATTCATTAAGTAATAAATATATGCCGTCTTCTAATAAAATTATATCGACAATACTATAAACACACTCCTTCATAAAAATATAGTACCCAATTTTGTAAATTGTTCCTTTGTAACTTATAGAATTTGAAACATTTAGTTCTTTTTTTGTTTCGAATGGTAGTAGTAATATGTAGTAATGTAGTAATATAGTAATATAGTAGTAATGGTAGACTCGCACACATGCATATTGTCTAGCAACATCCACATGGTCTCACATTTTTGTTTTAAGTGTCAATGCAGATTTCTACAACTTCAATGTATGTACACTATTTCGTTATTAAAAAAACCATCGTTAAATGTCATAACTGCAATGATAAATATATGATAATAACTCAATACTTACCTCTGGTTTTCTTAATTTACACAATAATATATTTCTAAATAATATTAAATGATATATAACACACTACAGTCGCTTCTAAACACAACCAGCACTCTTGGCACAAAGAACATAAGTGAAACTAACTTGCAATTAATGCATACTCATTATCCATATGGTGACCGTGGCATGCAGGTTAAGTGTGTGACTTAGCATGCTTGGAGCCCGGGTTCGATCCCTAGCCGCGGCGAAAAGTTTTTTCAATAAAAAATTTTTCTGATCGGTCACCACCTCTCTGCAGGCAATGGCAAACCTCTGAGAGTAAATAATGCCATGAAAAGCTTCTTGAGAACATGAACTTTAGCCGTTCGGAGTCGGCATAAAACATGTAGGCCCAGTTCTCGGTCAATTGTATCCAAACATTTAATAACACACACAACACAATTAATCATAAGAAGCTCGGTCAAACTCCTTTCAAGGGCTGAAATGGCCAACTTCTTTGTTTGTTCATTATCCATATGTGTACGCATTGTTCAAAATCTATGCAAAAATGGGCACTACTTATGAACAAGATACACACATATCAAAATGTTGGGCAAAATCTATGCACAAGTAGGCATAACTCATGAACAATAAGTGTTAATAGTCGTTCATGCACAATTTTCATATATAACACAGTGCGACACGAAAAAATAACTTCAAATATCTCAATTGTTTCTAGTAGTGCATGGTCTATATAGTATGCCCTCATACTCAGTTTTATCGGATTAGGTCAAATAAGAGAGAAATTCAAGGTCAAATTTCACCTTTAAGTCACAAATTTTTTCTAATAACTCTTAAACTAAATTCAAATCCTGTGTAGTAACTGCGTCTGAATATTTGCAATGAATGGTTCTTAACATTTTGAGACCATTTTTTACTCAAAAGGTTTCGTAAGGGGGTTAATTTTTTCTTCAAAAACAGGGCTTTTTTAAAATAAAAAAAATGTTCAATAGTTCAGTTACTTTGTATTTGTCTTCAAAAACAATCAGATTTTGCTGAATTTTTGCATACACCTAAAGATAAATAAAGTTATCCACCTCTGAAAAGATCACAACAGTTACATGTGCGCATCCAAAGATATTCGGATTCAAAGATTACCAAAGATGATAACTTCGTTAATGTAATTCCTAGAGTAAAATCATTCAGATGAAAATTATAGAGCCAACAATTTTCTTCAAAACTGTTCTTAACATCTTTACCGAAAGAGTTACCGTTTTAAAGATATACGCGTAAATATGTAATTACAACATGTATGAAAAATTTTGATCTTGGGAAGAAATAGAAATAAAAATAATTTTTATTTTTACCGTTTTAATTTTTCATGTATGTTGAAATTACATATTTACGCTCATATCTTTAAAACGGTAACTCTTTCGGTAAAGATGTTAAGAACAGTTTTGTAGAAAATTGTTGGCTCTATAATTTTCATCTGAATGATTTTACTCTAGGCCTTACATTAACGAAGTTACCATCTTCGGTAATCTTTGAATCCGAATATCTTTGGATGCGCACATGTAATTGTTCTGATCTTTTCAGAGGTGGTTTATTTTATTTTACCTAAGGTGTGTGCAAAAATTTAGGAAAATCTGATTGTTTTTGAAGACAAATACAAAGTAACTGAACTATTGAAAATTTTGTTTTTTATTATAAAAAGGCCTGTTTTCGAAGAAATAATACCCCCCTTACTTAACTCTTTGAGCAAAAATGGTCTCAAAATGTAAATAACCATCCATTGCAAATACTTAGAGACAGCTACTACACAGGATTTGAATTTAGTTTAAGAGTTATAAGAAAAAATTTGTGACTTAAAGGTGAAATTTGACCTTGAATTTCTCTCTTATTTGACCTAATCCGATAAAACTGAGTATGAGGGCATAATCTATAGACCATGCACTATTATAAACCATTGCGATATTTGAGGTTATTCCAATTGGGCCTTAAATTGTCGCACAGTGTAATGATCAATTGAGTTTAGTTTTCAAATAATTAAGCTGTGAACAATTTTCACAAACTGTGCACATTTTTTGTGTATAACTTATGTACAATTTTAATAGATTGTGCAGAATTTATGATTATTAGGCATAATTTATGCGCAAAGCTGCATATTCAAAAATCTACCTAAACATTTTATAGTTATGAACAGCTTGTGCATTAATAATGCACAACAGTTTTCTCCGTGTACCTTTAATACCGAACGCGATTTCAGACAAGGCGACCTGCTGTCATGCGATCTCTTCAATTTAATCATGGAGGAGATCCTACGAAAGACAGGTGTACATCGCAATGAAACCATATCCAACAAGGGTGTCCAGTACCTTGCGTATGCTGATTACTTACTTATTACTTACTTACTCTTAGAAGGGATATAGGAAGGGAAATAGGGAAGCGCGGCGTCTAGGCTTCCATGTTACAGTAGGCAAATATACCTTCGAAGTTGTCAAGGAGTTTACATACCTTGGCACCGCCGTAAACAGCAACAACAATGTTAGCCTGGAGAGCAAGCGAAGAGTGACAAATACTAATAGAACCCTCTCGATCGATAAAACTAACACTTTACAAGACGCTCATGATATTTGTGCTTCTCTATGGCTGAGGCATGGGTAGTATCGCACACAGATGCAGCCACTCTTGGGGTGTTCGAGATGAAAGTTCTTTGCAAAATGGTTGGTCCTGTTCAAGTTGGCGACGACTATCGCAAAGTTTCATGTAGTTATATTAAATGCTCCCACACAAAGTTTTATTTATGTCGGTTAAACATAAACCTCTTTATAGTGTTTTCAATAAAGTGGGTTGTATGGGAGGTGGACGCGTTTGTGGGCAGATGACGTCCATTTTTCGTAAACATCTTAGTTTTGACATAAAATACTCCCATATTAAGTTTTATCTCCGTGAATGACATGCCCCAGGAAGAGTCGCACATGAATTCTCCACGGGGTCTCCAGTCATTTGTTGCGAAGCATCATTCTTGAACGTTACAAATTCTTGTAAGTTTAACCCTTAGCGGCCACACGGGGTAACTAGTTACCCCAGGCTCAGAAAAATTAAAATTGTAAAGTGTAAAACCTTTGAAATTGATTTTAACTTTTTAGAGCACCATCTATAAATTGACCGAAAAAATCATTCGGAATGTTGAATAACTCTACAACAAACATGAAACAATCAGTTAGAAGCCTCTGAACACCCATATTGTTCTTGTACAACTAGGATTTTCAGCGTGGGGTAATGAGTTACCCCGTGTGGCCTGGCAGAGGAGTGGCCGCTAAGAGTCAAACTATCGTACTCGTCAGACGTTGATCTATCCCAATTCAATGAATTTTTTTTTACAAGTTCAACTTTTTTATTATTTTTTTACGATTTTCACATTCCAATAAAGATTTTGAAAAGTTTTTAAAAAACCATCTTCCAACTATCGCCGGAATGAGCGAAAGAAGATTTTGAAAATTTTTTTGAATCACGCATTAATCCCTTTGGCGAATTCATCTTCCAACGATCGCCGGAATAAATGTAAGAACATTTTTAAAATTGTTCTTCAATAGCGTTTGAGCGATCGAAGAGCGACCCATCATCCTTCAACGATCATCGGCATGAGCGAAGGAAGATTTTAAAATTTTTCGAGAATCGCGCATTCATTGCTTGCTCGATTGAAAAGCGATCCATCTTCCTAAGAACCCTTGGCCGAATTGCTAGGACACCGCCAAATCATCTAATCTAACAATCGTCTTCAAAATGTTTACAGGGATAATTTAAATTGTTGTTCAAATTTTCAAACTCAAAAATTCCTATCTTGATTTATTTTCATATGATATGCACAAACATTTGTAGTATCTATCGTAAAATTTTAAATACCGTATGAAAATACGATCCAAATATGAAGCCATACTTCATAAAAAATTTGAGAAATAATTTTGTCTTTGTATCATCATTTTGTATTTTTATAATTTTATTTGCTGAAACTGTTGTACTTGACGGAAAAAATGTAATATTTATACCCTAAACCTAAAAGGTCAGGGTATACCTCCCCAACTCCCATACCAAAAATTAAAAACTCAATAAATACGCTCATAATTAACGTACAGGGAAAAAATTCGATACGTATGTATTTTATACAAAAAAAAGACGTCTGCAAGAAATGGATCTCTTCTACCCATTGCCACGCCCACCTCCCACACAACCCAAAAATTTAAAACTCAATTAATAAGCTCATGTTTACGGACAGAGATAAAATTTGGAACGTATGTATTTTATATCGAAACAAAGATGTCTTCGTAAAATGGGTGACATACGCCCAAGGACAAGCCCATGCAAAGATGTCATTCTCCCAAGGCCACGCCTACCTCCCATACAACCCAAAACTTTAAAACTCTATAAATAAGCTCATGTTTAACCTTCAGCGATAAAATTTGGAACGTATGTTTCATTAGTCCAACATAACGTTGTTGTTGATTACTCCCAAAGATGCATTAAAAAATTGGGAGTAATCCGTCTACGAACCCGCCCACCTTCCATACAACCCACAATAGCGAAAATACTATAAAAGCATTAACATGTGAGCTACAGGAATAAAACTTGAAATTTTTGTAAATTGTTCATCAAATGCACATAAAATAAGGACTTCATCCGCTCACGGACACGCCCATTTTCAATACTATTTTTGTATTTTGTATAAGAGTATATTATTGGGTATAAGAGTATTTCATAGTCGGGCTAGACCGACTTTAAACTTTCTTTACTTGTTATTGATGCAGATTGATGAACTTTTTCATAACTATTATTCCTGACCATTTTTTAAACTAAACAACTACACCAGCCAATATTTTTACAAAAAACTCTATTTTTTTAGAGGTTATTTCAAACCATTCAAGCTTATGAATGGCTATCGCTAGAGTCGAAAGATTTGAGGAATTATCATAATATCAACCGAAACCAAGGAACAACTTTTTTTAAATTTTTTTTATAAAAAAAATAAGAAGTTGCCATACGCAGAAAACGATCACACCAACTAGTTTTTTCTTTTTTTTTCTGTTTGATGCTTTGATGGAAACTTCCATCACAATGCAATTAAGGGTTAAGGCTTATGTTTTAAAGCTTGTTATATTTTTTCCATCACAATGCAATTAAGGGCTAATGCTTATGTTTTAAAGCTTGTTATATCAGTTATCAGTAATAAAGCAATTAAATAAACATCATTAAAAAAAATATAAAAACAAATGTTTTTTTTGCACACAAAATAAATTCCTTTCAATAAAATTAGTTATTGGTATGAAGATTGCGTAGTTATTGTGTACGCCTTTTTGAAATAATGTATTTTTATCAGAGACCCAAAATAACAGTTATTTATTTTTTTAGGTCGACAAAGTTGTTCATATTTTGAAAAATATTTTATGCGTTGCTTCATAACAGTTATTTTCAATTAATATTTTTTACGTTGCCTCATAACAGTTATAAACGAGAAAAACTTTTTTACGTTGCTCATAACTTTTATTTTCAAAAATTTTTTTTACGTTGCCTGGTAAGAGTTATTGTAGAGAAATAAATTTTTACGTTAATTCTAACTTATAAAAATTTCATGTCACGGTGCTTGCAGTCGAAATTTTATTATAAATTTGGTAGGTATGAGAATAGGTCGTAAATTTTGTTTTCACCCTCCTACCCGCTAGTGGCGTTGGATTTTTTAAGAACACAAATTTTCGGTAAACACAACTTTCGACCTGTAACTGACCTAGAACTGACTATTAAGTCGTGCCCTTCGACTGAAAAATTTGAGCAATCTTTGGAAAGGGGGCATGGCACCGCCCATTCAATTCAGGACAAGGATAAGGATAAGGATAAGTATAAGGATAAGAATAAGGATAAGGATAAGGATAAGGATAAGGATAGGAATTTTCACTAACTTAAGGGGTATTTTTAAGTGAAGATTTTTGGTATGTTGTTTATAAATAAATGAGCTTGTTCGGTCAACAGTAGTACTTTGAGTGAAGCGATACACAGAAAGAAAGAACAACTTAATACCTTTCCAACAATAACACTTTCAAGTAAATCTAAAAAAAAATGTGTCTTTTAAAGCGGTTTTAAAAAAATGTCTTTTTAAAAATATCAAAAAATCCAATTTTTGGTGGTCAATAAGAGTTATAATGAAACATCATTTTTAAGTTTTTTGTATATCAAAATATTGGTATCAGTAAGAAATTTAATATTTTAGAAGATGTGGGTATGCGTTCTGTAAAAAATAAAAAGTTTCAAGCAAAAAACATGTTTTTTTTTACTAAAAAGGACCTTCAGGAGAATCAAAATTGCTTCGGCGGTTTTTCTCCGATTTGAAAAAAAAGTATGCAGAAATCATTTTAATGAGCTCCTCTAACTCTTGAGACCCCGACCGGCGGAATCTAAATTTCGATCCGGTCTAGTGTGGAGGTTCAAGTATATGAAAGAGCTTATGAGGGGATAGCCAAGACAAAAACAGACTTCGCTTATCGTCACTTTCTAATAAAAAGCTTTCATTTGCATCGTTTTAAGGAGTTTTTTTTACTGTATTTTTTGTTGTTTTCTTAAAATGAGTAGTTGGTTCTTCATGTGGTAAAGTTATATACAAAATTTGAATTTTTTACTTCTAAGTTTAAGAAAAACCAGAAAGAAAAGTACAACAACTGCAATTATACTACGGTTTGCCTTAACAAAAATTTTATTCTATTCAGGAGTCTAGTCCAAGTATACTTGTACTTCTCTTTCTTTTTCTAACAAACAATGCAAATACGTTTATACTAAATTGTGAAATCCGCGGTATAAACTCGCTGAAATGACATGTGAAATTACTGATATATTTTTCGAAATGAAATATCAATTTCTTCTATGCGTTCTCATACTTATGTAACTAATTTTTTTTCCGAAAAATCACTTGTACTGCTGTTGCCCTAAAATACGATATAAGAATACATTAACGTTGTTTTCACTACTGCATTTTTTATGAATGCCTAAAACTCCTTATTCTTTTACTGAGAGCAAGAAAAAAAACTTACAATTGATAATCTTATACATGTTGCCGTAAAAAAAGTAACAAAGATTTTTTTATTTCATATAAATTATGAGCAACGTAAAAAATTTTTTCTCGTCTATAACAGTTATGAGGCAACGTAAAAAAATAAAAATTGAAAATAAACGTTATCAGCAACGAAAAAATATTTACTTCATTCATAACTGTTATTACAGAGAAAAATTATTTTATTTTGAAAATAATAGTTATTATTGATAAATATTTTTTTTCTCACTATATATAACTGTTATGGCCCAATTTTTAAAGATATTTCTTATAACAGTTATGACTCTGATTTTTATTATACAAATATCAAAACAAGAAATACTTTGAAATTTTCTAAAGGTTTTACCTGGAATTGAAGTCAATTTAAGTCATTGAAACGTTAAATCTGACCTAGTTAATCATATATCCTTTAAAAGTTTAGTAATGTTTAAAAATGTTTAATTTATTTTTAACTCACTTAACACGATTGCACAGTAAATACTTGGCTCACTTAAATAGCTGCTCAATTGTATTTTTTAACTGAAGTGTTTTCAATTCACTCATATACTTTATACTATATAAACGTTCCATTTTATCAGCGTTATTAACTGTTCGTGTGTTTATAAACGAGTCTTAAAAGCCAACAAAACGCCAATCTTCTGGGCGATCATTTAAAATGAATCAACCAATGAGAACGCGAAACGTTGTTTTATTTATAAAAATAAATATTATTTCAAACTTAGGAAAATATGTTTCTTATAAACGAAAATTCAACAAACAAGTATATATGTAGAGTTCAAAACTTTGCTTACACACATGTTTTGCTAAATATATTAAGAAAAAAACATGGTATAAATGATACTCTAACAGGTGCGAAATGTTTGTAAACAACGGCATAATTTAAAAAAAAACTTGTCAGTAAGATTAACAAGAAAACAAAAATGAATTCATAGAATATAGGGTAAACTAAAGAAATGCATATTTTTTTAATATATCTCGATTAAATATAAATTGTTGTATTTCGTATTCGTACAACTAAAATTATAATCAAAGCAGTTATTTTGAGTTTAAATCAGCTAACTGATTACTTTGATGAGTGTGTCGCATTATCATCTCGCTTTAAACTACTTCAAGGATATGTGGTGTCAGGCTAATCTTTTTGGTGTTTTTGTATACTCCTGCCCCGCCTTAAACCGGAAGGTCGGCAATTGTTTGTGCTCGACATAAGAATGGGTGAAACTGGGGGCGGCTTGCCATATATGTGTAAACGAGCGATTCTCATTTTCGGCGAAGGATTTGCGCTGATCACAGTTATATTTTCACATGATGTATTCAATTTTGAACTTGAAGGAGTTTTGGTGTAATTTAAGGTGGATGCATTACTATGTTCCCATTCAATATGTTTAAAATCCGTATCTATTTCATTTGCATTCACAGGCACTTCGGATCGCATTCTAATAGGTCGCGGGGTGCTTGTATTAGGTACATCAGCGAAAAATTCTTTGACATTCGGAGTAACCGACGTTGTGGACATCCTTATTACTTGACTAGCTGTTGGCGTTGCTGTAGGTTCTTCAAGCGTTCTTATACCCTGATTATATTTAATTTTTTTTCGCTTACTCAGTGAGAGTAGATTTTTTCGTGATATGATTGCAGATTTAGCAAATGAAGTTAAGCAGGGATTTTTTGCTAGAGGAGTACTTGAGTTGCTTGCGCCAAGTGAATCGTTATCAATATGCGGAGTCAATGGCGTTCGATGCAAATTATTTTTCATTATAATTGTTCTAGTTTTTGATATTTGTTCTGGTGTTTGAATGCATTTATCTAGGTCCTCTGTAATATGTTCTAGTTTACGTTTAATTGTTGTTGTTATTTCTGGCTCATCAATTTCATTATTTGAGCTGCTATTTAACGGCCACTCGCCCAGCTGGATTTCTGCAAGGCTCTCCGCTGCATTTGGGATATTTTTCGAAATTTGCTTGGGAAACTCCGGCAATCTTTCTAAAATTTTAGCTGCTCTTGCTTTGGCTTCCACTGATATGTTAATCGATTTTCTTGAAGCTGTGCGAAACCCAATACAAGCGGAGTAACAATCATCAGTACCACTTTTTGCCAAGCTTTTTGAACTTTTTGCGGTTTCGAAATTCTCTGGAATTTCACGTCCTTCATCTTTTTTAGCTTTGGGTAATTCCGGAAGATCATTTAATATTTTCAATGCTTGCCTTTTTGCAGCTTCTGAAATTTTAATGTTCTTTTTTGATGCTGTTTCGAATCCTTTAAATGTGGACGACGCGGTCTTTAAAGGTTCAACTTTTTTATCACCATCGTCTATCAGCCATTCACTTAGTTGTATGTCTCCTAATTCAACATCTTCGATATTTACACCATTGCACTTCTTCTGATTATTAGTGTCAGGTTTACAGCCTTCAAAAAAATCGAAATTATCTTTTATACTCAATGGAGCACCAGGCAAATCTGAGAGAAATGATTGTGCACGTTTTTTCGCCTCCTCTGATATTTTAATTTGTTTCTCTGAAGCAGTTTGAAAACTTAGAAGAATGTTATCTTCTTCAAAGAACAACTCTTTTGGTTTAGATTCTTCTCTTGGAACTTTAGTTGTATTTTTTTCTGATACATGCAATTCGAGCACCTGATTATCATCAACTTCAGCTAAAATTCGCGCAGCTCTTTGTTGAGCTGCCTCGGATATTACAATTGGTTTCCTGGAAGCCGACATGAATCCATTGAAGTTTTTCGGTAGTGTGGCATGATGCATAGTTGACTCCTTAACAATAGAATCACGACGAAGAGCATCTTGTGTTTTAAAATGTCTAAAGAAGTCACATTCATCATGCCACTCGCTTTCACTGTCACTAAATAGCTCTTCTGCTTGCTTTGACGAATTTTCTGTGGGGGAAGTAAGTTAATTAATTCTTTAATATTTAAGAATTTCATATTCAAAAATATTTTTTGCATGCAATAATATAGAGTTCAGTTAATACAGCTTTTCACCCTTTTTCAAATGTAAATCATTAAAAACTAGATAATTTTAACACTATGGCTGTCATCGTCCTTAAAAAAAAAAATTTAAAATGGGCAAGATTTATTCACTAACGTGGAGGTTAAGTTCGAAAACAACGTGAACATAAGCAATAACCATAGCTTTATAAAAATTGACCTATGATAACTACAGATATGATTACCTAGGATGTGATTATAGACCTCGACTCTAGACTGGACTGAAAGCAAAGAAACTAACAAAGCTAAGCAGCTAAAACAACAATATCGCCTACAAATGTATTATTGTCAGTGTATCTCTCAGTAATGGAGTAACAGAACTATAAGCTTTTTATCTTAAATTTATGGTTAAAACTTACGTAAGGACGAAGCGCACTTTATTTCATGTTCCGTTGAAATTCTGTCTGCAACAGAGCTAATGGAACAGATTTCTGAAAAAATAAATTAAAAAACTAAAACTGTGAACAAACAAATTATTTATATAACTACCGTCTTGGAACATTTCCGCTGTACAATCATCTTTATATAGAAACCTATCGATGTCTATAACGTTTCTACAATCAAAACTTGCCGTATTTAACTTTTGATCATCGCTGTTGAGAAGAGTTTCATCAATTTCCTCTTTTGCTGAAGAAAAACCGCAAAAATTAGACGTATCAAAGAATGCAGCTTCACTAAAGAAACATACATATTCTTTGCGCAGTGTTATTATTTGTTCTATCAAGTGTGCAGTTGTGGCACAGTAGTCTTCGAATGTTTTGATGGCCTCATCTACTTCTTGGCTCTTTTCTTGTGCAGTTTGAAATATTTCTGTAGTCTGACTAGTTGGAGAAGCATTCAAAATCGATTGTTGCGTAAAATAGGCACTCAGGTTTAGCAAATTTTCACAAACTTTAATAGATTTGTTTATTTCTACAGAATCCAGTGGAGCTTCTTCAGTCTGTGTGAGATCCTCTTGCACAGAGAGACCAGAAGAACAGTTGCTTAGATTGTCATCTTCATATGCATTGACTAATGCGACATTTTCAAGACGCTGCGCGATGGAAGTTCGAACACCTGTTCTACTGCGGCGGCAGCTATATGTGCGCAATGGTTTTTTAGAACGAAATATAGGTGTTTTATCCTCCACATCGGCCTGTAGCTTTACCGTCGAATTTTTTGAGTTATTTAAATGGGAGCAATGCTGTTCGTGACCATCAAGTGAAAGCGGTGATGAGCAGAAATCTTCCAAAATGGATTCAACAATGGATTTATGTTTTTTAGGCGGTGGTGTTCCTACAACTGATTCTTCCTCTGCTACTGATTCTTTCTCTGCTACTTCTTCTTCCTCCACTGCTGCACAAAAATGCATTAGCTCAGATTCAGTAATGCCAAATTGTGTTTTTGGGCCATTTGTTACTGGTAGATGGGTTCTAATTGCCGAGTCCGGTTTTGTTTTATTTTCGACCGCCTCTTCGCACAATTTTTCTTTCGATCCCAACAAAAGCTGTGAACACTTATGGAATCCTTCTTGTTTGTTTTTAAGCGACTGCATTTTTTTATTGTTCAACTGAGCCTGAGCGGAATCTAAACGATCCGCCACGGCGAGCAGCAGTTCATCTTCAAATGGATCAAAATCTGCACCGTATTTTTGAGGCTGCACTCTGAATGTTTTATTCATATTTGAACTGTTTGGAGCCCCATCATCCTCCCAATACATATCCGATAATGAAGGCACACGTTCTTGTGCAGCTGCTCTGATTTCTGGTTTATTTTCATCGCATTCGTTGACGCCACCTTCATTTTCTTCAAATTCCGCACCATAGCGACGTCTTATTTTTCGTTGAAGCCTTGCTTTATGTATGGAACGATTGCTTTTATTTGGACTTGAAGTTATACTATCTTGCAGCATTTTTCTAAAGGTTAAATTATTTCATTTTAAAATTAAAACATAAACAGCTGTTTGTATCAAATGTGTACTTAAAATATTAAGTACAATAATTACCATATCTAAATTCGCGTTGCCAACAGCTGACAAAGAGTGTGTTTAACCATACTAATATCGCCCAGGCAGAACGGTAACTGTTAGATAACTGGTTATTTATCACGAGCGCTAATAAAAAGTGCGTTACCCCCATATAAAATTTTCCATACAAAGGTTGTTACCTTTGTTCAGGCGTCGGGCAAAAGGTAACGTGCTTTTTTGTATACGTGTGATGATGCATCTCTTTCTGACACCTACGTTTTTTCATACAAAAAGACTATTAGCTGCACTTTGCACACCGATAGAAAATAACATAAGGAAAAATAAACAAATCCAGCCGTTTATAAAAGTTTAAAATTTGCGGCTGCGAGACGCTTCTTCTGCGTGGCGTAGTGGCAGAGCTGTAAAAGAATGCATTCAATTTGATTGCTTCTACAAAATTTTGAATCAGTGAATAACGAAATAAGAATACATTCAATGAATGCAAAATTGATTCATGAATAAAATTTTGAATTCACAATCAATTTTTAAAAATTGATTAATTATTCATTTTTATTATTCATTTGTCGTTATTCTGAATAATGCATTCATTTTGTTATTCAAATGAATGCTATTCATAAAGAATGATATTCACAAAGAATGCAATTCACAAAGAATCGTTATTCATTTTGCATTCATGCATTCATTTTTTATTCATTATTCATTTTTTATTCATTATTCATTATTCATTTTTTATTCATTATTCATTTTTTATTCATTATTCATTTTTTATTCATTATTAAAAAATTAATTGGTGTTAATTTTGCAACCAAAGAAGTATATTTTTGAAATATTGAAATAAATATATTGAAATAAATTTTCAGTTTTAAATTTGTAACTGGGTAGCTTCGCGTGAATTGAGTGAAAAAAGTGTTCTCTCATGAATAAAAAATGAATAAATGAATAAAAAATGAATAATGAATAAAAAATGAATAATGAATAAATAATGAATAATGATTAAAAAATGAATAATGAATAAAAAATGAATAATGAATAAAAAATGAATAATGAATAAAAACTGAATAATGAATAAAAAATGAATAATGAATAAAAAATGAATGCATGAATGCAAAATGAATAACGATTCTTTGTGAATTGCATTCTTTATGAATAGCATTCATTTGAATAAAAAAATGAATGCATTATTCTGAATAAAGAAAAATGAATAATCGAAATGAATAATAAATCAATTTTCTGAAATTGAATGTGAATTGAAAATTTTATTCATGGATCAATTTTGTTTTCAATGAATAGCATTCTTTTGTCCTTATTCACTTGTACTTAGAATTCTGAATATGAATGCAAATTTGACAGCTCTGTAGCGCTCTAACCGCTACGGTAGCGGTTAGAGCTCTGACTTCTAATGAAAAGATGCTTGGGTACGAGTGTCAAAGAAAACAAACACATTTTTTAAATTTTATTTTGCATTTTATATTTTTTCGACTTTATTTTTTTTAATATTTTTAAAACTAATCTAAAATATTTTTTGATTGCATTAAATCGTCTATTAATAATAAAGATAGATAAAGAATACAATTGCTAGGCTGGCTAGGTCATGTCGAGAGAATGAACGACGAAGCTCCAGCGAAAAAAATATTGGATTCGGTACCCAGCGGTGGCCAACGCAGACGAGGAAGACCGTATCTCCGTTGGAAAGACCAGGCATTGGATAACCTGACGACGCTTGGAATTTCCAACTGGCGCCAGCAAGCGCACGACAAAAGAGGCTGACGCAAATTCTTAGACCAGGCCAAAAGCGACCAACGGTTGTAAGCGCCATCTAAGTAAGTAAGTAAAGAATACAATTAATTTTATTTAAAATATATATATTACAGACATAAAATTACTTTTTAAAAGATACGTATCTATTAAACAATACAAACATAAAAGCACATACAAAAAAATGAAATTTACAAAAAAAAAGATGCGGAAACAAAATTTAAATATGCAGATTCCATTAAATTCACTTCTATATTTCAATATTCTATCACTTCTTTGTTAAAATTTTTCTTTTAATTTAATTTAATTTTATGTCTTTAACAAATCTTCCTTAGCTGGCGTTGTTTTTGGTGTTTTAATTTATTTTTTATATTTGCTCGTTAAAAAGAATAAGAAATATGTACAAATATAACCTTCCTTGTTTAACATCAAACAACAATGTAAGAGTGTATTAGTAATCACCAAATTTATTTTCGTTGTGTTTGTAAACTTGTTAGCGCTGTCTAGCTGGGCGTATCATACAGTGCATTCAGCAGAAAATTTGGTACGTAGCTGCACCACAACTTTCCGGCTGAATGGTATGCAGGGCTGCCGTTTTGGTAAAATTTTACCAAATTTGGTAAAAAGATTTTGACTTGGTAAAATGGTAAATTGTTTTTTGGTTTGGCAAATTTAAAATTAATGGAAATTTAAAATAATTTCCATATCAAAAAATGATTGTATAAAAATCATATCAATTATGCTCATGGTGGAGCACCACCCTTATGCTTGAAAATAATCTTTCAAATAAAGACGAACGCATCGAGTGAAAATTACACGAATGAACGTAAAGCAAAATGTTGAAAATTTGAATTTGTCAGTTGCTTAAATCGTCGATTTAGGGAAGAAATTGATGGATAAGTAAGTTTTTTTTTTAAATTAATTGATTTTCTTAAAATTTAGATACTAAGCGATTATGTAATTTTTGTTTAGATTATTTATTATAAAGAAGGTGACCGATGTGGAAAGCGATGAAACATCTTCAAGCGTATAATAAATGATAATTTAATTAAAAAATATGTTTAAATGTATTGTTTCTTTAGCTTAGAAATAAAATTGTTACTTTATTAATCGACCTTCGACTTTTAAAAATATGAGTTTTTATTATAAACTAGTTTTTTGTTATATTTCAGCCAATATTTCAACTTTCATCGGAAGTCATCTTCAGGGTTAATTTAAAACAATTTTTTCATTTTACATTTAAATAAAAAATTCTAAACACTTACAAACAATTAGAACATAGAATATAAACAATGTTTTAAATAAACCTCACTGAATGTTATCAAGCATGCCGAAAATGCATCGGAGTTCAAATAATTCTATCACATTAGGTTTTTCCTAATCTTTTTATTACATTTCATGATTCGGAGACTATTGCTGAGGTTAAGAAAAAAAAAAAACTTGAAGTGATAAGATCATTTTGACTCCCGATTAAATTTAGGCAGTCTCCGTAAACAAAATTTCGACCTTTTTCCTGAAGCTCTCTAATCAATAGCTTCAAAAAATTTAAAAGTTGTCCTTTTTTAGTTCCTGAG
The DNA here is from genome assembly GCA_958299015.1 of Tetanocera ferruginea. NCBI lineage: Eukaryota > Metazoa > Arthropoda > Insecta > Diptera > Sciomyzidae > Tetanocera > Tetanocera ferruginea. The sequence goes on along the minus strand of OY282640.1, from coordinate 62,337,765 downwards.
TTATATGGTAGGTTACACGTTCTGTCTTCTGATAACTACAAATTTCTAGACAATGTAAGATAACTGCATTCAAAAAGTTAACTTACAAGAAAAGATCCCCTGGTATCACTCCCCGATTTGAATGTGCTTTGGTTATGTGATAGAGGACAAAATTCTAAGGTTGACGTATTTTTTATATCTGCTGAGTTCAAGGTTAAGGCTTTCGAAAAGGAATCAAATCGGAGAGTAACACCTCGGAACATTTCCTTCTTAGATGATTTCATGGTTCATGTAAAAAGTACCCTAAAATTTATTAAACATGACTAATCCAAACTCTTTAACACTGTAAACACTGAAAACACTTATAAAAATAGAATAATTTTTTTTTGTGTTTGGTAAATACTTTTTCATTTTGGTAAATTTGTGGATGAAATTTGGTGGAATAAAATGTTTGAGAGTGTTGTACACAACATGTTCCCTGAGCGGTCACCATCTTAGGTAACGAAAATATTTTATGCTACCTCGGTTGAGCGGCTTACGCTCACTTCATTTTGACTGATGAACAATCAGTTTGGCAATTTGACATTTTCGCAAAAAACCCCATTCAGCAGAAAGTATCACTTTATGCTACTTCGATACCTGAGCGCTTTTTCGGATAGATACCAAACTCTTGCGTTAAATCACTTTTCTTGATTTGTTAATAGCTGTCTGATCAAAAGATATTTTTTTTTAATAAAGCGTGCTATTTTTAACTTATTTTTTTAATTATAATTTATAATTTAAATAATTTTTTTCACACAACTTTATATTTTTATTTTACATGTTTAAAGTTATGTCATGTTTCTCTTTAGCCAAACCATATAAAGGATCTGATTCTTTGTAAAATTTGACGGCATAAAATGCTATTTCAAACAGCAATAGTGTAATTGTTTACAAGAAAACAAGTAAATAAACTCTTAAGTCAGTCTAGCCCGACTATGGAATATCCTAAGCCTCCTTTCATATTAAACTAAATATTGTCATATTTAAACATATTAAAAATATTTCTTATGTTTTCAAGGTCCATGTATTCCTTAACAGTTTTTAACAGTTTTCACTAATGTGGGTTGTATATGAGTTGACGGTATTCGTGAGCAGGTGATGCCCATTTTGTGACACACCTGTTTTCAAATAAGATCCTCCCATACCAAGTTTTATCCCTGTAGAACATGTATTAACCTTTTTATGGTATTTTCAATATTGTGGAATGTGTGGGAGGTGGGCATGTTTGTGAAGAAGTGATTTATAAACTTTGGTAATTTCCCATAAAATTTTTTGATTTGGAAATTACCTCAAACTAGGTAATTTTGTTTAAATTACACATGAAATTAGGCAAAAGCACTTGCAACTCTGAAATCTGAATAAAGTGTGAACTAAACACACTTAGGCTATTCATAGATTATGCTATTCAAGCTTATATTAACAAAGCATATTTATAGCATTTGTTGTTTCTGAAACTGTGATCACCTCAGCATTCAATAATTATACAACGCTGTGACGTTGATCGTTAGTGTTGCCACTACGTTAAAAACTCTATGAAGTAGAATTTTTATTGCCTGTGGGGGGATTGTTACCTTTTGGTCATCAAGCAAAGGTTGTGCTATGGGTTTGAAGCCCACCACATAAAAAAAGATTTCAATGACACGTAAAAGAATAAATGAAAGAATGATCCCCATCCCCAAATCTGATGACGACTACCGCAAACGAAAAACGGATAATGATTTACGGATATGCACCTGCAATGTCCGAAACCCGAATTGGGATGGTGCCTCTATCCAACTGATTGATATCTTGGAAAGATATAATTCTGATATCACTGCAATCCAAGAAATGCGATGGAAGGGACAGGGTTGTTTACGGCAAGCATCCTGTGATATCTACTACAGCGGCCATGTGGAGAAGCATGAGTTTGGATGCGGATTTTTAGTTGGCAAGAGAATACGGCATCATGTCCTGCAATTCACTCCTGTTAACGAACGACTTGCCATAATCCGCTTCAAGGCTAAATTTTTTATCATAAGCCTAATATGTGCGCACGCTCCGACAGAAGAAAAAGATGACGAGACAAAATAAAGTTTTTACGAGTGCCTTGAAGACGCACACGAGCGCTGCCCCCGTCATGACATAAAAATCGTGCTTGGTGACTTCAACGCCAAGGTGGGTAGGGAAAACATATTTGGTCCAACAGTCAGAAAGTTCAGCCTCCACGACAACACATTCGATAACGGAATGAGGTTGATTGATTTCGCCGCAGCACGAAATATGGTCGTTAGTAGCACTAGATTCAAGCATCTCAATATTCATGTGGCCACCTGGCTGTCCCCTGATCAAAAAACATGAAACCAAATTGATCACGTTTTGATTGACGGAAGGCGCTCTTCCAGTGTATTAGACGTACGCACGATTCGTGGTGCTCACATAGACTCGGATCATTATCTTGTCGCAGCCAAGATCCGCACATGTCTGTTCGCAGCTAAGAATGCTCGCAATCCTGCACTAAGAAAGCTAGACGTTGACAAGCTGCAGCCAAAACGGACGGCCGAAGCCTTCGCTACTTGACTCTCACTCCTGCTTCAAGGAACTTCTCCGATCGACGATATATGCGCACAGTGGACGCACATATCCCACTCTATGCGTACGGCTGCCGAAGAGGTGATAGGCTACCATCGCCCTCGCCGAAACCAGTGGCACGACCAGGAGTGTCGCGGCGCCACTGCAGAGAAGGACACCGCCTACAAATCAACCCTGCAGTTGGTTGTAACGCGTGCTGTTATGGAGCGATAACGAGAGAAGAGGAGGGAAAAGAGACGCATTTTCAAGCGAAAAAAACGAGAGACGGAAATGCGTGAGTGCGAGAAAATTGAGATGCATGGCGACAGGAACGAGACTCGAAAATTTTTCGAAAAAATACGATGCCTGGCCGATGGTTTTAAGACCGGAGCCTCTTCCTGCAAGGACGAGAATGGAAATCTAGTGACAGATATCCAGAGTACACTGATGTTATGGAGGGAGCACTTCTCTAGTCTTTTAAATGGTGACGCTGACAACAATCCCGCCAGTGGAGATGATATCCCGGAAACCCCAATTATGGATGACAGCGTTGAAGTTCCGCTGCCCGACTATAACTATAGCTATAACTATAGCTCGGCTTAAGCTGACCTTTCGGCTGAGCTGTTTAAGACCGGTGGCGAAGCTCTGTTTAAATGCATTCACAGACTTCTATGCAGAATATGGTCAGAAGAATGCATTCCAGATGATTGGAACCTCAGTGTGCTCTGCCCAATCCACAAGTAAGGTGATCCCACCATTTGCGCCAACTACCGTGGGATTAGCCTTCTTAATATCGCATATAAGGTCATGTCGGGCGTATTGTGTGAAAGACTAAAGCCCATCGTCAACCAACTGATTGGACCTTATCAGTGTGGCTTTAGACCTGGAAAGTCCACCATTGACCAGATCTTCACGCTCCGACAAATCTTGGAAAAGACCCTCGAAAAACAAATCGACACACACCATATTTTTGTCGATTTCAAAGCCTTCGACAGTCCAATAAGGAGTCACCTATATGCCATCATGTCTGAATTTGGTATTCCTAAGAAGCTGATACATCTTTGCAGGATGGTACTGAACAACACCAGCAGTGCAGTGAAAATCGGGAGGACCTCTCCCTTCCGTTCGATACCAAGCGAGGTTTCAGACAATGTGATTCCTTATCGTGCGACTCCTTTAATATAGTAATGGAGAAGCTCATCCAAGCTGCTGACCTGAGACGCAGCGGCACAATTTTCTATAAGAGTATTATGCTGCTGGCGTATGCAGATGATATTGACATCATTGGTCAAAATACGCGCGAAGTCAGTGCAGCATTCTCCAGGCTAGAAAAAGAGTCGAGTCGAATGGGTCTTGCAGTGAACGCAGATAACACAAAGTATCTTGTGTCAACAAATAAACAGTCCCAGCGTCTTGGAAACCACGTCACTGTTGACAAGACCTCCTTTGAGGTAGTGAAGGACTTTGTTTACCTGGGATCCAGCATTAACTCCTCCAACGATATCAGTATTGAGATTAAACGAAGGATAACTCTTGCCAACAGGTGTTACTTTGGGCTCAGTAGGCAATTGAGAAGCAGAGCTCTCTCTCTCGACGAACAAAACTGACGCTCTATAAGTCAATAATCATGCCCGTCCTACTATACGCATCACAAATCTGAACGTTGAGCAGCTCTGATGAAAGGACTTTGGGAGCGTTCGAGAGAAAAATCCTTCGCAAGATCTATGGTCCAATCTGCGTCAATGGCGAGTACCGAATACGATGGAACCACGAGTTGTATGAGCTATATGCCGACATCGATATAGTCAAGCGTATTAAAATAGAGCGGCTTCGCTGGCTAGGTCATGTCGATAGAATGAACGACGAAGCTCCAGCGAAAAAAATATTGGATTTGGTACCCAGCGGTGGCAAACGCAGACGAGGAAGACCTCATATCTGTTGGAAAGACCAGGCATTGGATAACCTGACAACGCTTGGAATTTCCAACTGGCGCCAGCAAGCGCACGACAAAAGAGGCTGGCGCAAATTCGTAGACGAGGCCAAAACCTAGCAACGGTTGTAAGAGCCATCTAAGTAAGTAAGTAAGTGAGGATTATTACAGTATCTGAAATATAAGGAATTCAATGCAAAACATTAAGTTTAGAAGATATATTCACTCCTATTTCTTAATAAATTTTATGCGAAGTTAAAGTCCTATTCTTAAAACCACCCCACCATTCAAAATAATAAAAAAAATAATTTTAACTGTTAAACAAAATTATTGAATTTTGCATATTTTGCTCAAATTCAGTGGCACCACTGTCTTATTTTCTAAATAGGGGCTTTCGCATGGTCCAACAAATTGGAGAGACATGGCATATTAGACGACAAGTAGTACCATGCGTAAGCTAAAACGACGGTCGGTCCAACATGTTGAATGAATATCAAAAATTTTTGATTTTTCTGCCGGTCCGTCCGACTTGTTGGACATGTGAACGAATGTTGGTCCAACACGCTGCATTTTTCATTTCTTATAAATTTTCAGCGAGTAAACAACGTTCTATCAGTGCATATAAATTACTAATAAACACTTAATGCATGCGTTTATGTGCTTTAAATAACCACATTTTCTTTTTATTAAGAGAAAAAGATTTCCTTTTCATATCCATCTCTGCCTTTCCCTTCAAAACTTGATCAATTATTAGCGCACCCAAAAATTCTTATGCCATTGCGCCGAAGTGTTCTGCTTGAGAACTTGTAATTAATGATGTCGTCCAACAAGTTGGATCATTCAAAAGGTCTATCAAATTGTTCCGTTAGTTTTCCATCCGACTTTGTGGTCCAATATGTTAGATCATGCGAAAGCCCCTAATGACAGAACACTTAACACGAAGTTGGCAATTGTAGGCGGCTTAAAATACGAGGCTCAAAAACCACGTCCAAGGGCTACTTTTATTTACGCTTGTTTGCGTATTTGCGTTTGCATGCAAAACAACAATAAAGCATTATACGTTTGCGTTAGTTGGCGTAAAAATAAAAAATCGTAAATATAACAGACTTGCGTATTCAAACTGTGAACAGGCTAACTATTTTTTTTACGCATTAACGATCTTTTTATCCATTCCAGCTGAGCCGTCTTAATTATACATGCCACATGATAATGGCCACATTCATTTAGTCCCCATTTCCACACGGCAATTTTTCTTGCTGGCAAGTCAAGTTTGTTGGCATCGGAATGTGACGAGAGGGGTCGAGTACAGACTTGCTCGTACTGGCAAGTTTTCTTTTGTGCTCCTTTTTCTTTGAAGTTTCGCTCTAGTTTTATTCATGATTGCTCAAGAAATTCGAATCTGCGATCTCGTGTGCCACACGGCGGCCATTTCCTCAGATTCGATAGTTAAGCAGCTAGTTCGCCAGTTTGGCACACCTGTTGTCTTGATGGCAAACATTTTGAGTTTCTCTGTCCCACAAAGCAAAACAGATCGATATAATCTTTACGTAACCAGGAAACTGCAAAGCAGATGAACTATCTCGAAATGGTACTACCAAAACCTTAGCGAAAGAAAAAGAAAGAATTGGTTCCCCCACACAAAAATAAAAGAACCAACATAAGGTGGTCTACGGGAAACAAATGCAACAAATGCAGGTTTGGCCAACTATGAACGTGAAATGCTCGATAGAACTAATCTCCCTCAGAAATGAGAGGTTATTTGATCCCTCAGATCAAATAAATACTGGTGTCGGCGTCCTAACAGGGCACTGCTTAATTGGTAACCACGCCTGAAGATTAAACATCCTCCATAACGATTTCTGCAAAAGCTTTAGAGATGAGGAGGAGGAAGAATCCACAACACATCTTCTCTTCACATGCCCACCGCAGGCTAAAACCGTCACCTCTTTCTGGGGAACTGGTTTTATCTTGACCTAGATAGCTTCTCTTAGAGTTTCCAACTGGCGCCAGCAAGCGCACGACAAAAGGGGCTGGCGCAAATTCTTACACCAGGCCAAAACCGACCAACGGTTGTAAGCGCCATCTAAGTATGTAAGTTAGTCGCTCAAAATCTTCGGTCTACAGACTACTAAGCTTTATTAATAGCTCCAACTGGTTCAAATAGAGTAGGCAAATAATTAACCCCCTGGTAACACAAAGGGCCTTATTGGCCTATGTGTGTCTCATATGAGGCAGTCGTATCAACCTAACCTAAGTACCATGTGAAAAATACTTAGTACTTGTTATATTCTATTTGGTAGTGCTCTAAAAAGTTGCATGCAGTATATGGTATATCCTTGTTGCGATACATTAAAGAAGTTTTTCGAGGAAATTATGTAGGAGGACTGTGGAAACATTTTTGCATAATTTTCCCCCACACAAAAATAATTTTATTTCGAAGCAATAAATACTTATTTAAGAGTACATTTCTTACCCGTGGTCGGGTTACAGCCAACTTTTTCAGCTATCGCTAGGCATCTCTGCTTCGCGCTCGCCGTCCCCAATCTCTTTCAACAAGCGTGGTTACGGCTTTCTCGGCCTGGTCAATCCATCGGAGGCATGGTCTTCCTCTTCGTAGTCGACCCTCGGCTTTCGCCACAAACACCTTTTTCGCTGGAGCTTCTTCATCCATACTTTGTTTTGTCCTCGTTCAACGTCATACCCACTTTGGCTGATTACTTTTCAATAACGGCGAAAGCAGTAGTTACATCTCTCTTGGTTCGGCCGATAATATTGATATCATTAGCTTATACAAGGAGCTGGAAACCTTCATATGAATGAAACCACAGAAAATCAATTGTGGCACGAGCTGTGTGACATATTGCGCCATCTTGTTGAAATGACAGGTCCTGCACATCATGCAGGCGCGCATCCAGGATACAATTTTGGGGGGACTTTTATATTTTTATTTTCAGACTTCTTAAAATTTGTTATTCATTTAATAATGTTAAGAGAACAATGTTTTTGTTTTTCATTTTTGCCCATTGCACTTGAAATGTTCTCAATATTATTTACTACACACCTGCGAACCAGGGCTGCCACTCTCAAACTTTTTTTTCTACCAAATTTTATTCAAAAATTTACCAAAATGAAAAAGAATTTACCAAACACAAAAAAATTTTATTTTTGAGTTAAAAAAACAATATATTTATACATATTTTTAAATTAAATAAACATTTATTATACACTCTCCCGAAATTATTGTTAAAATTCAACAATTACAATTGTAAATAAATTTAACAATTTCCATGATAAAAGTTTCCCTTGATTTTGAGTTTTAATTTTTTATTTGCAAAGATTGACAATTTTTATTTTAGTACTGTTAAATTTATTATTGTTGCTTTTTTATTGTTGAATTCAACAATTCAATTGTTTGTTGAAAAAAATTGAAACTTCAATTCAAACAAAAAAAAAAAACATAAAGCTTTAAATTTGTTTTTTGTTTTATTTTAAAACTTCAATTAATATATAAATGCAGAATATAATTCAGATACAAATTTGTATGGTGCTTCCATAAGGAACACATTATTAACTATATGAAGGTAAATATTGTAGTTATATATTCTTTTATTAAGCTGAAAAATTTTATGGTGTCCATTCATATTTCATGTTCGGTGATTTGGTGTATAACCATGACTTTGAACTCAAACGATTTTTTGGGGATTCTACAGACGTCGTCCTGGCCTTTGACGTTTAAATTTTGACAATTAGTTTTTGACTTTTAAATTTTGACATTTAATTTTTGACGCTTAAATTTTGACATTGTAACTTTCATAAATGACAAGACAACCATCAAAATTTCATTTCGAAAAAATATATTATTTTGATTGTTATTTCTAACACGAAATCAACGACTGCTATTGTCAATTTTAACCAAGATTATTATTTTATTGTTAGAATTAACAATTTTCTTTTGAGAGTGTACGCTTGAGGGTCAGTCCGCAGAGATTGATCACATGGTGGTCGCTCGACTATTTTAAAAATTTTGTATGTTTTTACCATACTTTTCGTAATGTATCGGCACCTTAGAACTGCTTTAAAAATTTTTTTTTGTTGTATTTACAAAATGGCGGCCACGTTTGTCATACAACCACGAGCGATTTTCGTATCTTATAGAGTTTGCGGTAATTATCATATCTCAGCTCCTATTAAGCATACAGTTATAAATGAAAAAACATAATATTAATTACACCTTAACTTAAACATAATATTAATTAACACAGTTGATGTTTTAATTTCTGAACAGTTAAGACAGTAGCTTACATTTTAGCGTCTCCCACCTCATCAGTTTTACTGAGCGCTATAAAAATAAAATTTTACTCAAGTGTTGGCAATGTTGAGTATACTGAATGTGCCCTTTGTATTGTGTTGTTTCCTTATGAGCAAACAATATCGAGCAAATATATCTTTTCTTCGATATATTTTTTGATAATTTGAAGTAGTCGACGGAAACGTCAATACTATCTGTTTTTTTGTATCATGATCTTAGCGATCCATCAATTTCTTTCCTAAGCCGACGATCTAAGCAACTGCCAAATTCAAATTTTTGACATTTTGCTATGCGTTCATTCGTGTAATTTTCTCTTGATGCATTCAATTATATATATTCAATCATAAGGGTAGTGCTTCATAATGACCATGATTAATTTAATTTAATTAAATTTTTTTTATAATTATTTTTTGAATTGCAACTTATTTTAAATTTTCATTGATTTTAAATTTACCAAACCAAAAAAAAAATTTACCATTTTACCAAGTCAAAATCTTTTTACCAAATTTGGTAATATTTTACTAAAACGGCAGCCCTGCTGCGAACATTTAACAGAGCTAGACCATTGAGAATATTTCCCCAGTTTAATTTTTTATAAATGTTTTGAAACTTTGTAGCGACGAAAACGTTCGATCAAATCGACAGACACTGGCAATATGGTACCTATCCGTATAGTTATACCGAATATCGAATTTTAATTTGATTGATTGTTGGAAATATGCTTTCATCGCAAAGCATTGAAAAGTAGACATTTTTAATAAAACATTATACAAAGGAAGATTTTTTTCCATCTCCACGGATACTTTCTCTAGCAAACCGTGTTGTGTTCAAATTAATAAATTTAAATGGGAAAATATTTTAAATTTTGTACAAACAGTTGACTAAAGTAAAAAATCGTTGTTGGAGTTATAATACGTTCACATTGAGCGATAATTATGTTAAATCGAGTTAATGACGTTAAATCGAAAAACAAGTTCTCAAATGAAGTTTTGTGTGTGTACTTGCTAATGACAGAAAAGCTTTTGTTTTTTTTTAACACTCCCAAATAAATTTATCAGAAAATAAATACTTTGATATTTTATGAATTTAAAAAAAAAAAACTTTTACAAAATGTAATGTTATAAAGCAGGTACTTCTCATTTCCTCCTTTTTTGCGAACTTTCTATACGACCACACGATTGTGCAAGAATGGGAAGCGTTTGTTCACGAAATTCGTTATAAAAATACAAGTTAGTTATCTGATGAAGGGCGCAGCAGCTGCTTAGCAGAGATAATTTGTCGTATCAAAACATTTCTGTTTATTTATTCCAAAACATAAACAAACAAGCCTAGTTCAGGCAATATGAACGATTGAGTTGAATGAAAAAGCTTTTTCTTTTAACATGTTAAATGAAGTCTATGTAAACGTACTATTAGGGGAGAGTGGTACTAGTTGTCACAAAATTTGAATGAACTGCTGTAACTCCCACAAATTAAGCAATAATGGCACTGCAAAACTTTTCAAGATAAATTCAATATTTTATTCTTCAATCCTGATATGAATAACGAATATAATTTTAAAATAAATCAAAAAATTTTCTAGTTAAAAAATTCAACTCGTCTGGGACAAGTAACCCCACCCGTGGGGTAAGTTGTCTCAACGCGTAGTCCCCGTTGTCACACCTCTTAATCGTCGTCGCTGCCGCACTTCGAAGAACAATTAAAGCAGCAATGTATCAAAAAATCACTTTCAATGCATTAGTAGACAACGTTTGCAGTTTATACATATATTGACGACAATTGTTATTGGATTTGACGCTTGACAACAAACTACACGTAGTGAATCCACGTTATCTTTATTGATACTAGCTGTAACCGGCTTGCATCATGATATCTGAGGATGACCGACCTCGGTTTGTAAGTCGTTTGCGATTTCTTGGCATATTTCCTTAAATTCGAATAAAACATAGAATAATTTCAAAATGGTTATATGAAATTATATGTGACAACAAGCCCCACAAGCGCTGTGACAACCTGTACCATTTGGAAAAAAATGTAAACAATGTTCTGTAAATTTAAATATAAAGTTTTATCTAAAAATTCATAAGTATTTGCAAAATATAATATTAATTGTATTGGAAATTTATTTAAAGTTAAATATTGCACACTTCTATTTGTCTAAACACAAATTTTTAAAAAATATAAAAATACACAAATCCAACTTAGTTTCTTAAATCTCTTTAAATTTTTGCAAAACAAAACTAACGGCTCTTAAACTTTCTTGGCATGCTAGAAATTGCAAAAGAGTATAGATGACATTGATATTTAACTCGATAACGTGTTGAATCAAAAGATATCGGCGTTGTGACAACTAGTACTTGAGACAACGGGGACGAGTCTCCCCTACTCTAGAAAATTATGGAGAAACGGTAGAAAAACTGAGCGTCGGTAAAATTCTTGGGGCTTTATTTATTTTTTGTCAAATTGTGAATTTCGTCATTCTGGTTTACTGTTATGTACAATGCGAAAAACATGACAAATGTGCTCGTATTGAAGCAAGTCTAAAAGTTGGAAATAACCTTTTTCTTTGCATTTTACAAAATTGTTATATGTTATTAAATATTTGTGTATATTTATAAAAGCATGTTAATACTAAAATATAAAGGTTTTTTGATGGAATGGAATGAATGAATTCTAATCAACTTATTATTTTTTTTAGTTTATTTGCGTCCGATTCACTTGAAGAGTTACAGGAAACAGGAGGAGTAAATTTTTATCCGTTAAATAGACTGCAGCTTCCTGTCATTTCTATCTGTGTAGAATTTCCCACACATAGAGGGACAGGGAGTTGCCATCAATCGAGGTGGATCAGAGTTGCCATGTAAGAAAATTTTGTATTATTTTAAAACATTACAGCTCGGCCAACCTGACCCTTTGATCGACCTCGATCAACTTTTAGCAAAGGCTGAGTTCACACGGTGCTCGTTTGCTCGGCGTGCAAATATTGTTGTTGTTGCTTCCAATGCGAAACTGTCAAAAATCGATGAGACTGTGAGAGGATGAACACTTTATAGACCGAGCAAAATGTGTTCATTTTCTTGCTAACTCCATTAATTCAATAGTCAATATATCTAAATCAACTTTAATAGAATCCATGTCTTTTTTATTAATTTGCGAAACTTTAAATAATGTTTTAATAACCAGCACCGATTACAGACGACACTTTATACTCGAAGTGTTAAGCAAATTTTTAATTAACATAGTACGAAATAAAGAGGAGGAGAAAAAGGAGTGCATTTTAATGAAATGTCAAAATTTGCTCGCCGTGCATTTTTCTGTCGTGTGACCTACCAACGTGCAAATTGAAAAAAGAGAATAAAAGTGTTCATTGCACGCCGAGCAAACGAGCACCGTGTGACCTCAGCCAAATAAGTTCACCGAAAAAAATGTGCGGTGTCAATTTAAGTTTTTTTTGTGAGTCAAAAGAGTTTTTGAAAAGTTAAATACGTTTTGTCGCAGTAAAACTCAAAATGAATTGGATCAATAGTTTTTTTCTTAACTTAAAGCTTTTTCTGCTTAAAATAATTAATTTTCAAAACTTGAATTAAATTCGCAGCAGTTTCATATTAACTATGCTTTTTCTTTAAAAATTTGTCGTGTTAATTCTGTTAAAACCTATCGTAACTATCACCGAAATAAATGTGCGGGTTAATGCAAGCTTTTTCGAGATTTAATCAAGTTTTTGCGAGGTAAAATTCGTTTTGTCGCTTTAAAACTTAAAATGAATTATACCAATATTTTTATTTGTTAATATAAATCTTTTTCTGCTTAGAATAAATTCATTCTAAAAACTGGAACTAAATTTGAAGCAGTTTCAAATCAACTCTTCATCTTCTCCATATATTTGTCAATTTAACTCTGTTAAAGCTTATTTCAACCATAGTAGAATAAATAAGGTATATGCAGCGCTGATTGTGCTCTCTTCTCGGTACTGCCGATATTGTCAAAATCAGCTGTGTGTCCAGGGCCCAATTAAGGTTGGTGGGGCCCTGAGGCCAGTTTATTGGTGAGGGCCCCTAACAATGAATGTAAAAAGTTAGTTGCACAAAAACTTATGGAGAGTCATTATTATAGATTTAATTATATCATTTTTATTATGTTTAAAATATTAACTTAGAAAAATCGTTATTTGTTCTATAAATATCGTTAATGACAATCATCAGAATAGTATGAGTGGTTATTATTTAGAAGTTTTACGAGATTTAATCGAAGCGAACACTTCAATAACATTTTCGAAGGATAAATCACGAATAATGTCTGTATAATTTCTGTACTGAGAATCATGAGGCTGGTAAGACGTTTCTGTCCCATACTCGTACGCAATCTATTTATGAGCAGTTTCATTTTGGAGAATGATCTCTCTCCACTACAATTGGTTACCATCATGACCAAGTATATGCGAAGAACTATTTCAGTACATATTTACAAAAGTTGAGCGAGGATTGTTCTCCATTATTATGCGATATAGAAATTGTGCTCCAGATTCTGCGATTTTTCGTTTAAAGAGCCTTGAAAGCTCGGCGAGTTGAACCAGTTCATTACCAAGAGTCGATTCTACATGTTCTGGGCAACAATCAACAAAATTTTTCGCTTTTGCGTTTAACACTTCAGTTGGAATAGTTTGAAGATCATTAAAAAAACCGAACCTTTCGCAAACTTCAAACTTCAACTTCATTTACTGTAATTCTTTTTGATAAAGACATGGTCAGCGAGTCTGGAAGAAAAGCTTCAACGCGGAATTTATCTCTTGGTGACAGCGGGACGCAAGACTTTTTTGTCACAAGAATTAAGAATTATCAAAATTTCTTGTTTCACGAAAATTTTACGAAACATCGATTTGCACACTTTTAAATTCGAACAAAAACTGATGCGTGAAAAACGACCAGATAATGTGACGCAACAAACACTTGTAATACTTTCTGTTGTTTACTCAGAAAATAAGACAATATTTTCTCCATTTTGATAAAAAATACAACTTTTCTTGAATCCTCAGCAAATTTTCTTTTCAGATTCATTAAAATATTAAGAAATATTATTTTAACATAAACCTTATTTTAGTGGCCTTACTGGCCTCCAGGTTAATTCGGCCCTGTGTAAGGAAATAAAATTTGAATTATTCCAATTTGCATTTTGTGTCGTCTTCTCTTATATATAAACTCAAATATTTGTCTGTCTATTTGTTCCTTATAGGCTCGCGCACCGTTCATCCGATCGAGCTGAAATTTGGACACCGAGTTCGTTTCATAGAGAAAAAAATTATAGGGGGCGGTGTAAAAAGATGTAAAATAGTGGACGGAAGTCTGTGGGCGTGGCAATTCATAATAACTCCTAAACGCCTGAACCGAATTCAATGAAATTTAGTAAGAAGGTTTAACTGCACCCAAGACAAAACATAGGCTATAAAAAATTGCAAAGATTAACGCAAATAGTGAATTTTTAAGACTCAATAACTCCTAAACGACTTGACCAATTTTGCTAAAATTTAGATTGTGAATTAACCGACTCCTTAGGAAGAGGGCGCTTTATGCAATTAACTATATCTGGCTCATTCACTTCAAAACGGATTAACTGATTTCGACAAAACTTGTTCAGCGATCGTTTCTATTACTTAAATAGATCCTATGCTTTTAGAAGTTCTTTCGACAAAAATCAATGAATGCGCCGAAGGCAAACGAAGTCAAGGACCACTTACGAACCACTAAAAACCAAGTTTAACGAAAACGAGCAGAAGCTATATAAAGATGAACAAAAATCAACCGAACAGTACCGACCAAAACCGATGTTGAACGAAGACAATACAAAAATAGAATCGATCCCAAAAGGATTTTTTAAAATTAGAAGTTTTTTTTTCTGAGATATAAATGCATATTAAATGAATGTTAAGAAAAACTTTAAACGCATTTTTTAAAGTGTTTTAAAGAATGATTTTTTCAGACGTCGGAGCGAGACCTGGAAGATTTAATATTTTTCAGGTACTGTTTTACGGAAATTTGACAAAACACTGTATTTAGGGGTCAAAACCCCAAAACACGATAATTTAAAACATTAAATTCATAATTTAAAAAATGTTAAAATCAGAACAGTTTTAAAAATCGCATCTTTTCTGTGCTCGAGGAACAATCCCGAGCAACACCGGGTAACATCAGCTAGTTTTAAATAAAAAAAAGTTTTTGATTTTTTCAATTGGAATTTTTTTTCTTGCTCTTTCATTGTTTTGAGAATGCTTTGGGATTTTATATGAGTTGTCAACTTCGTTTTGACATTTACGGCAGTACGCTCTCTTCTAGCGAGTTTACCTTATTTATTCTACTATGATTTCAACCATCTACGAATATCATATTTTGTATTTTAAAGCTAAAGCGGAGTTTTGTTGAGCACGAAACAGAGTTCGGTTGAAAATTTTTTCCGATTGTTTGTTTTACTTTGAATGTACACTCAAAAAAATACTGTAGTAAAATTTACTGCACAACGTGTATTTATTTTAAAACTATGTAGTTTTATTTATTTTTAAATACAAATGTAGTTATTCAATATCTTTTTACAGCATTTACACTTGAGTAATTAATACTCGCCGATGTAGTTATATGTAGTTTGTATTTGTTCAGATCATGATATATTTACTCCAGGGTAGTATTGACGTTTCTATTGGAAACGGACTTTTGTCAAACAAGTAAAGAAAGTCTAAAGTCGGTCTAGGCCGACTATGAAATACCCTAAACCTACTTTTCAAAAATAAAAAAATTTTTATTGGAAATGGGCGTCTCCGTGGGCGGATGAAGCCTATATTTTAATTGCATTTAAATGGTGATGAAAAATTTACACATACCAAGTTTTATTCCTGTAGCTCACAGTTAATGCCTTTATTGTGCTTTCGCTATGTGAGGTGGGCGTGTTCATGGACGGATTACTCCCAATTTTTGAACACACATCAGTTTTGGTATAAAATACATACATACCAAATTTAATCTCTCTATGACAAACATAGCCTTATTTTTTGAGTTTTAAACTTTTTGGGTTGTATGGGAGGTAGGCGTGTCCGTATGCGGATGACGTCCATTTTTCAAAAATATCTTTGTCTTGTCATAAAAAACATATGTGCCAAATTTTAGCTCTGTAGGTTAAACAGAGGCTTATTTATTGCGTTTTCAATTTTTGGGTTGTATGGGAGGTGGGCGTGTCCGTGAACAGATGACGTCCATTTTTCGAAAACATCTTTGTGTTTGTATAAAACACATACATATCAAAATTTATTGTTGTAGACTAAATATGAGCTGAGTTATGCAGTTTTCAATTTTCGCTTTGTATGGGAGGTAGGCGTGTCCGTGCCAAATTTTAGCTCTGTAGGTTAAACAGAGGCTTATTTATTGCGTTTTAAATGACAACTGCCACTTTTCACGGCAAAATAAATGGTCGGTTCAATTAATTTGCCGTGAAAATAATGTTGCTAGATGCATGTTGCGGAATATAGTAATAGATTTTCCGCAGCGAAGCATAGTACAGCTTTGACGAAAAAGTTGTGAAATGTTCACGGTTGTTTCACAGCTGTCATTTTTTGTATGGAGATTTGAGTGGAATTTCACGTGAAGCCGAACAGAGTACTATGCTTTAGGGTATAAAAATATAACAAGAAAGAGAGCGCTCACAACCCGTCATAGCATACAATTAATTTTCACTGGTCACATTCAGCGCACCCAACAGTTGCCAACTGCTAAGTCAAAACTTGATGCACATTAATATGAAGTTGCGCATTAAAATGCGTTTAAAAATAGAAAATGTTTAATTTGTCGGTAAAATTTCCATTCGTATTTGATACAAAGCTTGATATTTCATAAACTTCACAATTTTTCTGAAACTTTAATACTAATAATAGCGCTCCCCGATGTGTTGCTGTCACAACAGTTGACACAGCTGAATGTGGCCAACGAATAAACAACGAACAGCTGTTTTTGACAAGGGTTCGTTTACTTGTAGCTGAGAGAATCAACATTTGTCAACACTACCTGGTAAAATTATTCTATCATGGTTCAGATGTATTCATTTGTGAATACAAAAATACTTGGAATTTAAAAATAAAACATAGCAATCAGCCTTTGCTTTTAAATTTTTTGTTTTTTAAATTAAAAATAAACAAAATTAAGCAAATTTAAAAATTCTTTGATCTCCTTGTAAGTAATCAGAGTACATTTTATAACTTTCTTTCTTATCTCATTCCTATTCCAGCGGATGGTATTTGTGTGTTGCTGTACCAACTCTTCTAGCTAATTCTAACGATGTGCTGAAAGACTTTTTGTGAAGAATTGGCTGAGTTTCAACTAGCTATTCGTTTTTAATTTGTTTGTTGTAATATGAAATAAATGACAAATTAATATTTTGTAAAAATTATTAACTGTTTAACACTTAATAACACTTAAAAGACATAATACTTTCAATATTGTTAATATGCTTATGACAAATAATATAAATTACACTAAAATATAAAACATATTATTTTATAAATTCTTGTTCAATGTAGGAAAACTAACTACACATGTAGTAAAAATTACTACACATATAGTAAACTATTAATAAATACTGCAAAAAATTAGGGTTTCGAATTTTTTTACAATGAACAGTTTCTATATTCTGTAGTGAAAATAAATAAATTAATTTAGTCATAATAAATACATTTTTATTTGGACGGTGAGCTACTACTTTACATTTGTTTTAAATACATTTTTATTTATTCTTACTACAGAATTTTTTTGAGTGTAGAGAAATTACTCAAACATATCAACAAGCAAATCAAGTGTGCTGTAAAAATGGAATGTTTGAAATTACAGCTAGTTTTTAATATTTAAACAATTTAAAAAATTTGTGCGTGTTTAATAAAATAAATGGAATAAAATGGAAAATTTGGCATGTATTTAAAAAAGTTTTATTTGGAAACTTTAAGAATATTAATATTTTATAACTATGCATATTTTAAGTTCATTATTAATAATGTTAATCAAAACCTTTACTTTTAATTGAATGAAATAAAACAAATAAAAACATAAATTTTTCTTTTCATTGTTGTCCTTTTAAAACAAAAAAATAAATAAAATGAAATGCCTAAAAAAACAAGTTCTTGATTTGACTCTTTTGTGGGTTGAATTATTAATTTTTGTAAGCTTAATGCTACATTTAAATTAGTTGGCTCAAGTTTTTTCTTGAGTGAAATGAAAAATTTTAGAATTCTCAATGCAAGTCTGTTAATCTTAATACAACTACAAACGGAGTAAGCACGAATTCTCACACAAAGTAAAATTTCGGAGTAATTTCAACGCACAAACGGAGTTAAATATAGTTTTTACAGCTTTAGCTCAATACCATGCACGAAAAGAGTTAAATTGAGCCCGAATATTGCTTTTTTAACTCCGTTTTGGGTGTACTAAGAATACTAAATAACTTATTCTAAATCGTCTATATGTTAAGGGTCAGTGCTACTTTTCTGGTCAGGTGCATATTCTTTTTCAATAGGGGTTAACCACAAGCGCAATTTATTCGATTCAACCATGATATAAAAACCAGGTATTATAAAAAGCGACTGCGCTGCCTAGACGGAGGCATGATGTGTCAAATACAAGTAGTGTAATCATAAGAAGAAATAAATAGGGATTTTTTTGTCTTTGGTCTTGCACTTTCTGGTTATTTTTGCACTTAAAGAAAGGGATTTTTCTGTTGTTTCACTTGCACATTTTTAACGTTTTATAAAAGGTAAACACTTATATTTAGGTAAACAGCATTATTTTCCAACTAGAGTAAACAAGTAAAATTTGTTTGTCGTTATTTTAAAACAATTCCGCTTTTATTTTAGAATAATTAGGAGTATTAGGTTAAAAAATTTCACAAAATTTAATAATAATATAATATAATTATACAATTTACGCAAAAATATAATTCATATTGCAAAATATTTCCACCTTCAAGGAAAACACATAAATATCAATATCCCTGTTTTCATTTATTATTGCACAAGAAGCATCATTGTTTTGGCGTCAAATCGTTATTTTGACATTCTATGCCTCCAATGACAGTTGAGCCCTCGCGATTTATACTACCTGGTCATTATATCATGGATTCAACTACACCATCATACGGTATTTGTGTCACTTGACAATCATTTATATCTCTTAATACGTATCTATTATTAGGTAGTTTCTTACTTATTACATAGGGACCGTGCTATTTGTGCAGAAGTTTTTTATTAATTCCAGCAGTCGTATCGACATTTTTCATCACTACAAAATTCCCAACCTTGAAAATCTTTGCAGGCACGTTGCTCTTTGAAAAATACTTTTTATTATACTCCTGCGATTTCTCAATAGATTCCAAGGCTTCAAGACGAGCTTTGTTTAAATCACAACCTGCGTTCTTGTGCTTATCTTTCAAATATTCTGTTAGCTCATCTACTATTCTTCCTCGTTGTTGGACACCAAACAATAAAATACTAGGACTGTTACGAGTTGAACTATGGGTAGTGTTATTTATAGCAAATTCGACCTCAGTCAACCTGTTGACCCAATCTGAATGTTCTAATGGCTCAGACAGTTTTGCAAGCATGGATTTGAGTACACGGTTGACTCGTTCAACCTGACCATTAGCTTGTGAAGAAGCTACAGCAACTTTTATATGATCAATATTTTGCTTCTAAACAAAGCCTATCACTTATGATTCGTCTTGGTCTGCACTAGTTGTCAAAATATTTTTGTAAAGACGCACATACTTCTTTAGTATACTTCTTTAGTACTTTAGTCGTTTTTACAGCATAAAGTTTAACAAACTTTGTAAAACCATCCACGACTACTAATATGTGCTTACGAACAGATTTGATAGCTGGCAAAGAACCTAAATTATCAACGTGTACTGTATCAAAGGTTAGGGGTTTCTTAGGTATGTTGTATAGATTGTGCTTATTACTACAGGCCGCAGGTGAATAGATAATACACTTCACACAGTTTTTAATAAATCCTTTCACTTTCTTTTCCAATTTAGAAAACCAATAATTCTTCTTAATCTCATTTTTTCGTTCGGGAGCCGTTTTCTCCACCCACAAATGACCAATCTTCTCATGCAGTATTCGAATGATATTAGATTCCATTTTGGCTGGAACATATAATTGGTGATGATTCTCACACCCTTCCTTAAATACTTACCCATCCCTAAGTTCAAAATGTTGTACTATTCCTTCTTCTAGTTAAGACCTCAAAGATTTTATAATGGGTTGCAAATATTTTATATAGCTACAGCTGACCAATACAGTGCGAAGGCTCCTTTAGCTCAAATAGATTTTCTAGAACCAACTGATGACCCACGTCCTCGTTTATACATAAGGGCAGTATCTGAGGGTGATACAAATCTAACTGTGGTTTGACATTCACTTACGTACGAGCAGCGTGTGATCGATGATAATGTAAGTACTTTTGTTTTTTAAAGCTTCGTTCTAAGTTTGTATCCTTTAAGAAAATTTAATGTACAAATCTTGAAATAGATTTTTCGGACAAGCTGTATTCGACTTATGGTGTCTGTAGAATCCAGAGAGACCACAGCTATACCTTGCCAATCAATTGTCAGAAATCAATTGTCAGATCAACAGTACATGGTGAAGATAACGTTAACTGCACTCTCAAAAAAAATTGTTAATTCTAACAATAAAATAACAATAATCTTGGTTAAAATAGCATTAACAATCGTAATTGTTGATTTCTTGTTAGAAATAACAATAAAAATTGTAGATTTTTCGAAATTAAATTTTGATGGTTGCCTTGTCATTTATGATTGTTAAAATGTCAAAAACTTTAAACGTCAAGAATTAAATGTCAAAATTTAAACGTCAAAAATGAAATACCAAAATTTAAACGTCAAAAATTAAATGTTAAAATTTAAACGTCAAAAATTATGTGTCAAAATTTAAACGTCACAAATAATATGTCAAATTTTGAAATTTAAATAATGAAAATTAAATGTCAAAAAACAAATTAACTGTCAAAATTAAAATTAAGCGTAAAAAAAAAGAAAATAGATATTTTAAATTCTTCGTGACAATAAACAAAAAATAAAAGGTTTTAGATGTAATTTTATTTTTTGTAATTTTTTATTTTTTTTTTAACAAAAAGGTAAAAATATTGAAAATGGTAAAATTTTGTACACAAGCATTATGATACAAAAATATTCAATTAGTATTTAAACAAATTAATAAACTTTGAACACAAATTTTTGAGAAGTATTTCAATAAACTTGAAAAAATATTGAAAATGGTCAAATTCAATCAGTATCATGATATAAATAAGTATGTATTTAAGCAAATTAATGAACTTTTAAGACAAATTTTTGTTTTTTGAGTATTTTTTGAAAAAACAACTAATTAAGGATAATTGTGGTTTTGTAAAAAGCGTGTCTTAATAATAGTTTACTAAGGCAAACTTCGATTGGTAAGAAATGCCGTAGTAGTAAATGATATATAAAACATTATTTAACAAATTGATACTGCAAATCATCCAACAATCGTTTTGTGTGCGCGTTATTTTTTTTTTATTTAATGTCGTAAAAATAATTTTCAATAAATGACCAAACCGATAAATTTTCTAAAGAATACTCCAAATTTAAAACAATATAAATTTTAAAACAAACATCTAAACTTTTTAAAAAACTTGAAAACTTATATTTAAAATTTTCAACTATTACTAAAAAGTATGCCACATTTATATTTTCACCTACACCAATAATGTATGGCTGATTTGCAATACCCATTGCTTTAGATATTTCATTTTTCTTTTTTATTATATCGTTTACCTCTATGGCATTTCTTACCAACCGAAAAAAACTGTCTTGAGAGTTCTTAATTGTTGGCAGCCAGGACTTGATTGTGTTATTTTTTATTGGGATGACAGGCTTTTCAACGCAGAGATAAAGAGATGGGAAACTTAAACAAAATTCGTCAAGAAAGAGATAGCCTTCTGTCGAAATTACGCCAATACCCAAGGCTTATTTATATAAGGTTGCATACATTTTTGACGTTTTCTCATTTCGGCACCCTTATTTTGAAATGAGAGCAAAAGAGCGTAGTCATTTGAGTAAAGAACTGACACGGTTGCCTGAATATAATACTGTTGGTAGTTTTCTGTAGTACTATTTGGTAAATAGAATACTAAAATTTTTGTTTAGTACTTTTATTGGTCCTTTTTTTATTCGGATGTCCTGATAAAATTAAGTCATTGAGTTTGATCTACCCCTATAATTTTAGTTTTGATTGAAGGATTTCAGTACTATGCCCTAAAAAAGGTTTAATGAAATAAATATATATTAAGAAAATCAAGAAAGACAGACCAAATAAATATTTTCATATTCGAAACTTTCATTGCATAGGACAACGGTGATCGTAAAAACCACTTTTACTTCCAATTTTGACAAAAACCAAAATTTTAACACATCTTGACTTAGTAAACACAATAAAACAGAAAACTGCACAAAACCCTGAAAAATACTTTTTTTTTCTCGAGCAGCACAAAACCCTACTCTGCAAACGTCAAAATATTTTTGTTTACATAAAATAAGGATGCGTCAAAAAATGAACGCAATCTTAAATAAATCAACCTTGGCCAATACCAATGTAAATCATATGAATGTGTTAGTAAAATTTTTTTATAAACTCACCTGTAGGGAGGAGTTCACCCCTAGGGAGGCAAACCGATTCTCACCACAAGGAGATTTATTCACCGAAAGCGAACCTTGGTCACATTCAACGAACTGCATTAGATTTTTCGCTGAATATTTGATACTTGACACGTCATAATAGTTGTCAAACTGGTGATATGTAAGACAGTAAGCCAACAGTTTGGAACACTTACGAAAATATAATTTATTTTTATCACTTTAAATAAATAAATTTTTTAAAAATTCTCATCAAATATGCATTTTAACGACCGCAGTATGTTTATTCGTTGTTATTTGGTACTTGGACTTGCATTCGAACAATTTTTCAATATTTTTGAAGTCTGACTTAACAATTCAGTTATAGAAAAAAAGCGCTAAGTTAAGAATCTCTACCAGAGCATTTGTATCGTCTGAAGACGGTCACTGTTTTAATCTGAAAGCCACCACGGCCTGAATCTTAACTGCAGTGTTGCTTGAAAACGTAGTTTTGTATTATTTGAAGTAGGTTTTTTCGATACGAATTAATCAGTACGAATTTATAATAGTACTGTACTAGTACTATTTCATTGAGAATAATTTTATATAGGTCGGGTATGCGTTACAGGACGTCTCCACTTGGTATACCATCAAGGCGCAGAACAATTTAACATTATTTCTGCCCTTATTAAGAATTAGCAGTTTTTCGGTTCTTTTCTCAAAAAACTATCTTTTTAAATTGAATCGTGATCTTTTCTCTGAAATTTTTATCTCAAAAGTAAGATTAATTGCAGTTTTATTTATTTCTATAAAGACATGTCATTGGAAGTAATCGATGAAGCTTTCGCTTGACACAAAAATAATTATGTTTCATCTCATATATATATATATATATCATATATATATCTGTGAATTCAGGACATTTAATGAATAAGTTATCGTAATAAAACTTAACATAAAATTAGCAATAAATTTCACTTAAATATTTAAAAGACGTTTATTTTCAAATATTCAATCTAGAAGGCCATGAGCAGCTTAAAGTAAAAGTATGAGTGCGTTGTATTTTGGCACAACTTTGCTTAAAATGGTAAATAATTTAATGTTAAAATAAGTTAATTATTGAAGTAAGTTTACAGTTTGAATTTATTGTTATGTAGTGAAAATTCGGCAAAAAATTATTTAATTTTCCAAACTTTGATGAATTTTATCTCCTAAGATATAAAAGAGCTTCTTTTATTTTACCCCCATTGAGTTTAAGAAGCCTATATACGAAATATATATGATCAGACTCGAAAAGAAAATAAAGAGGTGTGGGCCATAAACTCGAATTATGCAAAATATAGTTTGTTGCACTTATCTCGACTAAGAAGAGGTAAAAATTGTTGAGTTCAAGATAAAATTTAAAATATTCTGCACTCTCTGCTTAGAGGGTCAACAGAAAAATGTAATTTATTCTCTATTTCTTTTAGAAAGAAAAGAAAATGCCATAAGTCCACCGCTTACGACATTTTAGTTCAAAGCAACTTTGATTTAGGAGTACATTTTTATTTTTTTGCATTGCAACCCTATTTATAAAATCTTGAGATAATATAATAATAATACAATATAATAATAATATAATAATAATATAATAATAATAATAATATAACAATAATACTTGAGAACTATGAGGTGAATCGCGTACACAACACATGAGCCTTCGAAAAGTATACAAAAAGTTAAAGAAGAAGCATGAATATGGCGGGAAACATGAAAAAAGTCATTGCTAAAAAGAAGTTTCCCATCTCATTATCTCTGCTTCAACGCAGCATGTAGCCCCATAATGTATGCATGGTTTCGCTCCTCTATTGACATATAAATGGTTAGAAAGGCATTTACTATAAATCTAAAAACTATAAAACCTTCTGATCCACCAATTGCTGTGCTTATGAGTTCAATGGTTGTTGTTTCTTTTATTTTGGCCTTGACGACATTATATTTGAGAACAAAAGTTGACCATCTATCAAAAAGTCCTCTTTGAGTTTTGTAACTTCTTTCGAAATCTTCACAAATCTATAAAAATAAATTGTTATTATATAAATAAAAACAAATTTGAGTTACAATTTCAAAACAACCAATATATATCCACTTGGATGTTTGAGGATTGCCCATTATTTGAAAATTCTGTCCAAATTCAGATCTTTTGAATTTTGAAATTGTTGTGTTCTGCTCGAAAAAAGATCGTTCCAAATTTTGCGGGCTTCTTCGAAATCGTCTAAAGTGTTCCTCATGTACAATTTTGTAGCCTGCACGATATTATCTGTTAAAGTATTTAGATTATTAAACATGTGGTTCTTATGTATTCAAAATTGAAAAAAGTTCAAATCATAGCAATATGTTTCGTAATAAAAATCACCTTACCGTTACAGAACTGAATTCCTTTTGAATTTTGTTGCAATTTTCGCTTTTTAACAACGTGGTCTGAATGCCTACCTGTTTTATAAAGTGTTTCGCAAAAAAAAGTTTGTCTAAAAATACTGTATATTCACCACTAACTATCGAATGTAAATTTAAAAAGTTTGCATATGGTGAATAAGAAATGTGTTTAAAAAGATATTGAATATTAGAATTATATCCAACATTACTCAAAATTTTGTTTAGCAAAAGACAATGTCAATTTTGTTGCAATAAACTGTGGAAGATTTATTCTATTATTCGTAGATCTACAGTAAGATTTTAAAATTTGGTGTTTAGCTTCAAAACGTAGACAATTGAATTTTTTCACTGGCCCATTCTGTTGAATAATAACAAAAAGGGATGCTTTGGTTTCAAAGATTGTTTAAAAAGATCTTAATACATTTTGTTAACACTTTGAACTAAAACATCCAAGGCATCAATTTTTTCTTTATTAAAATACGACTGTAAAATTAAGTCCAAAAGTTGTATATTTAATGAAATAAATTTCCAAATTTCTTCCTGTTTTGGAATTAAATCTTCTACAAAATAAATGAATTGATGAACAAAACACAAAACTTCTCTAGCCGACATAGAAAAATGATTACTATTTAAATGTTCACGGGTAATTTTACAAGGTCTATACTGCATTTCAGTTTCGCCAAAATTAAAACACCTTACTCTACTGTTCAATATATCTAAGCTACAGAGCTTTAATTCAATTAAAGTTTTAATAATTTCAGAAAAATTATAATGAAAAACTCCTTCCAGCAAGTCATGCATAGGGTCACAAATAAAATTTTGAGTAACATGGAAATAATTTAAAGTATTAAAAATAGATTTTTCCAAAATACCGGTTTCAGATACAGGCTTTATTAAAATCAAATCATGGTTATTGAAAATGTGGGAAATTTATTTGATTGCCAGTGGAAATGGTGAAACAGTTGAATCTGCAAAAACGTAGCTCCAAATCAATAAAACGTTTGATTTGGTTGGCGTCAAATGAAAAAAAGGCGGATTAAGTTTTTTCTAAAATATTAATTTTTATTAACAATGGAATTGTTCTTACCAAGGAGATGGGTGACAAAAAAGTGAACGAGAAATCGCTCAGTTACAGGCAGGAACCTGTCACTTTTTTTTGGATTTTGGATTTCGAACTTACAATTTACGGAAATAAAGAAAAAAAGAAAAGTGTGGTGAGAAGCGAAAGCGCCCTCTTACAATTCAAGAATAATTAGACTGTTTATGCAGATGAGTAAACATCTTGACATAAACATGCCGCCCGCCTTGCAGTACGGCTGCAATAAAATTGAAAGGATATAGATATATATGTATACATTTCTTACATAATTTAGCTTTATAAATTCATGATATAAGATAACTAAGTGTGAAAAGTGTACTTCAAAGTGGAATATTGACAATGTATAAAATAATATGAATTAGATGATAGTTAAAGTATATAAATGTATAATATATTATAAAATGTGTATTTGCATATATTCAAACTTTTCAATATAATAGTACATGCGTGCGTGCGTTTTAAATGTAGGTAAAGAATGAACCCATATATAAACTTTATAGGGCACAAGGGCCGGAAAGCACCCATCCAAACACGGAATTTTGAGCCAGCGGAAGGCCACCAGTGCTAGGTATGACACCGGATTTAATTATTTTCGGATAGAGGTCAGCACCTAAAACTATGAATATTGGCGCAGACTTATAAAATTTGGAGTCCGCAAGCAGCAAATTGGAAAAATGTTCTTTTATTTTGTCATCTATTGATTTTGTGGGCGTCTTCATAGTTATGCGATTATCAACACGTAGGATCGCATCTATTTTCACTGCCATATCAAAACGAGCTCCGATAGCTACAGAGCACACTTTTTCGCTTCCAATTGAAGTTGTCGGCAGCTTCAATTTCTTTACTAATGACGAAGAAATTCTACTGTGTGCTGCACAAGTATCCAAAAGAGCGCGAACATAATGAAGTTCAATGTTATCATCAATTTTTATGTAAGCAGTTGGAAAAAGGCTAATAGAATGTTGCGTCAGAATAGATGACAATGTTGGTGGAATTTTAAACAGTTCTTCGATTGATCTGGAAGATGTGTTTCGAAGTCGCTCGTGAAGATGAAGAAGCGTATGATGATCCTCCTGACAATAGTGACATTTAGATCCACTTAGGCATGAATCTCCAGAGTGTTTATGAGCTAAACAGTTTGCACAGTATTTGTGTAGAAGGACTACACGCATTCGCTGTTCGGTGTTCATTGTTAGAAATTTTTTACAAAATCGAAGCGCATGATGACGTGGACAAATTTTGCACTGGAATGACTTGGACTTGAGATTGCTTGGATTTCTTGGACTTCCGTTGCTCCGTATTTCCGTGTTTGGATGGGTGCTTTCCGGCCCTTGTGCCCTATAAAGTTTATATATGGGTTCATTCTTTACCTACATTTAAAACGCACGCACGCATGTACTATTATATTGAAAAGTTTGAATATATGCAAATACACATTTTATAATATATTATACATTTATATACTTTAACTATCATCTAATTCATATTATTTTATACATTGTCAATATTCCACTTTGAAGTACACTTTTAACACTTAGTTATCTTATATCATGAATTTATAAAGCTAAATTATGTA
Organism: Tetanocera ferruginea; assembly: GCA_958299015.1. Taxonomy (NCBI): domain Eukaryota; kingdom Metazoa; phylum Arthropoda; class Insecta; order Diptera; family Sciomyzidae; genus Tetanocera; species Tetanocera ferruginea. Next base: position 62,310,182 of record OY282640.1, on the reverse strand, counting down.
AGAAATGTATACATATATATCTATACACTGAGAAAAAAACACATACCTTGCTCCGGTAAAAAATTTCTCTATTTTCGATATAGAAATTTTCTCTTTTTCAAATAAAATTTTCTTCAATTAGAATAAATTTTCACATTTTCGAAGAAATATTTCTTTACTTCTAGGAAATGGAAATATTTCAATGTCTCTAATAATGATAAGTATTTTTCTCGCACAAAAATTTCTCATTTATAGAGAAAAATTTATTGAAAATGAAAAAATTTTCTTATATTTTGATAAAAAATTCACTAAGAGAAGTATTTTCTTCAATAAAAACAAATCTTTTCTCAAAAATAAAAAGTTTTTTCTCAAAAAACGATATATTTTTCTTTTTGATGGAAACTTTTTACCATTTTTAGAGAATTTTTAGTATCGAAATTAGAGAATAGCATTCTCTGGAGCAAAGTCTATACCATTTTTCTCTAAATATGATGCCTTTTTTATCATATTCCGATAAGCTTTTTTCTGAGTGTATCCTTTCAATTTTATTGCAGCCGTACTGCAAGGCGGGCGGCATGTTTATGTCAAGATGTTTACTCATCTGCATAAACAGTCTAATTATTCTTGAATTGTAAGAGGGCGCTTTCGCTTCTCACCACACTTTTCTTTTTTTCATCATCATGAGATGATGCAGATGAGTAAACATCTTGACATAAACAGTTATAATCAGAGACCCAAAATAACAGTTATTTATTTTTTTAGGTCGAAAAAGTTGTTCATATTTTGAAAAATATTTTATACGTTGCTTCATAACAGTTATTTTCAATTTATATTTTTTACGTTGCCTCATAACTAGGGTTGCCAACTCTGAAAAGTACAAAATCGGGACGGAGCCATCAAAAATGCGGGACTTGGCTGAAAAATGCGGGACAACATTACAATTTTTTATTTTATTATTTCCTTTTATTCTTTGAGAAATAAAGGGTATCAACGGTGCCTTTACACTATCGCTTGGTTCCTTGATATTGTTTAGATCTCTTTCCAACTCTTGCCCAATTCATGGAAAAACCAAAAAATAAATCCAAATCGTGTTGATAAATAAAATGCATGAAAAATAAATGAGCCTTCGCTACTCGACTCTCACTCCTGCTTCAAGAAAGCACTCCTCCGATCGACGATATATGCGGACAGTGGACGCACATATCCCACTCTATGCGTACGGCTGCCGAAGAGGTGATAGGCTACCATCGCCCTCGCCGAAACCAGTGGCACGACCAGGAGTGTCGCGACGCCACTGCAGAGAAGGACACCGCCTACAAAGCCACCCTGCAGTCGGTTGTAACGCGTGCTGTTATGGAGCGATACCGAGAGAAGAGGAGGGAAGAGAGACGCATTTTCAGGCGAAAAAAACGAGAGGCGGAAATGCGTGAGTGCGAGAAAATTGAGATGCATGGCGACAGGAATGAGACTCGAAAATTTTTCGAAAAAATAAGACGCCTGGCTGATGGTTTTAAGACCGGAGTATCTTCCTGCAAGGATGAGAATGGGAATCTAGTGACAGATATCCAGAGTACACTGATGTTATGGAGGGAACACTTCTCTAGTCTTTTAAATGGCGACGCTAACAACAATCCCGCCAGTGGAGATGATATCCCGGAAACCCCAATTATGGACGACAGCGTTGAAGTTCCGCTGCCCGATTATAACGAGGTCTTAACAGCTATAGCTCGGCTTAAAAACAACAAAGCCGCAGGAGCCGATGGCCTACCGGCTGAGCTGTTTAAGACCGGTGGCGAAGCTCTGTTTAAATGCATTCACAGACTTCTATGCAGAATATGGTCGGAAGAATGCATTCCAGATGATTGGAACCTCAGTGTGCTCTGCCCAATCCACAAGAAAGGCGATCCCACCATTTGCGCCAACTACCGTGGGATTAGCCTTCTTAATATCGCATATAAGGTCCTGTCGAGCGTATTGTGTGAAAGACTAAAGCCCATCGTCAACCAACTGATTGGACCTTATCAGTGTGGCTTTAGACCTGGAAAGTCCACCATTGACTAGATCTTCACGCTCCGACAAATCATGGAAAAGACCCTCGAAAAACAAATCGACACACACCATCTTTTTGTCGATTTCAAAGCCGCCTTCGACAGTCCAATAAGGAGTCACCTATATGCCATCATGTCTGAATTTGGTATTCCTGCGAAGCTAATACGTCTTTGCAGGATGACACTGAACAACACCAGCAGTGCAGTGAAAATCGGGAAGGACCTCTCCCTTCCGTTCGATACCAAGCGAGGTTTCAGACAAGGTGATTCCTTATCGTGCGACTTCTTTAATATAGTAATGGAGAAGATCATCCAAGCTGCTGACCTGAGACGCAGCGGCACAATTTTCTTTAAGAGTGTTATGCTGCTGGCGTATGCAGATGATATTGACATCATTGGCCACAATACGCGCGAAGTCAGTGCAGCATTCTCCAGGCTAGAAAAAGAGTCGAGTCGAATGGGTCTTGCAGTGAACGCAGATAAAACGAAGTATCTTGTGTCAACAAACAAACAGTCCCAGCGTCTTGGAAACCACGTCACTGTTGACAACACCTCCTTTGAGGTAGTGAAGGACTTTGTTTACCTGGGATCCAGCATTAACTCCTCCAACGATATCAGTATTGAGATTAAACGAAGGATAACTCTTGCCAACAGGTGCTACTTTGGGCTCAGTAGGCAATTGAGAAGCAGAGCTCTTTCTCGACGAACAAAACTGACGCTCTATAAGTCAATAATCATGCCCGTCCTACTATACGCATCACAAACCTGGACGATGAGCAGCTCTGATGAAAGGACTTTGGGAGCGTTCGAGAGAAAAATCCTTCGCAAGATCTATGGTCCAATCTGCGTCAATGGCGAGTACCGAATACGATCGAACCACGAGCTGTATGAGCTATATGCCGACATCGATATAGTCAAGCGTATTAAAATAGAGCGGCTTCGCTGGCTAGGTCATGTCGAGAGAATGAACGACGAAGCTCCAGCGAAAAAAATATTGGATTCGGTACCCAGCGGTGGCCAACGCAGACGAGGAAGACCGCATCTCCGTTGGAAAGACCAGGCATTGGATAACCTGACAACGCTTGGAATTTCCAACTGGCGCCAGCAAGCACACGACAAAAGAGGCTGGCGAAAATTCTTAGACGAGGCCAAAACCGACCAACGGTTGTAAGAGCCATCTAAGTAAGTAAGTAAGAAAAATAAATGATATAGCCTGTTTCAAAAGAGAATAACATTTTCGCGCATGTTTGAGAATAAGAAAATAATTTGGAGAGTGTTCTTCATTCTGATCAGTGTTGCTGTTTTGGCTATTTATAGCCAAAAGTGGCTATTTTTTTTTTTTTGCTCGTATTGAGTTTTGGCTATTTGACGATTTTATTTTTCATTTGGCTATTTTTTTTTACTCGGCTATGTTTTTGCATTCCGGCGAAAATTAATTTTTTATTTCACATATAAAATTTTCAATTGCCAGAGAATCCCCAACGAATTGCTGGGAAGATCAAGCAATTGCCTTCTATTGTAATCTGCTTAGCCGATTCATAGAGGAGTAACAAGAAATTCGCCGAAAAGGGTGTCAAACGAAGTCCATTTAAGAGTCCTCAACAATTTGTTCCAAAGCATCGTTGTTCTGTCCGATTTCAATGAATTTTTTGTGAATTTGTTTTTATTTCTCTTCGATATTATGTGACGTTGCTTCGAAACTATACTAGATCAACTTAATAATTGATTTTACGATTTTTCAGAGCCTGCTTCATATTTCCATGATAGATTTTGAACATTTTTCAAAAATCCATCTTCCAACAATCGCTGAAATTAGTAAAGGAAGATTTTGAAAATTTTCGTGACTAGCGCATTCATTGCTTGAGCATTTGAAAAACGATGCATTTTCCCAAAAAACACTTGGGCGAATTACTGGTGCATCGCAAATTCCACTTCTCTGCCAATCGTCTTCCAAATGTTTGCAGGGAAATGATTTAAAATATTCACGTGAGGGTGAATTCTCTCTTCATTTGAACACGACCTGCCAGTGATGCTAATCGTGCAGCCGAACGCAAGAATATCCAATAATTTGACATCTATAATCATGTGCCACATGAGAGTAGCAACAATGTATATAATTTTGATCATTGAAAGTAATTGTGGTTTGTTTTCAAAAGTTAAATTTAGCAAGTCAGCATGGAAAAGTAAGTTGATGTTGCACTCCGCCACACATAAAACATTCTTCACTTGTTTTACTTGATTTCACTTTCTCACCTTCTTATCTATCTCTCATTTCTAAACCATGGTAGACTTGACTGAAAAGGTTTGACACCTGAAATAGTTGGTTCGAAGATAAAAAAAAATGTAATACTTTTCTTACTTCCGAAAATGCAAACCTTATTTTTATAAAGTTTTTTCTACTTTTATCAAGTAAAAAATAAATGAGCTAACGTCCTTCTCTATTAAAGGTCCGTCTATTTAAAGGATATATGCCCTTAATATTTTTAAAATATGCTCTTATATTTTTAACATATAATTTTTTATAACATATTTTAAAACAACCATGTTAATAAATCTGTTTCCAGTAAAAAATGGTACTATGTTGTACAAAAAACTAGTTAGTTAAAAAGGTATGAATGTTAGTCCTGTTTTTTTTTCTAATACAATTAATTAATCTTTTGGCTATTTTTTTTACATTTTGGCTATTTTTATTTTGTATTTTGGATATAAAAATAAATTTACTCCGGCAACACTGATTCTGATTGGTCGACATTAAAAATAAAATTGATAAATAAATAAAAAAATGTAAATAAATAAAATGTATATTCCTGAATTTTGTTGATCATCGCAACTGCGGTGCGGAAGTACTGAATTTTATTTTTTAAAATCAACCAATCAAAACTAAAAAAAAAAATGTGCGTAAAAAAATATTTTGTCATCCGTAATTTCACTTCACAATTTTTTCTTGAGAAAATAATTTATTTTTTATGTAATTTTTATTTTATTTCTCTCACAAGATGCAGGTTGCTGCAGGCCGTTGGTGCAACACCGTACTTGTGCAATCATTTGTTCTTAATGTTTGCGCATTTAAATATTAAGAAAAACATTCAAAAACAGCATTAAGTTCAGCGAACAATACAAAAAGAGTAAGAAACTACGCTCTAAAGAATTTTCTAGCTTTAGAAATAATTTCTCACTGCGCATCGAAAAATGAAACTAAAAAATGTTCTTCTCTTTTGAAACGAGCTATAAATTTAAAATTGATAATAATAAAATTAAACGGTTTAGGAAACTGTGTTTCATGTCGAATTGGAAATTTAGATACAAACAATCTTAAGTTCTCAAATGCGGGACAAAAGGTGTCCCGCAAGGGGTCATCGCGGGACGCTTAAAAATTAGCTGAAATGCGGGACGTCCCGCGAAATCCGGGACAGTTGGGAACCCTACTCATAACAGTTATAAACGAGAAAAAATTTTTTACGTTGCTCATAACTTTTATTTTCAAAAATTTTTTTACGTTGCCTGGTAAGAGTTATTGTAGAGAAATAAATTTTTACGTTAATTCTAACTTATAAAAATTTCATGTCACGGTGCTTGCAGTCGAAATTTTATTATAAATTTGGTAGGTATGAGAATAGGTCGTAAATTTTGTTTTCACCCTCCTACCCGCTAGTGGCGTTGGATTTTTTAAGAACACAAATTTTCGGTAAACACAACTTTCGACCTGTAACTGACCTAGAACTGACTATTAAGTCGTGCCCTTCGACTGAAAAATTTGAGCAATCTTTGGAAAGGGGGCATGGCACCGCCCATTCAATTCAGGACAAGGATAAGGATAAGGATAAGTATAAGGATAAGGATAAGAATAAGGATAAGGATAAGGATAAGGATAAGGATAAGGATAGGAATTTTCACTAACTTAAGGGGTATTTTTAAGTGAAGATTTTTGGTATGTTGTTTATAAATAAATGAGCTTGTTCGGTCAACAGTAGTACTTTGAGTAAAGCGATACACAGAAAGAAAGAACAACTTAATACCTTTCCAACAATAACACTTTCAAGTAAATCTAGAAAAAAATGTGTCTTTTAAAGCGGTTTTAAAAAAATGTCTTTTTAAAAATATCAAAAAATCCAATTTTTGGTGGTCAATAAGAGTTATAATGAAACATCATTTTTAAGTTTTTTGTATATCAAAATATTGGTATCAGTAAGAAATTTAATATTTTAGAAGATGTGGGTATGCGTTCTGTAAAAAATAAAAAGTTTCAAGCAAAAAACATGTTTTTTTTTACTAAAAAGGACCTTCAGGAGAATCAAAATTGCTTCGGCGGTTTTTCTCCGATTTGAAAAAAAGTATGCAGAAATCATTTTAATGAGCTCCTCTAACTCTTGAGACCCCGACCGGCGGAATCTAAATTTCGATCCGGTCTAGTGTGGAGGTTCAAGTATATGAAAGAGCTTATGAGGGGATAGCCAAGACAAAAACAGACTTCGCTTATCGTCACTTTCTAATAAAAAGCTTTCATTTGCATCGTTTTAAGGAGTTTTTTTACTGTATTTTTTGTTGTTTTCTTAAAATGAGTAGTTGGTTCTTCATGTGGTAAAGTTATATACAAAATTTGAATTTTTTACTTCTAAGTTTAAGAAAAACCAGAAAGAAAAGTACAACAACTGCAATTATACTACGGTTTGCCTTAACAAAAATTTTATTCTATTCAGGAGTCTAGTCCAAGTATACTTGTACTTCTCTTTCTTTTTCTAACAAACAATGCAAATACGTTTATACTAAATTGTGAAATCCGCGGTATAAACTCGCTGAAATGACATGTGAAATTACTGATATATTTTTCGAAATGAAATATCAATTTCTTCTATGCGTTCTCATACTTATGTAACTAATTTTTTTCCGAAAAATCACTTGTACTGCTGTTGCCCTAAAATACGATATAAGAATACATTAACGTTGTTTTCACTACTGCATTTTTTATGAATGCCTAAAACTCCTTATTCTTTTACTGAGAGCAAGAAAAAAAACTTACAATTGATAATCTTATACATGTTGCCGTAAAAAAAGTAACAAAGATTTTTTATTTCATATAAATTATGAGCAACGTAAAAAATTTTTTCTCGTCTATAACAGTTATGAGGCAACGTAAAAAAATAAAAATTGAAAATAAACGTTATCAGCAACGAAAAAATATTTACTTCATTCATAACTGTTATTACAGAGAAAAATTATTTTATTTTGAAAATAATAGTTATTATTGATAAATATTTTTTTTCTCACTATATAACTGTTATGGCCCAATTTTTAAAGATATTTCTTATAACAGTTATGACTCTGGTTATAATTTTAAATAGTCCTTATATCATCCGACTTTATTTTAATATTTTTTTTCATATCTAATTTTGGCAATCGACAAAATCTGCAATAATAGTTTGCATTAAATGATTTGGCAAATCATTTGGTTTGCAGAATTTAGGCCCAAATTATCTCCTAACAATCCTAAAAATACAAAATAAACCCTTACTACTTCATTATCAATACATAGCTCTAAACCAAATTTTGACAATTCATTAACTTCTTTTATTAATGTTTCGAAACATTTTTTATTACCAAATTCTTGGTTGTCTTTAGCTTCAAAAATTAAAGCTATAAAAATGTTTTCCAATTTTAATGCCAAATCTAAAGGTAATGTAGGAAAATTATAATATACTACTGATATTTTGTGCTGTCCTTTGTGTGAGCCTAATGGATTGTCCGGTTCGTAGTCATCAATGTGTAAAAACATTGGAAGTACGTCCTATCCTATTTCAGACCTATCGTAATTTTTCCGTATAGTCTTCCATCTTTAACCATTCACTGCGCTTATAATTTCGTTATTGCTTTCTAGTTTTCTAGTATTTTCCAAACAGCTTTTTAACACAGAAGGAAATTCAAAAAATGTTGATATTTAGGACTTAATAGGCATAAGAATGCCAGTTCGTTTTTTTGGACCATACTCTGTATTAAAGCTTTTATTTATTATATCAATTTTACAGTCAATTTCAAACTGGCGTGTTGTACCTATTAAATCCCTTTTTTTCAAAAGCTTAATAAGAGAGTATTCAGTTTGAAAACCTTCAAATGTTCTGTCAATAACACTTAATAGTTTGATATTTTTTTGCGTATCAGGATATGATGATGTATCAGCTTCCATGATAGTCCTTAATCCTGATGATAGTGTATTTAAAATTGTGTTTTGTAAATCTTCTTGTATTTGCAAAACTGCACTTCGACACAGATTTTTGTTGTTGTGCATTCGCAAAACAAACTGAAGTGCCGATTTTTCTACTTCCTCTTGAAATTTTTTTAATAGAACAGAAAAGGATTAATTTTGTTGTTTTTGTGATTGGTCTATTATAGGTTGTTCTATTATAGCCAATGACTCATTTTCCTCTGTTGCAGTTTCCTCTGTAATCATCCTTAAAGGTTCTGCATCGTTTTCCATTAAAGCCTATTTAATTTGTAAAACATGATAAAACAACGCCATGGCAAAATTAATTAATATAAGTTTTATTCGATAACAATGAAAATTGATGAAGGCCGGTGTTCTAGAGTTTGTATGGAATCGAAAATAGTTTTATGGTCCCGGCCATATTTGCACTCAATATGACTAATATTTTTCTTCATTTTAATGTTTTTAGATAAATACAAGTGGCAAAATCTACAAGACCGCACAGGTCCCTTGTCTTGGGAGAGCTTATAGAGCGCCATTTTTCACATAATTAAAACTATTTTATAAATTAAAAAAACATATTTTAACGAATTGAGAATGAGTTGTCACAATATACCTGAAAAGTTTAAATATTGTTTATTATTTTAACATATAACAAAATTTTAAAATATATCAAAATCTTAAAACGGCCTACATCAAAAGCCGTTTCCGCCAAGGTCACATTAAAAGTTATATAGACTATATAAGCGATATAATTTTTTGTTATATACATTTTCATTTAATATTTTTAGTCGTCTTTATAATTTATTAAATCAAATAAACTTACATTTAGTTTTGCATGGCCTTGCAAATGATGCAAATATGATGACTGGTTATTGTTCTTAAAACAGCAATCCTTTCACATACATGTGTATTCATCATGTTTTGACGTAGAATTACGTCTTACAGCGCGGTTTGTATGGGGTCGTTTTAACAGATTTTTTGAAGGTCATGCAACGTTTTTGGCGAATACTTTAGGGTATACCTACAGCCTTTAATACTTATCGTTCAAAGATAATATATATACTTACATATCAGATATATCCTACGCTGAATGAATATCTAGTTTTGGATTTTGTCACAATTATATGAAAGTCAGAAAATAGTAAAATATAAGAAGAAAAATGCATGTTTTTATATAAGAAAATCAATCATCAGCTGCTTATAATGTACAAGCTGTGCCTGCTGCTTTCTTTGTTTTTGTTTCGTTGTTTATAATTGTATTGTTTTAATTTTGCACGAACTGATTCGTTCGTATTCTATGATTCTATGGCCAATCGGATGCAGTGGGATTATCTGAGGTCACAGGTGGGTCATTGGCAATTTTATGGGTTCCATGGAACATTTGGACCAAAATGGATAATTCTATGGCCAGTCGGATGCAGTGGGATTATCTGAGGTCACAGGTGGGTCATTGGCACATTTATGGGTTCCATGGAACATTTGGACAAAAATGGATGATTCTATGGCCAATTGGATGCAGTGGGATTATCTGAGGTCACGGGCGGGTCATTGGTACTTTGATGGGTTCCATGGAACATTTGGACCAAAATTGATGATTCTATGGCCAATTGGATGCAGTGGGATTATCTGAGGTCACAGGCGGGTCATTGGTACTTTGCTGGGTTCCATGGAACATTTGGACCAAAATGGATGATTCTATGGCCAATTGGATGCAGTGGGATTATCTGAGGTCACAGGCGGGTCATTGGTACATTAATGCGTTCCATGGAACATTTGGACCAAAATGGATGATTCTTTGGCCAATCGGATGCAGTAGGATTATCTGAGGTCACAGGCGGGTCATTGGTACTTTGATGGGTTCCATGGAACATTTGGACCAAAATGGATGATTCTATGGCCAATTGGATGCAGTGGGATTATCTGAGGTCACGGGCGGGTCATTGGTACTTTGATGGGTTCCATGGAACATTTGGACCAAAATGGATGATTCTTTGGCCAATTGGATGCAGTGGGATTATCTGAGGTCACAGGCGGGTCATTGGTACTTTGCTGGGTTCCATGGAACATTTGGACCAAAATGGATGATTCTATAGCCAATTGGATGCAGTGGGATTATCTGAGGTCACAGGCGGGTCATTGGTACTTTGCTGGGTTCCATGGAACATTTGGACCAAAATGGATGATTCTATGGCCAATTGGATGCAGTGGGATTATCTGAGGTCACAGGCGGGTCATTGGTACATTAATGGGTTCCATGGAACATTTGGACCAAAATGGATGATTCTATGGCCAATTGGATGCAGTGGGATTATCTGAGGTCACAGGCGGGTCATTGGTACTTGGCTGGGTTCCATGGAACATTTGGACCAAAATGGATGATTCTTTGGCCAATCGGATGCAGTAGGATTATCTGAGGTCACAGGTGGGTCATTGGCACATTTATGGGTTCCATGGAAGATTTGGACCAAAATGGATGATTCTATGGCCAATTGGATGCAGTGGGATTATCTGAGGTCACGGGCGGGTCATTGGTACTTTGATGGGTTCCATGGAACATTTGGACCAAAATGGATGATTCTTTGGCCAATTGGATGCAGTGGGATTATCTGAGGTCACAGGCGGGTCATTGGTACTTTGATAGGTTCCATGGAACATTTGGACCAAAATGGATGATTCTATGTCCAATTAGATGCAGTGGGATTATCTGAGGTCACAGGCAGGTCATTGGTACTTTGATGGGTTCCATGGAACATTTGGACCAAAATGGATGATTCTTTGGCCAATCGGATGCAGTAGGATTATCTGAGGTCACAGGCGGGTCATTGGTACTTTGCTGGGTTCCATGGAACATTTGGACCAAAACGGCTGATTCTTTGGCCAATCGGATGCAGTGGGATTATCTGAGGTCACAGGCGGGTCATTGGTACTTTGATAGGTTCCATGGAACATTTGGACCAAAATGGATGATTCTATGGCCATTCGGATGCAGTGGGATTATCTGAAGTCACCGATGGGTTTTTGGTACTATGATGGGTTCCATGGAACATTTGGACGAAAATGGATGATTCTATAACCAATCGGATGCAGTGGGATTATCTGAGGTCGCTGGTGGGTCATTGGCACTTTTATGGGTTCCATGGAACATTTGGACCAAAATGGATGATTCTATGGCCAATTGGATGCAGTAGGATTATCTGAGGTCACAGGCGGGTCATTGGTACATTAATGCGTTCCATGGAACATTTGGACCAAAATGGATGATTCTTTGGCCAATCGGATGCAGTAGGATTATCTGAGGTCACAGGCGGGTAATTTTTTATGTAATTTTTATTTTATTTCTCTCACAAGATGCAGGTTGCTGCAGGCCGTTGGTGCAACACCGTACTTGTGCAATCATTTGTTCTTAATGTTTGCGCATTTAAATATTAAGAAAAACATTCAAAAACAGCATTAAGTTCAGCGAACAATACAAAAAGAGTAAGAAACTACGCTCTAAAGAATTTTCTAGCTTTAGAAATAATTTCTCACTGCGCATCGAAAAATGAAACTAAAAAATGTTCTTCTCTTTTGAAACGAGCTATAAATTTAAAATTGATAATAATAAAATTAAACGGTTTAGGAAACTGTGTTTCATGTCGAATTGGAAATTTAGATACAAACAATCTTAAGTTCTCAAATGCGGGACAAAAGGTGTCCCGCAAGGGGTCATCGCGGGACGCTTAAAAATTAGCTGAAATGCGGGACGTCCCGCGAAATCCGGGACAGTTGGGAACCCTACTCATAACAGTTATAAACGAGAAAAAATTTTTTACGTTGCTCATAACTTTTATTTTCAAAAATTTTTTTACGTTGCCTGGTAAGAGTTATTGTAGAGAAATAAATTTTTACGTTAATTCTAACTTATAAAAATTTCATGTCACGGTGCTTGCAGTCGAAATTTTATTATAAATTTGGTAGGTATGAGAATAGGTCGTAAATTTTGTTTTCACCCTCCTACCCGCTAGTGGCGTTGGATTTTTTAAGAACACAAATTTTCGGTAAACACAACTTTCGACCTGTAACTGACCTAGAACTGACTATTAAGTCGTGCCCTTCGACTGAAAAATTTGAGCAATCTTTGGAAAGGGGGCATGGCACCGCCCATTCAATTCAGGACAAGGATAAGGATAAGGATAAGTATAAGGATAAGGATAAGAATAAGGATAAGGATAAGGATAAGGATAAGGATAAGGATAAGGATAGGAATTTTCACTAACTTAAGGGGTATTTTTAAGTGAAGATTTTTGGTATGTTGTTTATAAATAAATGAGCTTGTTCGGTCAACAGTAGTACTTTGAGTAAAGCGATACACAGAAAGAAAGAACAACTTAATACCTTTCCAACAATAACACTTTCAAGTAAATCTAGAAAAAAATGTGTCTTTTAAAGCGGTTTTAAAAAAATGTCTTTTTAAAAATATCAAAAAATCCAATTTTTGGTGGTCAATAAGAGTTATAATGAAACATCATTTTTAAGTTTTTTGTATATCAAAATATTGGTATCAGTAAGAAATTTAATATTTTAGAAGATGTGGGTATGCGTTCTGTAAAAAATAAAAAGTTTCAAGCAAAAAACATGTTTTTTTTTACTAAAAAGGACCTTCAGGAGAATCAAAATTGCTTCGGCGGTTTTTCTCCGATTTGAAAAAAAGTATGCAGAAATCATTTTAATGAGCTCCTCTAACTCTTGAGACCCCGACCGGCGGAATCTAAATTTCGATCCGGTCTAGTGTGGAGGTTCAAGTATATGAAAGAGCTTATGAGGGGATAGCCAAGACAAAAACAGACTTCGCTTATCGTCACTTTCTAATAAAAAGCTTTCATTTGCATCGTTTTAAGGAGTTTTTTTACTGTATTTTTTGTTGTTTTCTTAAAATGAGTAGTTGGTTCTTCATGTGGTAAAGTTATATACAAAATTTGAATTTTTTACTTCTAAGTTTAAGAAAAACCAGAAAGAAAAGTACAACAACTGCAATTATACTACGGTTTGCCTTAACAAAAATTTTATTCTATTCAGGAGTCTAGTCCAAGTATACTTGTACTTCTCTTTCTTTTTCTAACAAACAATGCAAATACGTTTATACTAAATTGTGAAATCCGCGGTATAAACTCGCTGAAATGACATGTGAAATTACTGATATATTTTTCGAAATGAAATATCAATTTCTTCTATGCGTTCTCATACTTATGTAACTAATTTTTTTCCGAAAAATCACTTGTACTGCTGTTGCCCTAAAATACGATATAAGAATACATTAACGTTGTTTTCACTACTGCATTTTTTATGAATGCCTAAAACTCCTTATTCTTTTACTGAGAGCAAGAAAAAAAACTTACAATTGATAATCTTATACATGTTGCCGTAAAAAAAGTAACAAAGATTTTTTATTTCATATAAATTATGAGCAACGTAAAAAATTTTTTCTCGTCTATAACAGTTATGAGGCAACGTAAAAAAATAAAAATTGAAAATAAACGTTATCAGCAACGAAAAAATATTTACTTCATTCATAACTGTTATTACAGAGAAAAATTATTTTATTTTGAAAATAATAGTTATTATTGATAAATATTTTTTTTCTCACTATATAACTGTTATGGCCCAATTTTTAAAGATATTTCTTATAACAGTTATGACTCTGGTTATAATTTTAAATAGTCCTTATATCATCCGACTTTATTTTAATATTTTTTTTCATATCTAATTTTGGCAATCGACAAAATCTGCAATAATAGTTTGCATTAAATGATTTGGCAAATCATTTGGTTTGCAGAATTTAGGCCCAAATTATCTCCTAACAATCCTAAAAATACAAAATAAACCCTTACTACTTCATTATCAATACATAGCTCTAAACCAAATTTTGACAATTCATTAACTTCTTTTATTAATGTTTCGAAACATTTTTTATTACCAAATTCTTGGTTGTCTTTAGCTTCAAAAATTAAAGCTATAAAAATGTTTTCCAATTTTAATGCCAAATCTAAAGGTAATGTAGGAAAATTATAATATACTACTGATATTTTGTGCTGTCCTTTGTGTGAGCCTAATGGATTGTCCGGTTCGTAGTCATCAATGTGTAAAAACATTGGAAGTACGTCCTATCCTATTTCAGACCTATCGTAATTTTTCCGTATAGTCTTCCATCTTTAACCATTCACTGCGCTTATAATTTCGTTATTGCTTTCTAGTTTTCTAGTATTTTCCAAACAGCTTTTTAACACAGAAGGAAATTCAAAAAATGTTGATATTTAGGACTTAATAGGCATAAGAATGCCAGTTCGTTTTTTTGGACCATACTCTGTATTAAAGCTTTTATTTATTATATCAATTTTACAGTCAATTTCAAACTGGCGTGTTGTACCTATTAAATCCCTTTTTTTCAAAAGCTTAATAAGAGAGTATTCAGTTTGAAAACCTTCAAATGTTCTGTCAATAACACTTAATAGTTTGATATTTTTTTGCGTATCAGGATATGATGATGTATCAGCTTCCATGATAGTCCTTAATCCTGATGATAGTGTATTTAAAATTGTGTTTTGTAAATCTTCTTGTATTTGCAAAACTGCACTTCGACACAGATTTTTGTTGTTGTGCATTCGCAAAACAAACTGAAGTGCCGATTTTTCTACTTCCTCTTGAAATTTTTTTAATAGAACAGAAAAGGATTAATTTTGTTGTTTTTGTGATTGGTCTATTATAGGTTGTTCTATTATAGCCAATGACTCATTTTCCTCTGTTGCAGTTTCCTCTGTAATCATCCTTAAAGGTTCTGCATCGTTTTCCATTAAAGCCTATTTAATTTGTAAAACATGATAAAACAACGCCATGGCAAAATTAATTAATATAAGTTTTATTCGATAACAATGAAAATTGATGAAGGCCGGTGTTCTAGAGTTTGTATGGAATCGAAAATAGTTTTATGGTCCCGGCCATATTTGCACTCAATATGACTAATATTTTTCTTCATTTTAATGTTTTTAGATAAATACAAGTGGCAAAATCTACAAGACCGCACAGGTCCCTTGTCTTGGGAGAGCTTATAGAGCGCCATTTTTCACATAATTAAAACTATTTTATAAATTAAAAAAACATATTTTAACGAATTGAGAATGAGTTGTCACAATATACCTGAAAAGTTTAAATATTGTTTATTATTTTAACATATAACAAAATTTTAAAATATATCAAAATCTTAAAACGGCCTACATCAAAAGCCGTTTCCGCCAAGGTCACATTAAAAGTTATATAGACTATATAAGCGATATAATTTTTTTTTATATACATTTTCATTTAATATTTTTAGTCGTCTTTATAATTTATTAAATCAAATAAACTTACATTTAGTTTTGCATGGCCTTGCAAATGATGCAAATATGATGACTGGTTATTGTTCTTAAAACAGCAATCCTTTCACATACATGTGTATTCATCATGTTTTGACGTAGAATTACGTCTTACAGCGCGGTTTGTATGGGGTCGTTTTAACAGATTTTTTGAAGGTCATGCAACGTTTTTGGCGAATACTTTAGGGTATACCTACAGCCTTTAATACTTATCGTTCAAAGATAATATATATACTTACATATCAGATATATCCTACGCTGAATGAATATCTAGTTTTGGATTTTGTCACAATTATATGAAAGTCAGAAAATAGTAAAATATAAGAAGAAAAATGCATGTTTTTATATAAGAAAATCAATCATCAGCTGCTTATAATGTACAAGCTGTGCCTGCTGCTTTCTTTGTTTTTGTTTCGTTGTTTATAATTGTATTGTTTTAATTTTGCACGAACTGATTCGTTCGTATTCTATGATTCTATGGCCAATCGGATGCAGTGGGATTATCTGAGGTCACAGGTGGGTCATTGGCAATTTTATGGGTTCCATGGAACATTTGGACCAAAATGGATAATTCTATGGCCAGTCGGATGCAGTGGGATTATCTGAGGTCACAGGTGGGTCATTGGCACATTTATGGGTTCCATGGAACATTTGGACAAAAATGGATGATTCTATGGCCAATTGGATGCAGTGGGATTATCTGAGGTCACGGGCGGGTCATTGGTACTTTGATGGGTTCCATGGAACATTTGGACCAAAATTGATGATTCTATGGCCAATTGGATGCAGTGGGATTATCTGAGGTCACAGGCGGGTCATTGGTACTTTGCTGGGTTCCATGGAACATTTGGACCAAAATGGATGATTCTATGGCCAAATGGATGCAGTGGGATTATCTGAGGTCACAGGCGGGTCATTGGTACATTAATGCGTTCCATGGAACATTTGGACCAAAATGGATGATTCTTTGGCCAATCGGATGCAGTAGGATTATCTGAGGTCACAGGCGGGTCATTGGTACTTTGATGGGTTCCATGGAACATTTGGACCAAAATGGATGATTCTATGGCCAATTGGATGCAGTGGGATTATCTGAGGTCACGGGCGGGTCATTGGTACTTTGATGGGTTCCATGGAACATTTGGACCAAAATGGATGATTCTTTGGCCAATCGGATGCAGTAGGATTATCTGAGGTCACAGGTGGGTCATTGGCACATTTATGGGTTCCATGGAAGATTTGGACCAAAATGGATGATTCTATGGCCAATTGGATGCAGTGGGATTATCTGAGGTCACGGGCGGGTCATTGGTACTTTGATGGGTTCCATGGAACATTTGGACCAAAATTGATGATTCTATGGCCAATTGGATGCAGTGGGATTATCTGAGGTCACAGGCGGGTCATTGGTACTTTGCTGGGTTCCATGGAACATTTGGACCAAAATGGATGATTCTATGGCCAATTGGATGCAGTGGGATTATCTGAGGTCACAGGCGGGTCATTGGTACATTAATGCGTTCCATGGAACATTTGGACCAAAATGGATGATTCTTTGGCCAATCGGATGCAGTAGGATTATCTGAGGTCACAGGCGGGTCATTGGTACTTTGATGGGTTCCATGGAACATTTGGACCAAAATGGATGATTCTATGGCCAATTGGATGCAGTGGGATTATCTGAGGTCACGGGCGGGTCATTGGTACTTTGATGGGTTCCATGGAACATTTGGACCAAAATGGATGATTCTTTGGCCAATTGGATGCAGTGGGATTATCTGAGGTCACAGGCGGGTCATTGGTACTTTGCTGGGTTCCATGGAACATTTGGACCAAAATGGATGATTCTATAGCCAATTGGATGCAGTGGGATTATCTGAGGTCACAGGCGGGTCATTGGTACTTTGCTGGGTTCCATGGAACATTTGGACCAAAATGGATGATTCTATGGCCAATTGGATGCAGTGGGATTATCTGAGGTCACAGGCGGGTCATTGGTACATTAATGGGTTCCATGGAACATTTGGACCAAAATGGATGATTCTATGGCCAATTGGATGCAGTGGGATTATCTGAGGTCACAGGCGGGTCATTGGTACTTGGCTGGGTTCCATGGAACATTTGGACCAAAATGGATGATTCTTTGGCCAATCGGATGCAGTAGGATTATCTGAGGTCACAGGTGGGTCATTGGCACATTTATGGGTTCCATGGAAGATTTGGACCAAAATGGATGATTCTATGGCCAATTGGATGCAGTGGGATTATCTGAGGTCACGGGCGGGTCATTGGTACTTTGATGGGTTCCATGGAACATTTGGACCAAAATGGATGATTCTTTGGCCAATTGGATGCAGTGGGATTATCTGAGGTCACAGGCGGGTCATTGGTACTTTGATAGGTTCCATGGAACATTTGGACCAAAATGGATGATTCTATGTCCAATTAGATGCAGTGGGATTATCTGAGGTCACAGGCAGGTCATTGGTACTTTGATGGGTTCCATGGAACATTTGGACCAAAATGGATGATTCTTTGGCCAATCGGATGCAGTAGGATTATCTGAGGTCACAGGCGGGTCATTGGTACTTTGCTGGGTTCCATGGAACATTTGGACCAAAACGGCTGATTCTTTGGCCAATCGGATGCAGTGGGATTATCTGAGGTCACAGGCGGGTCATTGGTACTTTGATAGGTTCCATGGAACATTTGGACCAAAATGGATGATTCTATGGCCATTCGGATGCAGTGGGATTATCTGAAGTCACCGATGGGTTTTTGGTACTATGATGGGTTCCATGGAACATTTGGACGAAAATGGATGATTCTATAACCAATCGGATGCAGTGGGATTATCTGAGGTCGCTGGTGGGTCATTGGCACTTTTATGGGTTCCATGGAACATTTGGACCAAAATGGATGATTCTATGGCCAATTGGATGCAGTAGGATTATCTGAGGTCACAGGTGGGTCATTGGCACATTTATGGGTTCCATGGAACATTTGGACCAAAATGGATGATTCTATGTCCAATCGGATGCAGTAGGATTATCTGAGGTCACAGGCGGGTCATTGGTACATAAATGGGTTCCATGGAACATTTGGACCAAAAGGGATGATTCTTTGGCCAATCGGATGCAGTAGGATTATCTGAGGTCACAGGCGGGTCATTGGTACTTTGCTGGGTTCCATGGAACATTTGGACCAAAATGGATGATTCTTTGGCCAATCGGATGCAGTAGGATTATCTGAGGTCACAGGTGGGTCATTGGCACATTTATGGGTTCCATGGAACATTTGGACCAAAATGGATGATTCTATGGCCAATTGGATGCAGTGGGATTATCTGAGGTCACGGGCGGGTCATTGGTACTTTGATGGGTTCCATGGAACATTTGGACCAAAATGGATGATTCTTTGGCCAATTGGATGCAGTGGGATTATCTGAGGTCACAGGCGGGTCATTGGTACTTTGATAGGTTCCATGGAACATTTGGACGAAAATGGATGATTCTATGACCAATCGGATGCAGTGGGATTATCTGAGGTCGCTGGTGGGTCATTGGCACTTTTATGGGTTCCATGGAACATTTGGACCAAAATGGATGATTCTATGGCCAATCGGATGCAGTGGGATTATCTGAAGTCACAGGCGGGTCATTGGTACTTTGATAGGTTCCATGGAACATTTGGACCAAAATGGATGATTCTATGTCCAATTGGATGCAGTGGGATTATCTGAGGTCACAGGCAGGTCATTGGTACTTTGATGGGTTCCATGGAACATTTGGACCAAAATGGATGATTCTATGGCCAATTGGATGCAGTGGGATTATCTGAGGTCACAGGTGGGTCATTGACACATTTATGGGTTACATGGAACATTTGGACCAAAATTGCTAATTCTATGGCTAGTCGGATGCAGTGGGATTATCTGAGGTCACAGGCGGGTCATTGGTACTTTGATGGGTTCCATGGAACATTTGGAACAAAATGGATGATTCTTTGGCCAATCGGATGCAGTGGGATTATCTGAGGTCACAGGCGGGTCATTGGTACTTTGATGGGTTCCATGGAACATTTGGAACAAAATGGATGATTCTTTGGCCAATCGGATGCAGTGGGATTATCTGAGGTCACAGGCGGGTCATTGGTACTTTGATAGGTTCCATGGAACATTTGGACCAAAATGGATGATTCTATGGCCAATTGGATGCAGTGGGATTATCTGAGGTCACAGGCGGGTCATTGGCAATTTTATGGGTTCCATGGAACATTTGGATCAAAATGGATGATTCTTTGGCCAATCGGATGCAGTAGGATTATCTGAGGTCACAGGCGGGTCATTGGTACTTTGATGGGCTCCATGGAACATTTGGACCAAAATGGGTGATTCTTTGGCCAATTGGATGCAGTGGGATTATCTGAGGTCACAGGCGGGTCATTGGTACTTTGATGGGTTCCATGGAACATTTGGACCAAAATGGATGATTCTTTGGCCAATCGGATGCAGTGGGATTATCTGAGGTCACAGGCGGGTCATTGGTACTTTGATAGGTTCCATGGAACATTTGGACCAAAATGGATGATTCTATGGCCAATTGGATGCAGTAGGATTATCTGAGGTCATAGGCGGGTCATTGGTACTTTGCTGGGTTCCATGGAACATTTGGACCAAAATGGATGATTCTTTGGCCAATCGGATGCAGTAGGATCCATGGAACATTTGGACCAAAATGGATGATTCTATGGCCAATCGGATGCAGTGGGATTATTTGATGTCACAGATGGGTCGTTGGCATTTGTATGGGTTCCATGGAACATTTGAACTAGAATGGATGATTATATGGCCAATCGGATGCAGTGGGATTATCTGAGGTCACAGGTGGGTTATTGGTACTTTCACGTGAATACGAACTTCACGTGTAGTTCGTGAATTAAATACACGTGTAGTTGAGGTTCGTGTTACCACGTGATTTTTTTAAAAACACGTGAACACGTGCTTACGTGAAACTGGAAGTTCTAGTTCGTATTGGTAGCATTGTAAGCACTGGTTCGCATTGGGCTTATGTATGCACTACTGTTTTAGTTTACTAAGTGCTCTATTTTGAAACCAGAGGTCATGAACCTCTTTTCAACTCAGTCAATGAACTCAAACTTTTAAATTTAACGAAATGAATCTGTGATCCGGCAAGATTTAACTCTTATGAAAAAAACGAGTTGGATAATATTTCGTTTTATGCTTTTACCCAATATATGGCGTAAAATTTTAAGTTTTGTTTTTAATGCAAATTAATTTGGATCCCACATTCCACTAGCACTAGCCTAGCACTAGCCTGTAGTTCGCAAACTATGCATCGAACAGAGACGAAAGTGTAGCTCGCAAACTAAATATCGGACAGTGACGAGAGTGGCACTAATAGAGAGGATATGTGCTCAGCTTGAAATATAGTTACCAAACGATTTTTTAAAAAATCGGGATTTTAATTTTAATTTGAAATTAGTAGCTAAAGTAACTGTAGCTCGGAAGCTATATATATATCGGACAGAGACGAAAGTTCATTTGCTTCGCCTTCTTTTCAACTAAGTCAATGAACTCAACCTATCAAACTTAACGAAATGATCGAAAAAATTTGAAATTTTGCTTGTTTCTTGTTGCTTGCTCATTTAATCATGCTTCCTTTTATCTTTTTCTTTGTTTTGGCCTCCATAAGTAGTCCATAAATGAGTGTTATTAATTTTGTTATTAATTTTTGGAAGATCAATAAAAAATATGTGCAAAATAGACAAAACAGTCGGACCAAAGAGACAAAATAGAAGAGGTTACAACTTAAGGAACAAACAAGTTATGCGTAAGCATACAAAAGTTTCAGAGAGAAGTCAACGAAAAGTATATAAAAGTTAAAAAACACTAAATTAAAAACAAAGTAAGCATGAAAAAAAATTTCAATATAAATCGATTCGAACGAAATGACAAATAAAAAATAATTTGTGTTTGTCAAAAAAGATTGCCAACTCATATTACAAAAAATATTTTCTTTAAGTTGGTAAATGCATTCATGCTTTATGATTCAAAAACAAACCTCGCTTAATAAATTAATCCTGTCTAAAACATATATTTTTTACTGATTTTTAATAAAATTTCTGTACATAAGCGTTTAAATCAAAATTTAAATTATTTTTTAAACAGGTTGCAACCCTTTTCTGCTTAGCAATACACGGTGTCGGGCGCTCACTCTCAAGTTTTGAAAAGTAAACGAAAATTGAGAAACTGAACGAAAAATTGCTTACGCAGAACTTGGGCGACTCAATATATTTCTGAGCAAGTATGTTCTATTACTCTCTAGCTTTTGTATGCTTACGCATAACTTGGTTGAGCCTTTAAACGGAATTCTACGTCTACACTTACGATACTATCGAAACTGTTTCTTTTTTTAGTCCATGGAAAGATCGTAGATGCCTTCCTAATATTTTTGCTGCTTGAAAATTTTGGCTGCATTTTTGGCATTTCTGCTTTTTTCTTTTAAATTATAATTTATCTAATTAAAATATATTTCTTAAATGCAATATAATTACCTATATTTTTAGTTATTCTTCCCGTGAATTTTTTTCCTGTGCAATTCAATTGGATCCAATTTTATTGAAGCTCTTCTTTTTTCTTCTTTATTCCTGCACAAAAATTATTTTTTCTTTCTTGCTGCTCTATAGAGTTTTCGAATTTTCAAATTGAAAATAAGATTTGTAAATTCAACAATAAATAAAAACAACAATAAATTTAACAATTTCACAATAATGATTGTCAATTTATAAAATGAAACAATTAAGACTCAAAACATAAAGAAATTTTTAACAAGGCAATTGTTAAATTTATTAACATCATAATTGTTGAATTTCAACAATAATTTTTGGAGAGTGTGCTTGTGTTGTTGCTTGGTTTGCTGAAAATGGGCATAAAAATAAACTCGTAGTTTTTTATTTGAATCAATGGCATAAATAAGAAATGCCTTATTCCATTGACTCTGATCGAGATCCAATTATGAGCTGCTTATGTGCTCAATGGACAACTATGCGCACTGCAATCACTTATAAGTGCTGCTGCAATTGCTCACTTTGATTCGTTGCAACGTTTCGAAGAATACTTCTATCCGAGTTCCTTAAGTTTTTAACGTCTGATGCCTCAGTTCTGTGCACTGTATGCCGAGTGTACTCTTTCAAAGGTAAATTAATAAACAGTCCGTTAAACATGGTGATAAAATAATATTCATCAGTCAAATGAATCCAATACATGAACAGGTATGAATAGAAAAGACACATAAACATGCAAATTATTAAAAAAAAAATTTTAAACATATTTGATTTAATATTAATTTGAGTGAATTTTTACGTTTGACCAAAAATTAAAAAAAAAGTGCAATGCAAAATCTTAGAATCACATCGCTCATATTGGTCTCAAAAAGCCTAAATTGGGGAATCTGTGCCTGACGTACACACACACACACACACACACACACACACACACACACACACCGCAGGGGGGATCAATTTTCAGATCCTTCGGGCCTAACAACCCCGCGGACCCCAGTTACACAAATCCAGGCGCGTCTGTCCCATATTGGGCGGCTTCCTGGTCTGCGTCGGTACCGCATCGGTCGGCAGTCTTTTCAACCTGTCCGGAGGTTAAAACGGAATTATGCTAAGAAAACAAAAAAAAAAAAAAAAAAAAAAAAAAATAAAACAAAAAAAAAAAATTAAAAATTAAAAATAACACAAAAAAAAAACAAAAAAAAAAAAAAAAAAAAAAAAAAAAAAAAAATAAAACAAAAAAAAAAAAAAAAAAAAATACAAATAACAATAAAAAAAAAAAAAAAAAAAAACAAAAAAAAAAAAAAAAAAACAAAAAAAAATACTGAAAATCAATTTAAAAAAAAAAAAAAAAAAAAAAAAAAAAAGAAAACCACCCTTCAAAACCAAGAGCGTCTGACCCAAAGTGGGCGGCTCCTTGGTCTGCGTCTGTACCGTAGCGGTCGGCAGTTTTAAAAACCTGTCCGTAGGTATAAAAGGATATGGGTTGGTCCCCTGAAAATAAACCAGAAAGCACAAATGTCGGCTAATAACAAAATTACTCCAGGTGGCAACCACAGTAGTGGAAATCCACCCGTGGAAACTCCCACGGTAGAGGCAAGGATTCTGGAGGCCTCAACCAACATTGTGCACACGACAGCAGTATCGGTGACTGTAGGGAGTGAGCAAGCGGGCTTCCAGTCATCGTCATTTAATGACCGCAATGCTACGGCGGTGGCTAACTTGGCTGCCGTAGCAGATAATGCTACAAGGAAAAATAAAAATGAAATTCAAAAAGGCGGCACTCCAGGTTCATCATATGGATGGGAAACTCAGAACCCATTCAAGGGAACCCCTAGAGTTGCGCGTTCTCCCCAGAAGGCGGCTGATAGATCGATTGAGCGGTCACGCTCATCGCCTCCATCACTACCAGTAACACACCATGCTCAAGATACGACGGAAAGTGATCTACTAACCGTCAAAATCCAGGAGCTGGTGAAAATGATGGCCCTCCCACGAAGAAGCATCCACCAGCCTCTAAGAGACCTCGTGGACGAAATTGCAGCATTGCACCAAAAGGCGTGCAAAGTGCGGCATGAACGGGACTCCGCCGGGACTCAATCAAAACCGAAGCCGCCAACAAGAAGAAATGTGGAAACACAAACAGAGCCGACACTAGCCCCCATGGAAGGTGCTGGCTCTACCAAGAGACCAAGGGGAGAACAGCGCGAACCACAATCGCCAACTCCATCCGCTAAAAAGAGGAAGCATAAAACGCCCCCTCAAGGCCAATCTGAGGCTAAGATTTCTGAGGTAAAAGCCAGCCAGGGCCAATCAAAAAAGAGCGCAACCGCGCCCAAGGGCAAAAAGCTCCCACGTGAGGAAGTGGTTCAGCTGGGTTCAAATAACGAATCCAGCTCAAAGAAACTACCAGCAATGGAGAATACTCTCACTCCAGTTGAAAGAACAGTCCAAAACAATAAGTGGACAAAAGTGCAGAGAAAACCTAGGAAAAAACCTAGGAAAACAAGGAAGAGACCACCTCGAAAGGATGCAATCGTTATAAGAACGACAGGCTCAGTTTCCTATGCTGATATCCTTAGACAGGTGAAGGCTGAACCCCAACTAAATGAGTTGAGTCAAAACGTCTGCGGCGTAAGAAAAACTGCCAAAGGAGAGCTATTACTTCTCCTAGAGAAAAACTCAGACCCTGCATCCGGAAAGCTCCAAAATGCAGTCCAAACGGTGCTCGGAACCAACGTCGAAGTTAAAATCCTAACCGAAATGGTGCAAATAGAGATAAAAGACATCGACGAGGTCACCACGAAGAAGGAAGTACTTGATGCACTACAAAACCAATTTGCTGTGCAGAAAGTCTTGCCATCCAACATACTCAGCTTACGCAGAGCATATGGGGGCACCCAAACAGCAACATTAAGTTTGCCACCCGAAAGCGCCTCAGAGCTGACTAAGGCTGGCAAGATTAGAATTGGTTGGGTTGTGTGCCGCATACGACATAAAACAACCCCCAAGAGATGCTTTAAATGCATGGACTTTGGTCATGTAGCATCAAAGTGCAAGAGTGAAGAGGACTGCACAAAGACCTGCTTTAGGTGCGGCAGCTTGAACCACCGAGCCAAAGAGTGCAAAAACGCTGCAATATGCACGCTCTGCCTACGGAAAAAGAAGCCTGACACAAGGCATGCAACAACAAGCACTAAATGCCCGTTCTATCAGAAAGCTTTACGAGAGACTAAGGCTAGATGAGGTTTTATCAGCTTAACCTCAATCACTGCGAAGCTGCACATGACCTCTTGAAGCAAAACGTACGTGAAGAAAACGCTGATGTAGCCATACTCAGCGAACCATATCGTACTGACACCTCTGGATACCAGATCAGTGATAGATCCGGGAAAGCATCCATATGGAGTTGTGGCCGACGACAGCATCAAATTAGAGAGACAAAATCTATGAACTACTTCGTGAGGGCTAAACTGGGTGGATTCTATGTCTATAGTTGCTATCTCCCCCTAGCCTTACTCTACAAGAAGCCACGAATGTTCTAGAAGAAATAGCAGAGGATGCCGTCGGAAAGCACCCACTAGTAATTGCAGGTGACTTTAATGCATGGTCAACTGACTGGAGATGTACAAGAACAAACTCGAGAGGTCAAGCACTTCAAGAGGCGTTTGCGATCCTAGATATCGCCACGCTTAACTCTGGACGGCAAAACACCTTTGAAAGAGCTGGGTATGGTTCCATAATTGACCTTACCTTCGTAAGTAGCAGCTCACTACCAAAAACTGCCTGGAGCGTAACCGGACACTATACCGGAAGCGATCACCACGCAATTATATTCAGCATGGGAGACTCCGACAGAAGAAGGGCGAGCACTAACCAGAACAAATATAAAGAAAGCACCCTGGACACTGGTATCCTAGAAGTCATGCTTTCAGATATGTCAGTAACGGGCTCTGCAAGTGACAAAGTTTCGCAAGTGATGGCAACTATTAAAGCAGCATGTGACGCCGCGATGGTTAAAAAGGGTAGAGGTAACAATCGCCGAGCTCCAGTCTACTGGTGGACTGAGGAAATTTCCAGCCTGCGAAGGTGCTGTATAAGAGCGAGACGAACATACTACCGCTCGAGAGGTACTGATGAATTTCTACCAAACCAGTTGCGTTTTAAAGCCGCTAGAATGGAGCTAAAAAAAGCTATAAAAAGCAGCAAATCCCATTGCTTCAATCAAATCTGTGACGATGCTGAGCAACAGCCATGGGGCTTTGCGTATAAGCTTGTTATGAAGAAGCTTTCGGTGTTTAGACAACCAACACCCACGTGTCCCGTACTGATGCGGAATATAGTTCACACACTATTTCCACAACAGTCCGACACGCCAGCAATAAACAGAGGAGATGAAGTAGAGTTGCAAATTTTCAAAATGTAACCAATGAGGAGCTCCTAAAAATAGCAAAAGAAGTTGTGGATAAAAAGGCCCCCGGACCTGACGGAATCCCAAACAAGGTGCTTAAGTTGGCGATAATGCAGAAAATAGAGGTGTTTGTTAACCTGTACAATGCGTGCCTAAAAGAAGGCGTCTTTCCACAAATGTGGAAGAGGCAAAGACTGGTGCTAATCCCGAAGAATACTAATTCCTCAGAGGACCCATCGGCGTATCGTCCGCTTTGTATGCTCGATACTGCCGGCAAAATCCTAGAACGGTTGATAAGCAATAGGCTCCAGGCGTCTATTAAAGATGCGGGGGACCTTTCTAACCAGCAGTTCGGATTCCGCAAGGCCCGATCAACTACAGATGCCATTGGAGCCGTAAAAAATATGGCGCTTAATGCAATTGCAGGCACTCGATGGATGCACGGTGATAAAGAGTACTGTTTAGTTACAACACTCGATATCAAAAACGCCTTTAATACTGCTAACTGGACCAAAATATTGGAGGCGATTGCTCACTTTGGTGTCCCTTTCTACCTTCGTAGAATTATCCGAGACTACCTCGAGGATAGAATTCTCCACTACGAAACAGAAGTGGGCTCAGAACGGTATAAGATCACAGGCGGAGTGCCACAAGGATCAGTGCTGGGTCCAGTTCTATGGAATATAATGTATGACGGAGTCCTGCGTCTACAGCTGCCGGATAGAGCCCACATTATCGGGTTTGCAGATGACATTGCCCTCATAGTCGTAGCAAAGCATTTGCACGAAGTGGAGCACAAGTGCAACCAAGCGGTAATGGTAGTACAGCAGTGGCTGAACACAGCGGGGCTCTGTCTGGCAGAGCACAAAACGGAGACAGTACTAATAAGCAGCCGGAAAGTCGTTGAGTCTGCTAAAATATCGGTTGGTGACCATACAATTGTATCGAAACCATTCGTTAAGTACCTTGGCGTCATGATTGACCATAGGCTGAATTTTAAGCAGCATCTCACATACGCAAGCGAAAAAGCGGGAAGCGTTGCTGCAGCGTTAACAAGGATTCTATCGAATACCAGAGGCCCTAGACAAAACCGTAGACGGCTTATTGTCACTGTCGTTAGATCAATACTCTTGTACGCAGCCCCCATATGGGCTGAGGCTACCAAATCTAGCTCCTATTTACGAAGCATAGATTCGGTTTATCGCATCTGCGCACTAAGAGTATGCTGTGCATTCCGAACTGTCTCTTCAGACGCAGCACTGGTTGTGGCGGGAACTCCCCCTCTAGATCTTCTAGCGACTGAGAGCGTGATATATGGCTCACTCCCAAGCGACTTGCCTAAATCCTCAAAACGTAGGATAACACGTGACCGCAGTGTGGCGATGTGGCAGATGCGCTGGGTGGCATCACACAAGGGACGATGGACGCAACGTCTTATTCCAAATTTGGAACCATGGCTGAATAGACGACACGGTGAGGTAGACTACTATCTCACCCAAATACTTACTGGGCACGGCTGCTTCAAATCGTACCTACATAGATTCAAGCACGAAGAAAATCCTTTCTGCAGTTTCTGTACAAGAAATGTTATTGAAGATGCAGAGCATGTTTTCTTTGACTGCCCAAAGTTTAACCCAGAAAGACTAGAGCTAAGCAATAAAGTAGGTAGGTCGCCAACAGTGGAAACTTTGGTGGACATTATGCTTACCTCAGAAGGAAACTGGACCTCAGTTTGCAACACGGCATGTGCAATAATGAAAGAATTGCGCCGAGTAGAAAGACTTCGTAACGCAATAAGAAGTATATAGGAGTAAAGAATACTCAACCTTGCCAGGGGGTTTGAACATAAACGTTCATCTTGCTAGGGACCGTAGTCGACGTTGCAAGAAGAGACCGCAGGGGTCAGACCATGCGCCTGCGGGAAGGGATCAGCTCCCGAAGCGGTCTCCCCCCGTAGAATAAACATTTTAATTTTGAAAAAAGGAGAGCAACCAATTCAGCATGGCTGCTAAGCTAGTGGACGGTAGTTCTTGTTTTAGATTAGTATTGGGTGTCTGTACCAGAGTGCAAGTATCCTACACGGATAATAGAAGGGGTACATAGAAACATGACAATACTAACGACAGCTGACTAGTGAGCTATAGGTGCTCAGTCCTCCCTCCTTCCGAAGCAATACTTTACGGTAGTCCCGGGGGGATATAGGGGTCAGATGAAGAGGTGTTTTTAGCGGATTAAAGTCCCGCACTCAGGCTTTCGATGCTTTTCATCTCACGGGGAAAAAAAAAAAAAAAAAAAACAAAAAACACACACACACACACACACACACATACATACATTTAGGCTGATTTGCTATTCCCTTAAAAAATGTTTGCAACAGGTACTTTTTAATTTTATTGCTAGTAATTTTGAATATATTTAAAAATTCATCACATTGCCTTTGCGTTTCATTTAAACTAATTTTAAAGTAATTGGCATTTTTCACTAAAATGGCGAAATTCGAATGGTCGCGCGATCTAGTTTTAAATTTAATTTATTTTTTGCAGGAAAATCAAAACCTGTATAATTTTCATCGTAAAGATTACATAAACAGGATCAAACGTGCTGATACATTAAATTCAATTTTAAGGGAATTACTTTCCCTTAATAAAACCATTACGCTCGAGGCTATTAAATCTAAAATTCGCAATTTGAGGACGCAGTATATAAGAGAGTTTCGTGCTGTAGAGATTTAAAAAAAAAGTGGATCAGGAACGGAGGAAATTTACACTCCAAAGCTGTGCTGTTTTGACCAGCTGCATTTCCTGAAAAACCATATTCAAATACGTCCGTCAACCTCTAACATTCCTTCGGTAAGTGCATATCGCAACTTTTTATAACCTTTTTATTGCCCTATTGCTGAAATAAAATTGAATTGACTTTTGCTTCCATAGGAGATATATAACGTTGCAAACATGCAACTTAAGGCAGCAAACTTTTATTTTATTTTTGCATTTCTATTTGATTTTAATTTTAACTTAATTTAAATAATATATAAGCTGTCGGAAATGATTTTTTTTTTGCATACTCTTTTTTTTCAATGGCATGGCAATGGTTGAAATTACGGTTAATGGTTAAATTTGATAATATATGAAAATAACATCTTAAAATTTTTAGCAGGACAATTATTCTTGCGAAGATGAAGATGAGAGCGGAGCAGAAGGAGTTCCTGCAGAAAGAATATGTACTAAAAGAAAAAAAGTTAGTTATTTTACAATATTAACTAATGTAATAATTTATTTAATATTAAGTTAAAAAGAACACAAAAATTAGATAAAAGCGATTAGATATTTTAAAACCTTATAGCATTTTCTTTTCTCAAAAAAATTTTGAATTTTTTCTGCCCTGTTTGATTTTTTTTTTCATTTTTTTCGTTCTTTTCTCAAATAAAATTCTGACCTTTGAAATTGAATCGTGTTCATTTCTCGAAAATTTTGACCTTAAAAGTAGAAAAAATGCAGAATTTCTGCCCTCTCTACTCCGACGGTTCGAAAAAATCTGACCACAATTGCTACCAACTGAATAAACAAAATAAATGACATATGTGAAAAATAGTTAACGTTACCATTGACAGTTCAGAAAAGATTGAGCTCATCTACGGAAAACGTCAAAATTTTTCCATAAAAAAAAAAATTTTTTTTAGTGGGAAAAAATTTTTGAATTTCAAGTTTTAAAATTTTTTTATCTCTAATACTTTTGAAGTTTTTCAAAAAGGGTGCCAACTCGAAAACATTAAGAAATAATTTTGCATTTTTTGTGATCTATTCTCAGCTAAAAGCAGGTCAGAATTCTGTGGAGCCAGGTCAAAATGGCAAAAATTCTGCATCTTCAGAGGTCAGAATTTTTCGTTGAGAAAAGAAAACGCTATTAGCCCATTAATTAAATAGATTAACATTAAAAAAGAATTAAGTTCATAAACAAATTATGCTGTTACGTATGCAGCTAATATTGTGGTTAATACAATTGACGCTCTTGTTCATCATGCAGGTGATATTGTTTTTGTTGAAACTGATGTTGCTGAGGAAGCTGATGTTGCTGTTGAAGCTGATGTTGTTGCTGTGGAAGCTGATGTTGCTGTGGAAGCTGATGTTATTCCTGTGGAAGCTGATGTTGCTGTGGAAGCTGATGTTGTTGCTGTGGAAGCTGATGTTGCTGTGGAAGCTGATGTTGTTCCTGTGGAAGCTGATGTTGCTGTGGAAGCTGATGTTGTTGCTGTGGAAGCTGATGTTGTTCCTGTGGAAGCTGATGTTGTTGCTGTGGAAGCTGATGTTGCTGTGGAAGCTGATGTTGTTGCTGTGGAAGCTGATTTTGTTGTTATTGCAGCTGACATTGCTGAAGATCCATTTTGTTGTTGATGAGGATTGTTGATTGTCTAAAACTTGTTTTGTAGAGTGCGTCATGGGTGAGCAAAAAATTGTTGAGAACACAGCAAGCTAAAGCAATAATTTCCACATTTTCGACCAGTAGATTCATTGAGGTTTGAAAAACTCTAAATCTGCTTGATAAAATTCCGAAGGCATGCTCAACAACGTGTCTGGCTCGAGAAGTTCTATAATTAAATATTTTTTTCTCTTTGCTCATTGTGTGGTATGGATATGGCTTCATTAAGTGCTTTTGTAGAGGAAACGCATCATCTCCAACTATGACATATGGAAGAACTCTATTATTTCCAATAATTTTGTCTTTCGGAAAGTGATAGACAGCACTGTCAATTATATTTTTAAGGCTACTTTGGGCCAACACACCAGCATCATGCCAACACACCTACGTCAATGTAGATGAAACGGCAGTTTGCATCAACGAGTGCAAGCAAAATAATGCTATTGCTTCCTTTATAGTTATGGAAGTACGCTCCGTCTTTACGTAGAGAAAGAAAATTGATGTGCTTTCCATCGAGGGCTCGTAAGCAATTTGGAAAATGCCATTTTATTGAGAAGTCATCACTAATTTTTTCCCAATCCGTTGTAGTGTTAGGAAACTATAAGTTAAAATAAATAGTAACACATGTTATTTTTAAAACATATTATTTTATTTAAACATATTTAAGCCTTGTTGACTTTCAGAGAGCTAATGATCTGAATCCTATTCAAATGCAGCTGATGGGTGTAAAAGAAATCCTATCAAAAAAAGCTAAAACTAACTATGCGTGGCTCGGAACTCAAGTTGTTTTTGATTTAAATAAAATGCAATCGGAAGATATCCAAAATGAGTGCAGATGGGCCATACAAGCTGTGTTAAAGGAACATAAAAAGGAACATTCAAAAAGATAAAGTGTTACGCAAGAGTATCCCACCTTCCACACCAGAAGTTTACAAAAATGTAGGCGAGATGGCCACCCCATTTGTCTCCGAATTAATACCATCATTAAAGTTTACCCCATCAGCAAGTGAGCCTTGCGGTAAAGATAAAGCTATATGCAAGAGTATCCCACCTTCTACACCAGAAGTTTACAAAAATGTAAGCAAGATCCCCCAGCAGTCTCGGAATTAATGCCATCATTAAAGTATACCCCATCAGAAAATAAACCATTCGATAAAGATAAAGCTATGAGCAAGAGTATCCCACCTTTTACACCAGAAGTTTACAAAAATGTAAGCAAAATGGCTACCCCAGCAGTCTCGGAATTAATGCCAGCATTTAAGTCTACCCCATCAGCAAATAAACCATGTGATTTGAGACCAGCTCAAAAAATTAAAATTCTGAACATTATTCAGCCTCACTCTCTTCCAACTGCAACGCAAAATACACAAAGTTCACAAAGCAATTTAAATTTGTCAATGCACAGCATTTTTGATGATTTACAGTACGACTTTGAATGAATTCAAATGTTGTTTCCTTATATATATTTTCATTATTCTAATTATCTTTTTATTAATTTTAATCAATTAATCAAATTAATTTTTATTTGTTGTTTTGAGTTTAAGGTTAATTTTAAGCTGGCAGGTGGAACGAAAAATTAAAAATACATATTTAGCCCAATCATGAAAAATTGTTCCCTCGGAATTGGAAAAGGGAGTTTTTAAGATAAAGCAGAAGAACTTTTTGAATATTTTGAATGTAAATTTGATAATAAACCGTCAATGTGAGTGTTACCCCAAAAAATTGTGATGTATTTATCTGCTTTCTTAAAAATGAAAAATCACTTTTCCAATTCAGAGGAAAAAATTGTTCATGATTGAACTGAATATCTTTCTAGAAGTAATTTTACACTCATTGTTGAAGATCAAGGTGGCATCCATGATGCTGGTAAAGCAGTTTGATTTCCAGCCACACAATACAGATGCTTATGTTTATGTTTATGTTATATATTGTCACTATATTCAAATTTATATTGGGTGCGTTTCTAATACAAAATTTTTCGCAACAGTTGCACAACTGTTGAGTAAAATGTCTTCTGAACGGCAATAATCAGTTTCCGCTACTCACAACATGTTGTGAATTTTGGGAGCGCTTTATTTTTCCGCTACATTTACTCAACATGTTGTAATTTTCAATTTGACATATTCACATAGTTTGACACAGTTAAAAGTGATAATTCTTTAATGAAAATATTAATTATCTCGTCTAAATTCATATATCCAATAGTTATTAAAATTTTCGCGCTCAAATAAGTCAATTTTTGGAAGTGTTTACAGAAAATGAAAATAACCGTTCAGAAGACACACAACATGTTGTAAACATGTTGTATGTATCACTTTCCGCTACTTCTGTCTTAGAAACGCAGCCATTATGTTTTCCTGTATTCTGTTAGTTGATTTAGCTGTTTCTGCAAAGTTATAAATATGCGTAGTTCGTTTAATTTTTGTACCATTTTTTAAAAAACCCAAGAGCGCATAAGAAGTAAGTTAATGAAAAAAGCAAATGTTAACTTTCAACTGATAAATTGTACATCTTTTCAGAGAATAAACCACCGTAAAATAAATTAAGCAAGTGTGTTCAAAATCAAACATTTATTTTTAAGTTTATGTTTTGCTTTAGATTCAAAAGGTCACACTCATATTAAATGGTTAATACAAAAAGGAGATGCTGTGTGTCAAAAGTTGATTTATAATAAGTCTACGTACTCAACTGTTGTTAGTAAATTTAATTGTTAGTACTAAACTTACTTTTAAATATTCAGCTTTTAAATTATTCCAAATGGCTTTACAAACTTCTGGAATGCATCGACAAAGAAACGCCTCAGAGAGCTTCGACTGATAACTCAGGCTCTTATAAGTTTCGCCTTTACCAAGAAGCCTAAGGGTAACTGAAAGCTTTTCAGAGCAAGATTTTGAATCGCTCATCAGCGTATCTTGTCTTTTTATATCATTCTTTATTGATGACAAGAGCATTTCAAATTTAGGTTCATTCATTCTTAAAAAGTTTTTGTAGGATGCCGGGTCCTGTATGTTCAACTCCTTGTTGACATACAGAATCCTTTAGAATCTCTCTCAAGTCTCCAGGGCTTAATCCAAATCCTTTTTTTCTTATTCGAACGAGTTTTTGATGCTGTGCTGCAACAATCCAATAATTTGGCTACCACTTCTTCGTCATCGCTGTTATTAAAAGGATCTAATTCCTCAATAGCAAGAGAAGCGCAATCCAGAAGCTCTTTTACTATATTTTGGTTGTTCATGCTTAAGCTGCTGCTGATGTTGTTGTAGCTTTCTAAATTACTAAAATAATGTCATTGTTACTAAAAAAGCTGTTGTTAATGATGTGTTGACATGGTACCTGCTGAAGATGATGATAGGCTAGATGCTGTTGCAGTCCCTCGCACTGTTGATGATGATGGTAAATTGATTCAGTTAATAGCTGATGTTGTTGATGAGGAAGCTGCTTTTGTTGTTGAAGCAGCTGACGTTGCTGAAGATCCGTTTTGTTGTTGATGAGGATTGTTGTTGCTGAAGAAGCTGATATTGTTGTTGATGAAGCTGATTTTGTTGTTATTGCAGCTGATGCTGATGCGAAAGCTGATGTTGTTGCTAAAGAAGAGATTTGTTGTTGGTGAGGATTGTTGTTGTTGCTTGTTGATGTCTTGCCAATATTATTGGTAGCTTATACGGTCACCGATTCTTATTCCTTATTTTTTGTTAATATTTTTATATTTCATAGAATTATGAAAATATTTTTCAACGCAAATGTTTTAAATCGCTTTAAAATTAAAAATTCAAATGTCAATTCAAAAACAATCACGAATCTCTTCAGAAATCTCTTGAAGTTTCATCATGTAATTTGACGATGAAACTTTAAAAGAGAATTTCAAAAAAGTTTCATGCGACTAGTTTTACTGTATAAATCCCCTCTTGTATAAATCCCCTATATCCATTCCAGCTGAGCCGTCAAAATTAAACATGACACATGATAATGGCCACATTCAAATACTTTACTTTTTTGACCCTTCGGGTAGCAACCCATTCAGTGAAACTTGGCTGAGCAATGTTTTCAATGAATTAAAGTTGTACAATTGATAAGATGTACGGTTATGTGCGAAATATCTTTGCAAACTTTCTTTGAGTAAGAATTTTCTATTTTTGATTGAACATTTAAGTTGTCAACTGTTGAGTATGCTGAATGTGGCCAATAATGAATTGACAAAAAATAAATCAAACGTCAAACGAAATCATCTAAGCCCAGTGTGAAAACTTTTGTACAATTTCGAAATTATCTCACGAGATTACATAATTTTATCTCAGTGTGAACATAGTATCAAGTGTTAAACAGTTATTAATTTTTACAAAATATTAAATGACCTTATTTTTAATTTGTCATTTATTACATATTACAACAAACAAATAAAAAACGAATCGCTAGTTGAAACTCAGCCAATTGTTCACAAAAAAAGTCTTCCGGCACATCGTTAGAATTAGCTAGAAGATTTGGTACAGCAACACACAAATACCATCCGCTGGAATAGGAATTACATAAGAAAGAAAGTTATAAAATATACTCTGATTACTTACAAGGAGATCAAAGAATTTTTAAATTTGCTTTATTTTGTTTATTTTTAATTTATAAAACACACAATTTAAAAGCAAAGGATCTGATTGCTGTTTTTTTTTTTTAATTCCAAGTATTTTTGTATTCACAAATGAATGCATCTGAACAAATACAAACTACATATAACTACATCGTGTAGTATTAATTATTCAAGTGTTAATACTGTAAAAAGAATAACTACATTTGTATTTAAAAATAAATAAAACTGCATATTTTTAAAATAAAAACACGTTGTGCAGTAAATTTTAAATGTCGCCTGTAAAAATATAAATAATTGCTCATTCTATATCTATATCTATATCGACGACAGTAACATATATATTCACCAAATTCACCGGCACGATTACGATTTCCGGGGCGCCGCGATTTGAAGATGTTTTCTGGTAGAGAACAACAAAAAAACATGATTCGCCGAACAGAAAATCGATAACTCTATTAGTTATCGAGTTATCGATTTTTCAAAAAAATTTTTTGTTAAAAGATCTGTTCAAAAAACATCTATATCTTTGCCATTACTCAATGGATCTCTTAGTTTGATATGTCAATTGAAAGATCATTAAATGACCTTTCAAATATATTTGTTATAAATATCATTGCTACAATATTTTTAGTTTTATAAGCGAATTTATTCCAAAGTTGAATTTTTTAATGAAAAGAACCATTATTTTCTAAAAAATTTACGGTATTAATTTACTAAAAATATATTTTTTTTGAAAAGCTTAAAAAGCAGTTAGACCTTTTGTTTGACATATAAAAATATAAATATTTTATTTAGTTTCACACTATATTACATAAAATTTAAATTTTCCAAGTGTTTTCTTTGTTAAAAAATCTGTTCACAAAATTTTCTATATCTTTGCCAATATCCAATGAATCTTAAAGATTGACATGCTATTCGAAAGGTAATTAAATGCCTTTTCAACGATATATAATACAAATATAATTTCAAAAAAGTTTTTTAATTTATAAGCGAATAAATATCAGATTTGAATTTTTTAATTAAAAGAACCGTTTTTTTCTGCAAAATTTACGTTTTTAAGTACATAAAATATATATTTTTTAAAAAGCTGAAAATTTTACGTTTTTTTTCGATAGATAAAAATATGTTTATTTTTTTATTAACTGATCGAATAAAAATTACAAATTTTTTATTCATATAAATATTGTAGCTACAATGTTGCCTTAAAAATAATTGTTTATTGTAATTACAAAAACAAAAAACAAATTGGCCATTTTAGCCCTTGAAAGGACTTTGACCGAGCTTCTTATTATCAGTTGTGTTGTGTGGGTTATTAAATGTTTGCACACAATTGACCGAGAACTGGACCTACATGCTTTATGCCGACTCCGAACGGCTAAAGTTCATGTTCTCAAGAAGCTTTACATGGCATTGTTTACTCTCTGAGGTTTGCCATTGTCTGCAGAGAGGTGGTGACCGATCAGAAAAATTTTTATTTAAAACAATTTTTCGCCGCGGCTGGGGATCGAACCCGGGCTCCGAGCATGCTAAGCCACACACTTAACCTGCATGCCACGCTCATTGTAATGACGATGTAATGACGAAAAATGAGTGAAATAAGCAATTTTCCGTACAAGGGCAAATCATTGTATCATAAAAAACACCACAAAAAGTCAAATAAATTATATATATTATATACCAAATGAAAGATAAATTTTCAAGCTTTAAGAATTTACTCTTTATAATTCATAGTATTAACGGCAATTTTTGAGAAAATAACGGTTTTGTGTAAGAAAATATTTTTTTATTGCACAAAAATACCTATAAAATACAAAGTACTCAACAGATTTCATTAATTTAAAATTTTTCTAAAAGCCTTATATATAACCTTTTAATATATACCTTAATCATTAATATCGGTTATATATTAAGAATAATATTGCCGATTTTCTTCATAGACCTTATAGCAAAAAAAAAATTTTAATAAATCGATAACTCGAAAACAAATCGATAACACATTTCCTTTGGCTATTCTTATTTTTATTAAGAGTACTCTTCGAATCCATCGTCAAATCGCGGCGCCCCGGAAATCGTAATCTCCCCAATTCACCTCATAAGGAATACATATAAAAAGTTTGACGGTGGCGTAATGTCGTTGTCGTCAACAATTTGTTCCGTGCATAATTATCAAAATTGTGTGGCAGCTCTTTATATTTTCCAATATGGCCAAAAACTTCTCCAACGGATTCCAACGAAAAGGCAAAATTGAAAGAAACTCAACAACACGAATGGAAAAGAAGATGAAGAAAATTTTCTGTTGTTGAGTGCGAATCGAAAGTGGCTGCACTTTTTTCTGCTCGCACGTACGTCGATATATTCGTCGGAAAAAATCAAATTAAACAAATTTGTGTTCACGTTTTGCAAAAAATCATATTGAAAACATTAAATTGAAGTTTGCTGAAAGAAATCGTGGGTGTAAAATAAACAGAATCCCTACGGAAAACCAATAAATCGCGATTTGAAAAAAGTGAAAGCTAAAGGGTGAGAAAAGAAGCGAACCAAGATTTTTTGCAAAACGTACACGAAGGCGAAGTTGACGACGTCGTGATTATCGAGCCAGAGGGGAGCAAGCGATTGACGAAGGAGAAGAACCGAAAGCAAAACTGCAAGAAGTTTATAAAAAGTGTTTGACAAAAAGGAGAAGCCACAGCGGAGCACCAGCCAATAAAGAGAAACGTAAAAAAAACAAAAATAGAACACCTAAGTTGATCAAAAACTAAGGTATTCTCTGTAAACGCTGCCAGTAATATACAACCGTCAAAATTCTTAGCTACAGTAACTCCGCCTGCACCTCCACCATTCACAAGCAACCAGCCGCACCCCCTCCAATAATGTTTGTTAACTCAATGACGTTTCGTGGCAATCCAGCCAACCATCACTATCATCAGCAGCAGCAGCTGAACCATCATACTCAGCATCCATCTTCACTGACGGTTGCACATCAAGTGGCCACTCATCATCCACACTCTCAGCAGCAGCAACAGCTGCACCATCAAGCTGCCGCGCAAACAGCCAGCGGCGGGCAACTTGGACATCATCAGAGTCACAACGCCAACAACAACCATAACCAACACCATCACTCATCTATGGTTGGTGGTCGTGGTCATCACTCGAATGTTTCATCTATGGGTGGGAGCTCTGGTTTGAACAATATATCCTCCAGCAGCAGTGCTGGCGGTGGTTCAGACCATGGCAAAATTTATATTAAGAATCTGGAGCGTTCCATAGACAACAAGGCCGTCTATGATACGTTCTCCGCCTTTGGCAACATTCTAAATTGCAACGTGGCCAAAGATGAGGACGGTAACTCTCGGGGTTATGGCTTTGTGCACTTTGACTCCGAAGAAGCTGCAAAGATTGCCATCGAGAAGGTTAACGGCATGCTATGCAACAATCAGAAGGTGCATGTGGTAAAGTTCATACCACGTCGTGATCGCGAACAGGAGAAGGCAACCCAATTTAAAAATCTTTATGTCAAGAACCTTAATGACGATTTCAATGACCAGAATTTGCGTGAAATGTTCGAGCCCTTTGGACGCATTACTAGTCACAAGGTGAGTGCGTGGGTGGTATTTTATAAAACTTCCGCAAGCTTTGATGTTCGAGCGACACCGCGTGGCTTGCGGAATGCACAAAGTTTTCCAGTACTCTCAGCTTATCTTATGCTTCTTATTCACATGTGCTAATTTTTGTTTTATTATTTTTTATTGTTATTTCTTTTTGATTCTTTTTTTTTTTCTTTTCCTGTTATACTCTTTTTTCTGTATTAACGTGCGATTTCCGTGTTTTGTTAGTAAAGTTCTTGCTGCGCAAGTCCTTTTTCTATATTGTTCCTATTTCATTTATGTTTTTTTTTACTTATGGCAAATATCGTTATGGAATGTACGAATCAACAATGATGAACTGAAGCAAATCTAGTGTTCGACATTTCGATTATGTTTTAACACAATATAAAGTTTTAAGTAAGAAGATCAAAAGATTGCTTTCTTAGGAGGTATATAAATTTTAGGTGAGGTATATAAATCTTAAACATGATATTTTCATATGACACAGTCTTTTAAATTAGGCGAAAAGAAAACAAAAAATTGACAACAGGACTATCAATTAGTTTATATAAGGAAAACTAGTTTTATAGTTGAACTGTATAGATTATACCAACCTTAAGGTCATACTTACTGCCGAATCTAAATAAGCGCAAAAATGAATATGAATATATGTAGCCGTAAACCCTAAAGTCAATGGTTAGTTTAAGCATTTTATGTTGTGACGTTTTAAATGATATCTCAATAGAACTATCACTATCATCTTCATTAATTATCTACATTAGACCGGTTCATTTTGCAAAACTATTTAAATACTTTGGTTCGCGTCAACTTTCTAAAAATTCAATCCTAAATGAACCCTAAATGAACCTTCAGATCAAAAAATTTGAACCCCTGACCTTTGCAGAAATCGCTTAAAGGTAATTTTGAAAATATACAGGACCTGAACCATCTTCTAAAATATGGTGTTCAAACCAAAACAAATATTCAATTTATTTTAATGGAATATTTTAAGAAATATTTTGGACTTTTTTAGTTTTTTTTTATTTTTGAAAATCGTTCTGATTACTTTTTTTTAAAATTTTGATCCATATAATTTCCATATAATTCCAGTCTAATCTACATTCATTATTTTTGAAAATGAATCGTTTTTTATGATTTTCTAGTTGATCAAATTACTTGTAGAAACGTGATTTTACGAATACAATAAAATTTCAATGGACTGAACATAAAGCTGTTTAACAAAGTTCCATAGCATTTTGATTAAAATTTTTAAACGATGTATGGAAAATAAACTATTCTGATTAATAATTAAACAGAATTCCAAATAAGTGGTCGAATCAAAATTGCTCGAACCTTCTTTATTCCTTAAGACATAATTTTAATTAATTTTGTATATTTCTTTTAGAGTCAAAACTAAAAATCTTTACTTTTTGTTTGAAGTGCTTTACTAATTACTTTGTTTGATTAGGAAGCTCAAGCTATTTTGTAACGGAGTAAGATCCAGAGAATGGACTGGTCACCACAACATCTGCTAATTCATTAAATTTATGGTCACGTCGTCCTTGCTTCAATTATATGCAGGATCACTAT
The DNA here is from genome assembly GCA_958299015.1 of Tetanocera ferruginea. NCBI lineage: Eukaryota > Metazoa > Arthropoda > Insecta > Diptera > Sciomyzidae > Tetanocera > Tetanocera ferruginea. The sequence goes on along the minus strand of OY282640.1, from coordinate 62,269,409 downwards.
CATTATTCGCATTCATTATCATGATCACTATATTATTATTCGTGGTGACCATGGCATGCAGGTTAAGTTAGTGGCTTTGCATGCCCGAAGCCCGAGATGTATTCCCACTCGCGGCAAGGTTTTTTCAATAAAAAATTTTCTGATCGGTCACCACCAGGGATGGTATTGTACCTTTTGAGATTGTGCCTTATAGAGAAAAATAGTGCTTTTAGAACAAAATAGTCCCTAATTTTTACATATTGCACTCATTTCGTGCTAAACTGCCAAAAATCGAATTTTATCATTTTTATGATAAGTACACAGAAAGAATTGCTAGTGAAGCTCTATTGTATACTTCAAGACTAATCTATTCGCATTGATATAACGGTTTTGCGAACACTTAAATAGCGCGTTCGCTATCAAAAATAGAGTAATTTAAAAAGTAACAAACGATAAAAATTAAAAATACTCAATTAGGTGCATACGTAAAATTAATATTTTTTTTATTTCATGAAATTAGTTGTTAACCTGAGTTGAGTATTTATTTATTTTTTCAAGATTTATTTTCAAAATAATTGTGTTTAGCAATAAAAGAAATTAAAGTTCAAAAGTTGAAATTAATCCAAATAACAGTTTTATTTTTTATAATCAAACTAGCGATAGCCGGCGCGCCTTGTTACGCCTAAAACAAACACATGTACTTCATCTGTGACTTCCGAACCTATTTGATAAAAAATTTAGCCTATATGAGGAGGCAACCCACTTGTCCAAAGCCCGTTCCAGTTTTCTAGGAGAAGGACATTACCAAGTGGTAACTCAGTTCTAAGTTTCAATGCTCTACGACTTTTTTACTTCTTAAGCTATTTGATACATAAATAATTTTCTGGTAGAGAAACATGGCCAAAAAGTAACTATACTGAGTTTCAATGTTATGCGACATTTAGTACCAAAGCTATTCGATGTTTAACATTTGAATTGTATGGGTTGTACCACGCCCCCTTCCCCAATGCTCGCAAAATTTTTCCAGTCGAAGAACACGACTAAATATTATACTCTTTCATTTCATACGAGTTTCATTTTTATGTGACTTATATTTCGAACGACATACCGAAAAGTTTGAATGGTTTTAAAGTGCCACGCCCCATCTAGAACTCTTTTGAACTTTAAAATATCAAGTTCTGATATGGTTTTTGATTTTTAATATATTTCGACTGTTGTTCCACAATAAACATCCTCCACCAGGATATGATCAACGAACTTAAAGAACATAAATCAATACTTTTGTTGTGAATAAAATTTCTGAATTAAATGAATTACGCCCACCTCCCATACAACCCAAAAATTGAAACTCAATAAATAAGCTTATGTTTAACCTACAAGGATACAATTTGATACGTATGTTTTTTTATAACAAACCGAAGGCGTTTTTGAAAAAGGAACGTCATCCGCCCACGGACACGCCTACCACCGACACGCAAAAATTTAAAACTGCATAAGTAAGCGTAGTTTGTCTTACAGAGATAAAATTTGGTACGATGTATTTTATACCAAAACTAAGATGTGTTAAATAGCAAAAACACTATAAAAGCATTAATATGTGATCTACAGGAAAAAAACTTGGATGTATAAATTTTTCATCAAAATTTAAATGTATACAAAATATGGGCTTCATCCCTCAATGGATTCGCCCAATTAACTAAAAAAGTAGGTTTAGGGTATTTCATGTCGGGCAAGACCAACTTGAGGCTTGCTTTATTTATTTTTATTTATTTATTTATTAATCTATGAACAAAGTTCTTACAGACTATTACATATAATAAATGAGTATACAAAAATTACAAAAAAGTATTTAATACATGTTTCAATTGATTTTTTGAAAAAGAAAAATCAAGATTAAGATTAGAATAAATTACATTAAACAGATACAGAGTTCTAGCAATGGGTGCATTTGATGCATAATTAGTGCGACACATGTCCAAATAGAATGGATCAAAATTCCTGAGTACTCTAGTCGGAATATTGAAATTGATCATTGACAGCAATTCAGGACTATCAACAATCCCCGATATGATATCATGTACAAAGAGAAGCGATAAAATATTTCTTCTAATCTCTAAGGACTTAAGACCAATTAATAGGCAGCGGGCACTATATGAGGGAATAGATCCATCAAAATTAAGAGACCGCAAAGCAAAACGAGTAAACGATTTTTGAATACGTTCAAGTCTTAGTTTATGGCACTCATAGAAAGGGTTCCACACGACAGACGCATACTCAAGCCTCGAGCGAACTAGACTTGTAAAAAGCACTTTTAACGTATAGGGGTCAGAAAAACACGAGCCATTTCGGCGTATAAAAGCCAGCATTGCATATGCTTTTGGTACAATATAATCTAAGTGCGGAACAAAAGTGAGTTTGAAATCAAACACAACACCAAGATCTTTAAACTGCTCCAAGGACAACAAGTTAGAGCCCGCAATATGATAAGATGATCGATTGCGATTAAGAGACCTAGAATAATAATACAAATGCACTTATCCAGGTTCAAAAAAATATAATTTTTACAGCACCAATTGTTAAGTTTGACAATTTCATATTGAAGGGATTCAATATCAGCGGAGTTATGTACTCTACGGAATACCTTTAGGTCATCTGCATACAAGAGGCAATTACAGCTATGAAAGATGGTAGTAATGTCATTAATAAAAACTATAAATAATAGGGGCCCCAAAATGCTACCTTGCGGGACACCCGAAGTAGCAACATATGGGTAGGATGTAACATTATCAAAGGCTACAACACACTGCCTATTAGATAAGTATGAAGTCAGCCAGCTAAGAAAACCCAAATGAAATCCAATCCACTTAAGTTTTTTAATTAAGAGAGAATGGGAGACTTTGTCAAAGGCTTTGGAAAAGTCTGTGTAAACTACATCAACCTGACAACCATCCTGAAACGCAGATAAGCAATATTCAGTGAAAAAAACCAAGTTGGAAACTATCGAGCGACCAGGCATAAAGCCATGCTGATAAGGGGAGATAATTTTCTTGACAGCAAAAAACATTTTCTCTTTTACTATTGATTCCAAAAGCTTTGATATGGAAGAGAGCTTGGATATTGGTCTGTAATTAGAAACATTATTTTTTGACCCAGATTTATGGACAGGAGTTACAAAAGACACTTTCCAGCAGTCAAGGAAATTGCCAAAACGCAGAGAACTATTGAAAATTAGCATCAGAGGATATGCTAAACTGATTGCACATTTATTTAAGAAAAATGAGCAAAAACCATCAACATCCAATTTCTGTGAAGATTTAAGCCGACGAATCCCATTAATAATATCATCCACAGTCAAAGCAAGTAACCCAAAATCAATTTCTGGGGCAGAATTACTTGAAACTTCAAAATCAACATCATTGGCAGGTTCATAGTTTGATAGAAAAAAATCCGCAAAAAGATTTGCAGTGGTTGATGCAACATTAGAAGTAGTGTTGTTAAGAAACATCGACATCGGAATATTTGAAGAACCATTTTTAGACTTAATAAACCGCCAAAAAGACTTCGGATTAGATGTAATATCGCATTCAAATTTTAAAATGTACTGCTTGTAAAGGTACTTATCCAGAAAATTGAATTCCCTCATATAGTGCCTATACTTGAGAAAAAAAAATTGGTTATTAGTGAGCAAATATTTTTTATAAAACTTAGAGCGCAAATTTTTTAATTTTTTGAGACCACGTGTATACCATGGTAATTTGTAAACTTGTCGTCTAATTATTGGGATAAGATCATTACAAACAGTGGAAACTAAAGATTTAAAGTTATTAAAACACGAAACAGTATCGAGCTTATCAAATTCACTAATCCAATTTATACCAATGAAAACAGAATTTAAGTAGTCAAAATTACAGGCGCGGTAGTTATAACTGATATTTGAATCATCATTAATTAATGCAAGATACTTATAAAAAACAATTTTGATCTCTAGAGGGACATATTGTGCACTTAAAGCTGAAATCGGAAAGGCAGCTTCAAATAACTTAAAATTTATATTGCCAGTTATAAAGACTAAATCTAACAATCTACTCAAAGAGTTAAAACAAGAGTTAATTTGATTTAAGCCCAGATTAAAAAAATTATCAATTAAATAGAGTTCAGCGCCACTGGAAACATTCAATGGAGAGATATAACCATCAGATTGTTTTTTCAACCACGAAACATTTGGAAGATTGAAATCACCAAGCACCAGAAATTGTCTGCTATCATCACAAGAGTCAGCAACCAAACATGATATATTATCCGTATGAGCTTTATAAACATCCAAAGAGCTATTTGGCGGAATATATGATAAACAGATGATGAGAACTTCAGAAATACCATTTATCGACACACAAAGCTGGTCAAGGAATGGATAATGGAAGGAATGGAGATGATAATAGAGTACGATTCACAGCAATTAATACACCACCACCACGAAGATTTCCAGTTCTATTAGAGTCTCTATCTTTTCGATAGACATTGTATAATTTGGGATCGAAAAATTCTTCATTATAAAAATTTCCATTCAACCAAGTTTCAGTAAGAATAAATATATCATAGAAACATTGAGCTGTAGCCAGAAAGATAGTGCTGGATTTAGTTCTAAGACCAGACAAATTCTGATAATAAATATTAAGAGCCTTGTTATTGTTATCATGCTTATCAACAGAGCTACAAGTTTTATCATTGTTGCAGACGCGATTACTCGACTTATTGATGTCATTGATTAGTTTTTTGGAGAGGTGGCAGGGATGTTGTTGAGAGTCTGACTGTTCAATTGGGGTGCTGGCCTAGAACGTGCAATAAAGTCACGGACTACAACCCCGTTGGGCCAGAAGTTTTTGCAAATTATCTGTGCATAGTCTAGCTCAGATGCATAAATTTTAAATGATGCAATTTCCTGCAGAGGTTTTTGTATGAACTTAAGACAGGTTATTGTTGATTTCGGATGCGGTAATTTGTTGCGAATGTATGCTAGGATATTATCAATAGTAGTAGCGGCACCAAGCCTCGAGACAAAGATGGCCTTGCGTGGTGGGCGTGCTACTACCACCAAGTCAACCAATGTGCCACACTCAGCGGCCTCAAGAGGCAGACTTGGCGTGTTAGTTGGATGATGTCGGACGATAGGCAATTGATTAGCTGAATTCACAACACTTTGTATGTCATGTCCAGCAGAGTTCATATCTGAAGCAGTGTTCGATGAGTAAGCAGTATTATTATTCGATGGAGTAAAAACAACCAAATCAACCAATGGTCCACATTCCGTTGACGCGAGAGGCTGATTAGTAGTATTTATTTGATGGTGCACGGGCTCAGTAGGATGAAAAGCTGTGTCCCTTGGGCTGGATTGGCCTAGGTTAGTGGTCTGACGATCTGGCTTCAGTAGGGTAGTTGTGGCGTTTGTAGAACGGTTTGCAGATACAGGCGTGGTGGCATGCAAAGCATCAATGTTGATGCCTTTCTCTATGCTAGATTGTTTTACCTTTTCTGTTTTTTTCCTTGACTGAGAGTTTGACATGAGTCCAGTCGTTTTTTGTACGGGTGAGACGGTTGCACTGCTATCATTGAGAGTAGCTGTGATATTTTGCAGGTTAATGCAACTTTCGGAGTGGGAGACAACAATCTTATGAAGACGATTCACCTCCTCCAAAATGTTATTAGCCGACTTGTTGACGCTTGCAAGTGCTTGCAGAAGGTGGCTTGTGGTAATTTTTCGGCACTTTGGACAAAACCATTGAAGGCCATTTGATGAGGTGCAGTTCAAAGCATCTCCAATCCTGGCTGACAGTCCAACACATTTACCATGATAGATGTTGGAGCATCCGTAGCAGGAGATGAAAGCTCCCACAGTGGTCCATTCTGACTTGCATATTTCACAGCGGGTGCCCATTGTTTATTTGGAAAGTGAGGTTAGGTGTCGAATGCTTTTGATTAAATTCAATGTAATGGTACGTTTAGAAAAATTCGATATACTGATATGTACGATGTAAACAACTTGTATTATTCTAAGGTTGATGTTTTTTTTTATTACTGCTGAACTCAAAGTTAAGGCTTTCTAATGGCGATCCTAAATTTACAAAAAATACGTTTTTTTCGCAATAGCTTTAATATTATGTATTGAAACATACACAAATACGCATCACATGAAAGGTATTCAAATTTCACGTCGTTTGGTATACATTTTGTAACGTTTTTTTATAAAATTTGTTTGTTGTCTCTTTGTTGTTGTTGATTTTAACAAATGATTGATCATATTGTGTTGATTACGTTAACAAACTTGTCTAGTATGCTCGGTTTGTTCTGCGTCAATAAATTATTTGGCATCAAGCTCTAAAAACATATTTTTTAAGATTTATAAACTAAAAATAAACAATTAAAATGCTACAATTTTTTTAAAATTTACTTTTTCCGTTCAAATTTAACTATAAATGTTAATATTATATAGGGCTGCCTATTACAAAACTCTTAAATTTGTCAAAATCTTAACTATTGTAAATATATTTTATCCACGACGTTAAATCTCAACAACATCTCAATAGCTCAATGGTGTTCTCAACTCAAAAGGCACTGTTTTTATATTATCTTATTTGATATTCTCCACTTGATATCTAATAAATATTTTCTCCTGACTTTTTTGTTTGTCCGATTATTTTTTTTTTTTTTTAAATGCAGTACTGTTACTTTTGTTGATGTTTATTCGTATTCGACCACGTTTTCCATAATTGAGTATTCAATAATACTAGTATCGAAGGCAGAAATTCGACCAATTTTTTGTTTGCCTCTTTATTATAATAAAAAATAGTCGGTGCACTTCTTCTCCGGGAGAAAGAAAACACGGGAGAAAATGGTTCTTAACTGTTTTCCCTATGCCTATTTATATGTTGATAATACATAATAACTACAATATAAACTATCGGAAAGAGCTAGGAGAGTGGTGCGAGAATAATAAAGCCATTTGTTAAATTTTACAAAAAAGCACACTTGGCGGCGCGCACAAAACAGGCTAAAAAGTATATCTAGAGAAGGAATTTTGAAACAAAATTGTTTAGATATTTTTAAGAAGTGATAAAAATTAATCGATTCTCAAAAAATAAATATTATGTAAATGTCCCTTAATTTTTTTAAAAAAAAACAAGAAAGTAGTGAATTTAAAATAATTTTGCATTTGAAGTAACTTTAGATTTCAATTTAATTCGAGCGCCAAAAAATACTTCAAGATTGTGTTGGAGCAAGTGATGTCCACGTAGTCATGTAGTCGGCTAAATCATGTCAACTACACGATTGGCGACACGCGTCGTCTTCAGTATCGATAAAGTTTTTTGTACAAATTATTTCATAAAAGTATTTTATTTGATTATTTAAGTATTTTGAAGTAATCATTAAGCCAAAACAGCTGGTTATAGCAGTAGTGATGAAGTTGACGTCAGAATTATCGACCAAGTCGGCATTGTCGAATCGACAACTAGGTATTACCTACGCATAATTATTCTTGTATGATATTCAATAACAAGACGCTGTAATGGATACAAATATTACAAATATATCAACTCCTGTTGATTATTATGTTCTTAAATCTTAAATTTAAAATTTTTAATTGTTGTACGCTAAAAGACCTTTATTGATCTTACTGTACTAATTTTTAAGTCAAATAAATACAAATACAAAATAGTCCTAAACTTTTTATTGTTATTAATTTTTCATTTAAAATGCACTCGTTGATAATTATGATAAAGCATTTTATGCTTTATCTAATATCTTGTGGGACTTCGATTGAAGTTAATTTTGAAAATAAAGTTCCGAAAATAGATTATAGAACATTTAATAACATCATTAATTAATAATTAATTAATAATAACTTAATTAATAACACCATTTAAATATGTTTTTTCTAGGTAATGCTAGATGAAGAAGGTCGCTCACGTCGTTTTGGCTTTGTTGCTTTCGAAAATCCTCAATCAGCATTGGCAGCAGTAATTGGACTCAATGGCAAGCAACTGGGTGACAACAAATTTTTGTATGTTGCACGTGCGCTCAATAAAATCGAACGCCAGCAAGAGATCAACCGGAAATTCGAGGAACGCAAGAGGCAAAAGCCGGGTCAAGTCTTTTATTATTAAACCCACATAAACGAGGGCATAAAATATGCATGGGAAGGCATTATAATATTATAAACACATACATATACACCCAAACACATATAAATATGCTACTCTTAAAAGAAGGCAAATAATTTTGCTAACCCAGAAAATGTCGAAGGAATAAGGTTGAATTGAAAAAAAAAAAAAAAAAAAAAAACAAAAAATAATTATAAAATTTAAATAAACAATACTTACATACATATTTATAGAAACTTCAAACTTTAACGCTAAAAAAAATAATTCTCACATTTTGAAGAAATATTTTTGAAATTTTGCTAATGCGAAACAGAGCTGTTTTTGTAGATGCGTTGCATTATTATTATGCTAATTATTGAAAAATAGAAATGTTTCATGTTTCAAATAATGTTTGTGTGCAATGCAGCTATAGTGCCGCTTATACATTTTTTGAGTGTGCGAGTTCAGGAGCACGGAACACACACTCCCATACACACACACACATAAACACACATAAAATGGTAGGCCTATCTTATTGAAATGCACCTATTTAATATTATATATAATCGAATTAATATACTTACTAGAATTCAACATTTAAAACAAAAAAAAAAAAAACAGAAATATTGTAACTCGTATTTATGATTGCTTAGAATACATAATTTGCAATGCATAATGTTTACATTTGATGCCATGTTAATTGGATGGTCTTTTAAAAATGTTCATAACAAACACTCTTGAGCAAACATTACATATTTCAAATTATATAAAAATACATTTTATTCAAAACTTTATATATGTATGTATTGAATTTACTGAATATTATATATTAAGTATAAGCAACAAAACAAAAAAATAACAAAAAAAGAAAAAAAATAATAAACTGAAAATAACCACAACAGTTGAAAAGTAAAATTATTGTAATATTCTGAAAATAAAACAAAATAATGCTCTATAAATGTACTGTAAGAAGTCTCAAAAACAAAAAAATGCTAGCATGTAATAAGAACGTTAAACAAAATGAAAGAAAGGCAGCAAAAGCAAAAAGCTCCGCAAGGGGCGTCATTTTATGAAATAGTTGACAAAACAAAACAATTTATATTATATTAATTTAAAAACAAAAACAAAATCATGAAATTTGAAGAGTATAAAAAATGTGTTAAGAATTTTAAATTTAAGTTAATTTTATTACAAGAAAAAAATGAAAAAATAAGCAAATATCAAGAAAACCAAGCAACTTTAGATTGATGATGTGTAGATAACAAAATATGAAAAACAAAAATTAAAGCAAAACAAAACAAAAGCAGCAAAGTAAACAAACGTAATTGTTGAAAAATTTATGCTATATATTTATATGAGAAAATATCAGACAGAAAGAGGTGCCGCAATTCCTCGAAACCCCAAAAACAAATTATATATTTTATTATAATTTGTTATATTCTAATAGAGCATCCTAACAAAAACAAAAATACAAAATAAACCGCTACAAATAGTATTTGTAAAGAAGAGCAATTTTTTATGTTAAAATTTTTATATTTTATTTTTACACTCATACTTTGGACAAACAATTTGTTTTTGCCACATTATTTATTAAAACGCATTCATTTCTTTTATCAAATCAATATGCGAATTTATTTTTATTTATTCTTGTAAAAACGTCAAAAACAAATAGCAGCAAAGTAAATAAATGCAATAAAGAATTTTGTAAAAAAATTTGAAACGAAACAAAACATAAGAACGTAAGAATTACATAGCATTTGCTTTGCATTTAAAGTACTGTATTAAATTGAGCAACAAAAAAAAAAAAAAAAACAAATTCAACAATGATATTTAAATTTTTAGAAACAAGTTACATAATGCAAAAAAATAGTTGAAAGAAAATATTAGGTAAAAGACAACAAAAAACACACACATAACACATATATAAAGATTTACAACCGATTTAGCAGCGGCGGCGCCGGCGCAACCACATCAGAGCATGGATTCTTTTTTGTCCTGCAATTTATTGTCGTCGCTCGCTGATGCCACATTAAAATTTTGGACATTATTATTATTATTATGAATTGATACACGATGTATAACACGCATTAGATTTTTGCATGTGCATCTAATATGTAATTCTATAAAAGAAAAATTAATTCCATTAAAAGAACACATATATATATATATATATATACATATATATATTTGGAAACAAAACAAATTTGAAATAAAGTATAAAATCGCTTTTGCAAAAAGTGTTAAACAAAAGTCATGTGAAGTATATTTTTTTAATTTGGAAGCGTTTTAAATACTTTTACCTATACCTGGCGAATAGACGTTATAATCTTTTTCGCTGTGTAAGCTAGCTCGCGGTCACGGTCAACTTGGCAGGTTCGATTATGTATGAATCGAAATTTTGGTGAAATTCATAATTTTTAATAAAAAAATCTATAAACTTAAGCAGAGATGATCTTATGAATATTGAGCAGTTTTCTAAATGAGAAAAAACTCCGTGGAACGAATTGTCTGGACGATGAGATCAGGTGTGCTTATAAGCTTTTTAAAGTTACTGTAGAAGCCACGGATAACTGAAGTGTAGCGTCTGACGAAACAATTGTCTAGTCTGCTTTGGCTCGTTATGCAAAGAACTTTGATGGTGTAGCAACTTGTTACTTCATCAATTATTTGGCAAAAAGCTAAAAATATGATTTTTAAAAAATATATCTACACCCCACAACGAATCACCTGGTAAAATATTGAAGCTGAAATCCTTATAAGGTACGCCAAAAAATTAACTATATTTTGTCGCATATAACAATTTAAATTGCGGGCTCAAGCACAGAAACCCCGAAAAAACTCTCCTGCAAATTTGATGATGTTGATGTATAATAGATTATGCGAGTCTACATTAACTCAGCGAGTCCACTATCAGTTACCTGAATCGCTAGCAAAACCGGGAGAAGTATTTAAGAAAATTAAGCATATTCTTGTTTTTAATTATTTTTGAAGTGAAACTTCTTTGGCGGCGAGTGAAATTTCAAGGTAGCTTTATTCGTGAAGCTTATAATGTCAAAAGCAAATATTTACATGAAAATTTCCACATAAAAATTATTTCCGCAAGCGGGAATTGAACCCAGGACTCTCTCAACTGAGCATCGAATTAGAGTCGGAACCGCAACCATTATGCCACATGATATACAGGCAAACAAAATGTAATTAATATTGAACACGTTTTGCTTCGTTCCTAGTACAGTTACTCAAACAATTGACCACGTGTTTGATTACTCTGTATTCAAATGTCTAAAACTACTAATTAAATTTGACTAGCCAATAACTTGTTTTTCTTGTTGTTGTATTGTCTTTCAAATGAGTGTGTTTGAAGAGCAAACTAAGAAACCGTTATCTTTTTATTTTCAAATAAGCGCAAGAAGTGCATGTTATCAATTTTTTGTGTTCATTGTTCTTCGTCATTGAATGCAGTTAGAAGAAAATCAACTAAGAATACTTAAAAATATTTTCGTTTTGTGAATATATTGGAATTGGTAAGTACATTTTTTTTAATTTAACAGGACAACAAAAAGGTTCGACCTTTGCCGAAGAATATTGTGGAGCGAATTCACCAGCTTTTTATGGAAGGTAAAAGCTGTCGTGCGCAAGTCAGCGCAAGTGTCGTTATAAAATTGCGCAAAAATATGTCCATTCCGCCTCCAGTTTGCGCAAGTGAACGAAGGAAAATCTTGAGCGCAGAACAAGAGCGTAGGATTATTCGAGATATACGCCAGCAGAAAGTGGAGACAGCAGTGCAAATCTACAAAAATTTAGTTAAATTTGACAACGTACACTTTTCTGTTAAGACAGTTAGGAACACATTGCGTTCTGCTGGCTTGCGAGGTCGAGCAAAGTTCAAGAAACCTTTCCTCACAAGACGTCATCATAAGCTGCGTTTAAATTTTGCCTGAACTTACTCAATTTGGACGGTAGAAGACTGGAAGAAGTTCATATTTTCAGATGAGACGAAAGTTAATCGGATGGGATCAGATGGAAGGGAGTGGACTTAGCGAAAACCAGGAAGTGCTTTAGAGAAATGACACGTTAAGCCCACTTTGAAGTTTGGACGCGGTTGTGTTATGGTTTGGAGATGTATGATGGCGGAGGGAGTTGGAACTGTACAGCGAATTGTTGGCAAGATGACAGCCAATTATTACGTCGACATTTTGTCAACGAACCTCCCTGCTACTTATGAAAAATTAATTATACAGACCGCAGATGTTGTGTTCCAACATGACAATGATCCCAAGCACACCGCCAAAATAACTCAAAAGTGGCTTAATGATAGTTGGTATAAAGTGCTGCCCTCAGTGATCTGATCTTAATCCGGTCGAACACCTGTGGGGTGAGCTGAAAAGGAGTGTCGTAGGAGTTTCAAGTTCCTTGGATGAACTGTGGAGCCAAGTCGTGGATGCTTGGGAAGTGCTGCCACCCAATGTGTGTCATAACCTGGTCGAAAGTATGCCACTAAGAATTGAGGCTGTTTTAGCTGCGAGCGGTGGATACAAAAAGTATTAATATTTGTTATTTAAGAAATTTGAAATGTTTTAAATAAACACAAAAAATTGACCACATGCACTTTTTGCACTTATTTGAGAATAAAAAGATAACGGTTTCTTAGGTTTCTCTCCCAATACACTAATTTTAAAGAAAATACGACAACAAAAACAACTGCTTAATGTACAAAATCGGATTAGTAGTTTTGTTGTTGTACGCATTTGAATACAGAGTGATTCAATACGTGGTCAATTGTTTGAGTCATTGTTTATCATAAACACAAACCATGTCTTTCAAGCATTTAATTTTCATCCTAAAATTGTGCACGGCAAATTTATTTCTGTAACCTTAAAATGAAAACATTTAGGCACATAATTCTACACGCGAAATTTGTGCACGGAGAAAAAGCAACAGGGTGACAGATCATGTTTTCATTGCTGCAATGAATAAATTTATTACAATCAGATCCATCTACAGTGGCACCTGTGACGACATTTGCATTGCGGATTGTCAAACACGAAATGGAAAAATATTGCGGCTATTATCGTATATAACGCCGAATCAAAAATCGACGATAATTTCATTTTCTTGATTATTTTATTAATCCTTATTCGGTACACTTGTGTCATTTCCATCCCACTATTTTTGTGTTTTGAGACAAATTATGCATTATTATGCTTTTGCTTATCTTTGTTAACTTACTTAAAAATATTTTTAACCTATGAAAGTAGTATTTTATTAAAAACACACTTTTAAGTAGCTTATAAAAAAAATATCAGTCCATATATTCGATAGCTTAATTTTAGTGACATCTTAATAAGGTTTAAGATGATATTTTTCATATCCAAAGTTTGGATTCGACGGAATTGAGCAATAAAAAATTTTAAAATACATTCTTTGAATAAACATTTATATATTCGATTTGCCCTTTTGCATATCTTAAAGTAGTTAAGACTTTACAAACTTAGGTAAGTACAATTTGCACTAGTCTGCCGTTTAATAGAAGATATTAAAAAATGAAAAATGTATTGAAAAAATACTTAATATTGTTTTATCGACTTTATTTAAAAAAATTAACGATTTTGTAACAAAAATTTAGATTTTGAAAAACTAACTTCTCTTAATAACAACTTTTTGTTAACTTATGATTTAGTTTAATTTTGTTTAAACCTTTTATTTTTCGGTAAATTTTACAACAAAATTATGAATCTGTGTATATAACATTAAAAATTATGCAAATGAAATCACAAAATCCCAATACGCATTAGCGTGCCGTTTGTGAATGCTTATATGAGATATGTCGCTTGGCGGTTAATGAAAAAACATGAGCTGAAAAAAAAATCGACAAATTGTAAATTTGTTTTTATGCCATAAATATATGCGAACACAAAAATGTTAACTGAAATAATACAAACTCCTTACAATACTATAAAAACATGAAGTTTACAGCATAAATTTGCTGTGAATTTTGTTTAGTCACTCCAACGTACGTCGTTTTTTTATATGTATATCTTCATCATCATCATAATCGCTGTTGAGGTCTTCTATTTCTTCTTCATATTTCCTCTTAAGGAATTCAATCTTTAAAGCAAAAAAAAAAAACAAAAAATTCTTTAAAAATGTTAATTTTGAAGACTTTTTGTTCATACCTTCGCTTCATATGTACGTTTTTGATTTTCCAATTCTTCTTTCAGCAGCGATTCGTATTGTTGTTTGCGCTTTTCAAGGTCCTTTTGAAAAGAGTCTACAAGTTCATTGCGCAAATGCTGTTCACGCAGCTCTTGTTCTTCTTCAAAAATTTGTCGCATTTTCTCCAATTCGCTGCGCAAACTTAAAATATCAGAAAAACAAACATGTTAAGGTTGCAAGATAAACTATTAATTAAGAACACAAATTTCTATTATTGCTTACCAACAGTTTTCCTCTTGCAGTTCCTTGAGCTCAGATGCCAAATTGCTAGTTTGGTATTTCGCATTTGTAAGAAACCAAGAATAACGCGAATTATTTTGCTTTACAATCGGCTGCTTGTAAATGATATTTTTTGCAATTGACGAGAAACCGAGTACATTTAAATTTTCCTCGTAATATTTATCCGTGGGTGTGACATTAACAATCATGGTAAGCTTTTCCTTTCCCAAGAGCGCTGATTGCAGCAACATGGTAAGCTTGGACTCGCGGAATGGTATAACATCGTTGTTCTTTTTGAAAGTTGTTGCATTCGCAGCATCCAAACATCGACCAAGTACAAGAAGCGAAGTATTAATGCGTTGTGCTTCTTTAAGACGTGAACCTATGTTACCTGTCTTATCGAGACGTTCCGAGCCCGCGAGATCACAGAATTTATATGTTGTCTGAAATAGTTTAAATGATAATAAATCGAACAATTTCTTAGTGCTTTTGCTTTCTGACCTCAGATACTACACCAGATACTAAAAACTTGAGAACATCTACAATGAAGACGCAGTGTGATCGGCTCGAATTTGCATTAATGGATGTGGAAGCATAGTTAACCTTCTGCAGGCCATAGCGCAAAAGCTTCAATGCTTCTAAACTATTTTTGACATATACGGAAGTTAGACCCTTAATAAAGACTTTGCCATCATTTGCCATTATTTTCAGACTTTTGCGTGGAAGTGTTCCTGCATTTGATATCTGTAGTGATGTTCCAGTCTTGGATGTCGGCGGTGCTAGTAAATCATATACTAGCTCATTATATATCTCAACAAAGGATACCCAAATAAAAACTGAAGTTTCGTCTAACTTAATCGTTTGAAAGCTGTGTTCTTGCTGTATGCATTGTTGGATAAGGTTGTGTTGTAAATTCATGTCAGCACAGGTGCCCAATATTTGCTTGCGCAGGAGAGTTTCCTTTGTGCAGGTGATATCATCGATTACCGTGGCTTGTGCGTTAATAATCTTTAGCAAGGGTTGCGGATAAATATTACTGGCATAAAGTGAAAAAATGTTTTCCAAAGAACGAGGTATAATGCCAGGTCTTTCATCATCACCTAATTTTAGTTATGAATTTATTAAAGTTAATATTTATGAATAATTGAGTTATTTTAATTGAAACAAATTTTACCAAGCAGTGTGAATGTTTTTCCGGAACCTGAAGTACCATACGTAAGCACTGTAAAATTTTCCTCAGCCTCGATCTTTCGGCCAATGCATTTTTCAAAGACATCACGTTGCTGTACCTCCGAAGTAAATATCTCCGAAAAACTGAAATGCTTTTCCATTTGATTTTTGTTGTTGCTTGTGCTGGTGCATTCATTGGAGGGTCCAGTAATAAGCACATTTCCACTCTCAGATACTGAATACGCTGTTGAAGGTCTGTCAACTGGACGCAAGCGGAGATAGACCAAAGCGCCGTCTCCATCGTTTGTTGAGGACAGTGTGCAGGAGCTGATATCATCGCTTGTAGATGAAAGAGATGTGGAATCTTCCTCGTCTTCTTCGATATCACCAAAAAGTCGAACCGAACGTTCAGGACGCGGCCGAAATCTGCGATCAATGCTAGGATCTCGAGCTACAAGAAATGAACGCACTTCCCGCTTTGTTGCACCTGATGCTTCAGTCATTGTGTTAAAAGGAAGTTTAGGAAATATTGTTTAAATCAAATTTTAATTGTAAAAAACAAAAATTAAATTCTATTGGCGGTTTTTATTTTAAATTTATGAAGTGGGTTGCGGTGAAAATCATTTACTATTAAAATAGTTGATTTCATAGCGTTGAGCTATAAACTGTATCATTTAGTATTTAATGCGTTCTCACACTTTTATGTAGCATTCACATGTGTGAACTCAGGCGGCAAGCAATATGCGGCTTGTGTATGTTCGATAAAGCGAGCGTTCAAATTACGGAATCTGTTTGGGACACACAGGGTTACATTTGAGAACAATAGAAATGTAATCTTAAAAAAGTATTTATTCCCAATTACTTAACACCAGTATAATTTTCTCGAAATAACTTGTATACTGTGTCAAACAAAGTTATCACATATTCTGTATGAACTTACAAAGAGTACTACCAAATAGAAAAGAAAAAGTACCAAACATTTCTCACATCGTGCTAAAATCATCAAAATGTACTCCACATAGTACTAGACTAATGTTTCAATGTGTTGGATTGATAGAGAAAATCAAAAATTTTTGTCAATAAGCCAAATAGATTGCCAAACTGGCGAACTAGCTTCTTAACTATCGAACATATGTGGAAATGGCCGCTGTGTGCCAAACAAGAACGCAGATTTGAAGCCTGCATTAGGCATAGATGATAACCAAATTTCACACACGAAATCACCATCTTCACCAGCGTTGTCAGATGAATATACCTCAAAAATTACCTTATTCTCGCATTTAATTCCCTCAAATTACCACACGTCAAAAATACACCAAATTACCTCAAAATCGTGCAAATTACCACAAAATTACCGCAAGTTAATGAAATACCTCAAATTACCTCAAAATCGTGCAAATTACCACAAAATTACCGCAAGTCAATGAAATACCTCAAAGTTGCTTAAAATATCACTTTAAGCGGTGTTTATAGCAAAGTATGAAATTATGTAACGAAAGTAAACTTAAATTGCAACATATTAATTAACAACAGTTAATAAAAAAATCATTTTTATAATAATTCAATTCTTTAATGAGTTCAAAAATTATTTCTCAAAAAAATTTCTCCAGCCTCATAGAAGTCCTCGCACTGCTCATCAAAATTTTTCTATTAACACATTCATAATATTTAAATGCGCCTAAAATGTAAAAAATACTTTAAACTTATAGAGTTTTTGAATAACTACGCGACAATGGTCTTTTCTTTCAGACATAATTATTTTATTTTTCACTTTGCTATTAAAAATTATTTACGTTCTTTTGTTGTTAAATATTGAAAACAGTTTAAACACAAACAAACTACCAACAAGAAGAATGAAGAATGCATCAACAAGTCCATTCACTCAGTTAACCTTTTCTGTACACATTTCATTCACGCGTACTTCTACCACAGCAGGTAGACATCTCTTTTTGGTAATGTGTGGTATTTTGTGGTAATTTCGGTATTTTTATTCTCTCTTGTGGGAAATATCGCACATGTGGTAAAAATTTTCTCGCATTAGAATTTTTCTCACATAAAGCGATGATTTTTAATTTCTCCCGCAGCATCTCGCAAGAGCTCAAAAAATACCGAAAGCACAATTTATAGTGCAAAACTGGTAACGCTGATTTTTACACAACGTATCTATGTATATAAGAGAGGATTTTTACAATGAAACTAATCGCATGAGATTTTCTAAAGATCTCTTTTCAAGTTTCATCGTTAAATTACATGATGAAACTGAGTTGCAGAGACTTTGCTCCGAAAAATCAGTCAACGACGAAAATATGAAAGTTTAACGTCAAAAAGTTTCATGAAATCACAGCCCGAGATACTTTTTCATTTCATTCTCGTTTCATACTGCACACCCTCACTTTTGACAGTCTCATGCGACTAGTTTCACTGTATGAATCCCCTCTTAAAATCACTCGTTTGACACTCACAGCAATAAAAGGTCTGTTCCCGTACTTGAACATTCGAACGAATTCGCACGAATTCGTGCTATTTTCTACGATTTCCTGTTCCCGTACCCAAAAAAATCGCAAAAGAGAGCGAAAATGTGAAATCCAGTCCTTGTCAAATGTTGCTATTTTCTGCTACACAAATTTGGAGTTGCAAAACTCGCAGCAATTAGCAAGTGCAATATTTTGACAGCTTATGTCAGCCATTAAAGCAACATGTCGAGAAAAGTAGAAATTAATTGTTCCACATACACATTAAGCAGAATAAAATGTGAGTATATTTTATATAATTTTTTCCAATAACAACTAGCGTATTTTCTTCCTTAGATATCAACTATATATAGCTATAGCAATTCTGCCACCAAAAATTTGTTGAAGTTTCATCAAAAGTTGCAACTTTTTGCAAAAAACCTGTTCCCGTTCTTTTTGCAATTTTTCACGCAAAGAGAGCACTTTTTTACTTACTCTCTCAAATTTTTCAACTTGCGAATTTCTGCTACAAAAGTACGGGAACAGACCTAAAATCACGCACATAGAAAAAAAATCACCTAAAATCACACAGAGAACAGAAAATCACGCAAAAATCACACACAGGACAGAAAATCACTCAGAAGCAATTCAAATTTTACAGGATAAAAGAGCATTTAATGCCATACAATTTAACAAATAATGAGATTTTTTTGATTATTTGATTATATTAGTACAGCCTTATTCAGAATAGCATTTTAAAGGCTGCGTAATTTTAAGCAGGCGTTAAGCAACAAAACCTTATTCAGAATGAATTTTTCGTCTTACGCAACGTTGTTAAAGGGTTGCGTTACTTAAACGCCGAGATTGGCGTTTAAAGGATACTTAAATGCCACGTAAATTTTGATTTGATTGCAAAAGTTTACAAAAAAGGTTAAATCTTATGAAACTATGGGAAAAGGAGCTTCGGGAAAAATATCGTATTTCCAAAGCTAACATGGAAAGCTAATCAATATTATCCTCCCGGAATTCAGTAACCACAAAAAATGGTCTCATTCTAGTGGAGCTGCAAGTCATGATCGCTATTCGCTATTGGAGCAGCTGCTGTTAGAGCAGCTGCTTGCAAATGGAATTTTCGGTTTCAGTTTCTAAATGTACAAGATTATGGTAATAAGCTTCGTAAATTTTTGACACAACAATAGTTTAGTTACACAATACATAAAAAATGATTCTGAATAACAATTTAAGCAACGTTGCGTAAGGACTGAGTTAAGGTTTACACAGTGCGTAACTAAACAAGCGTTGCACGACTGTTTAAGGAATTAAATTGAATAAGACTGGTAAAGTTTATTGTAAAAATTAAGATTTAAATTTTTGGTAATTTAATAAAATATATACCAGTGGAACTAATTTATTTTCCTGCTTTAACAAATTTTGATCGCAGTGTTGGGTTTGTTCGTTAATATACGTGTTTTCGCATTTACTTCAACAATAAAGTGTGTTTAAAAAAAAACACGCATGAGTGAAAAATCACTCACTTCATTTTAGAAATCACACATTGTCACATCATTGATTTGTCACACGAAAATGGCATCTATGCTTTTAGGCATAACTGTGAAAAAAATCCGTAAGTCAACGTTGCCAGTTTTGCACGATAAATAGTGCATTCAGTATATTTTGAGCTCTTGCGATATGCTGCGAGAATAGGTAAAAATCATCGCTTTATGTGAGAAAAATTCTTAAGCCTATATGACACTTGCTTGTTTTCAGATCTTTAAACAAGCAGGGGATAAAAGAGACAGCAATGTCTTGTGTGAATGGGATGTCTGTAGAAAATTTTGTGAAAAATTCAACAGCTGTTGCGACAAAAATATAATTTATTTTGTGTCAAAAATCTACAACTTGTCCGAATTATTTAAAAATAATTACGAGCTCGAGCAGCGCAATTGTTTTTTATTTCAATTAAAAACATTTAAATGCAACCAATCGAAATGCAAAAACAGCATTAAAAGGTACAACGGCAAAAATGCAGAATGTCTGCTTCACAAAATATTTATCTTGTTCTTCTTGCTGCTGTAACAAGGTATTCACAATGACTTTTTCGTGATTTTAAGCTGGTAGAAGCTGAAAAAGTAGAAAATTTTTGTATATTCTAGCGCTTGATTGCACATATAGCGTAGGCAGTCATATCAACGGAAAATTGTAGTGAGCATTTATCGTACTGCTCTCAACTTACAATTTAAGCGCTGAAAAATACTAAAACTAGCCAGTGTCATATAGGCTTTATGCGAGTAATGTTTACCACATGTGTGATATTTCCCATCCGAGAGATAAAAAATACCGAAAATTCCCACAACATTGCTACCTAACGTTACGGAAAAGAGATTTCTACCTGCCGTGGTAGAAATTCGCGTGAATGAAATGTTTACAGAAATGGTTTACTGAGTGAATGCGCTCATTGATACATTCTTCATGTGCATTCTTGTTGGTAGTTTGTGTTTAAACTGTTTTCGATATTTATCAACAAAAGAACGTTAGCAATTTCTGATAGCAAAGTGAAAAATAATATAACTATTTTAAATTTTAAATTAAAAACCAAGACCTGAATTATTATGAAAGCTATTGTTTTATTAATTGATGTTAATTAATATGTTGCAATTTAGGTTAAATTGTTAAATTAATTAAATTTAAATTGAGTTTTTTAAATTAATTGATAAATAAACAGCCCAAGGCTTTCATCACGTATGAAGAGAATCGTTTGATGATATCGTTTTGACGATACTTTGACATCACGTAACCTTCAATTTGAATTATCGTTTTAACGCTATCGTTTTTCTTATTTCATGTATGACAAACAACTGTCAAGTGCTATCGTCTTAACGATAGATTTGGCACGATAGTTAAATTGTTATCGTGAAATAATTTCATACTTTGCTATAAACAACGCTTGATGTGATATTTTAAGGAACTTTGAGGTATTTCATTGACTTGCGGTATTTTTGACGTGTGGTAACTTGTCAGAATTAAATGCGAGTAAAAGGTTATATTTGAGGTATTTCGCTGCTCCAGAGGAATAAAGGTGTTTGTGGTGAAAGCCGAAGGTCGACGACGAAGAGGAAGACCATGCCTCCGATTGATTGACCAGGCCGAGAAAGCCCTTACCGCGCTTGGTGAAAGAGATTGGAGACGGCGCGCGGGAAGCAGAGACGCCTGGTGAGAGCTGATGAAGTCAGCCGTAACCCAACAACGGGTTGTCATGGCCACCTAAGTAATGGTCCAATTATTCGTACTTATTTCAACGTAACTCAGCAAAGACAAATGCCACTTACAAATCCATTAAAGAGATTTACGTGTATCTGGCTATGCAAAACGTAACGTGGCGCAGAAGTTTGTTGAATTTAAATTTCTATGTTGCGTCGCGTGACATTTCAACAAACAAGCTGCCTTTAGTAACGTTGTTAATTTCTCGCTTGTGTATTTTTTTCCTGTTGCTTTTATTTTAAAATTTAACATTTATTTTTGTTAATTGAAGCGAAATGTTAGTATTTGGGTTTAAATTGATTGTTTTTGTGTTTAATAAAGATTTTTAAATTTTATTTAAAAATAATTGTTTATTTGTTAATTTTTGTGACTGAAGCAAAAATAAAAACAGCTTATTTATTTCCTACGTGCTATTGTTACCATAATCAGCAAAAAGTTTTGCTACGTGTCGTCATGTCAAGTCAAGTTACGTCAAGTATTCATAATGAGATAATAGTGTTATGACACTGGCTTGGTTTCAGATCTTAAAACAAGAAGGGGATGAAAGAGAATGAGATGTGTGTAGAAAATTGTGTCGAAAATTCAACAGCTGTTGCAACAAAAATATAATTTATTTTGTGTCAAAAATCTATAACTTGTCCAAGTTATTTAAAAATAATTACGAGCTCGTGCAGCGAAAATGTTTTTTATTTCAATTAAAAACATTTATAAGCCATTAATTCAAATGCAAAAACAGCTCTAAAAGGTACAAAGGCAAAAATGCAGAAAGTTTGATTGACAAAATATTTATCTTGTTCTATCTTCTGCTGAGAGAATCAGCAAAAATTCTGGTTCAAAATCCTGCAAAATAACTAGCTTAATATGAAACATAATAGAATTTTAACAAAAATAACTTACTGCGCAAACAAATTCTGTCATATTTTCTTATAACAAATAAAATTTGCTGTGCTTAAAGTCAGCTGTTTGAATTTCCGTACGGTTTGCTATCTGTTAAGATCTAGACTAATCGGACATTGTGATCTCAGGATTTGTTTAGCGATTGGTAGCGATTTTAATTTAGAAAATACTCTTCTGAACTTTTGAGAAAGAGGTTTGCTGTTATTCCTTGTCGACACAGAATTAAGCCTAATACTATGCTCGTTCGCGTGAAATTTTGCTGGCAACATACCACCTCTGTCCCAGCCCCAAAAATTATCCAAAAAAAAAAAGTTTATATACCATTAGAAAGGGCTCAATTTGCACCTTCCGAATATAAGCATTTTAGAATTTGCACCCTCGTACTTTTTGCAAAAAAAAAATGCCAAAGTTTGCAATATTCAAATGCTCATATCTCGGTAATTAATTGATATTTCGATGTGCACCTTGCGTCAATAATTTGCAACTTTACTCCTCTAATTTGCACCATTGAGCAAAGTCGAAAAATACGTCGAATTTTTCTGAAAATGCAAAAAAACGTTTTAATTCGATAGCTCGTTCTGCGCACGCATCATATCAGTAACACGCGCGCGCCGCGCATTCCACTAGGGACTTTGTTGTGATGAGGTTTATCTATTTATAGTTTATAATACTATCTCTGTTTTTAAGTATTGATAAAAAAGAATAGACTATAATAGTATTAATCTTATGATAAAAAAAAAAAATATTGTGACAAATCAATACAGTACAATAACAAGTCTTACTGTGATCATTTGGCCTCCAATATCAACTTTAGTAAATGCATCAGTGATGAACTTTATATGTATATATATATTGTACATTATATATACTTATTTTGATGAAGTCATATCTAGATCAGCTAGACATTGCCACAAAAAAATTGCCCTAGCGCGCACCGTGCACGAGAGTCGTATAACTTTGTATATGTTTTCTGGACAGCGCATGCGCAGTGTTGATTTATGTATTTTTACATTTTTTACGAAGAGCCTATTGATTTTCTACTATTTTAACGAAGGTGCAAATTAGAATAACAAAATTGCAAATTTTTGGGCCAAGGTGCACTTTTAAATATGCATTTTTAAGCGAGTTATGACAGTTTAAAAATTGCATCATATACTCCATTTTCAATCTTATTTATTTTTAAAACTATAAGGGTGCAAATTATAAAATTTACATATTCTGAAGGTGCAAATTAAGCCCTTTCAAATGGTCTATACACTTTTTTCTTTTCGATAATTTTTGGGGCTGGGACAGAGGTGGTTGGCAACATCCATTTGCTTGTTACGTGAAAATTTTGACAGATATTTTGCTGTGAACGAACAGCTGATGATGAACTTACAAATTTCGACAAGATGTAAATAAACAGCTGCAATTTATTAGAGGAATAGCAGAAAATTGTTTAAGTTCTTTAATTTTCATATTTGTGATTATATAAATACAAAATTAATATTTATACAAGTATGCATGTCCTTTGCTGTGAAGCAAAACAAGTCATTAGTTAATGGCAGTCTGCAAGCTGCGAAGTCTTGAGACCGCCAAAACTGCGGAAACCCTCATCCGTATTTACAATTTCCAACAACTGCAATTATTAATTGCAAAACCTTAGAAATAGTACAAAAATATCATTTTAATTAGAAACATTGTTATTTTGCTTGCACTTTTTTCTTAAATGAAATAAAATTGTCACTTTTCACGGCAAAATAAATGGTCGGTTCAATTAAATTGCCGTGAAAATAATAGGTCTGTTTACGTACTTTACTTGATAAAACTTGCAGGGAGAGAGTAAAAGAAGAATTGAGGAAAAAATATGTACAAAGAGAAAATTAGCAGAAAAAGTACGTGAACAGAAAACTAGTAGAAACTTGCAAGTTAGCAACAGCTGATCAAACGAATTGACAGTTTATTTCAACCGCAAAAAACTGCTGCTGTAACTTAATGTTATAAATTGTTGAAATCATTTCTTGAATCCTACCAACATTAACATTTTTACTAACATTTCCCTCAGCATCATTCATGTTTCTTTTTCCATCCATTTTAATAGGAAATCCACAGAAAAATTTTTGACAGCTTGTTTTTTTTTTGACAAACAGTTTTTTTCAGTAGTTGCAAGTTCTTGCAAGTAGAAATTTTGCTAGCAGAAACTTGCAACTTCTTTTTTCTCTCTCACTTTTTTACGCTCTCGTTTTCCTATCTCGTTGCAAGTTTATCGAGTACGTGAACGCTTTACTAGTAAAAACTTGCAACAATTGGTAACAATTTGTAACAATTTTTTGTTACTGAACAAACCTAATGTTGCTAGATGCATGTTGCGGAATATAGTACTAGATTTTCCGCAGCGAAGTATAGTACAGCTTTGACGAAAAAGTTGTGAAATGTTCACGGTTGTTTCACAGCTGTCATTTTTTGTATGGAGATTTGAGTGGAATTTCACGTGAAGCCGAACAGAGTACTATGCTTTAGCTTTAACTTTATAGCCCTAACCAAAATAGACGAAACGAGACGATTGCAACTCGACGTGTACACTCGTTACGTCTGTTTTGACATTTAACCCAAAATGAAACGTTTTTGAACTCGTCTTGGCTGGTCACCTGCCAACTGTTTCAAATGCATATAAATGCCTTGTTCATCCCTAACAATGGCTATTAATTCATTAAAATATTGTTTCTTGCACTAATTGATAAAAATGCAACAAAACTTGATGTAAAAATTCTCTGCACTGTTGTTGCTGACGAGTTGAGACGCTAAAAGTTCGGTTCTTACGGAACAAAACGTCTCGTCGAACCGTTTCGTTCAGTTTCGATGTGTTTACGTTTGCTTATTTTGGGCAACAACATTGAATTGCATTCAAGCGAACATTTTCGTCTTCGCTCGTTACGGAGCAAATCGTCTATTTTGGTTAGGGCTTATCTCTGCTAATAAATAAGCGAACTTGTATGAAGTGAACGTCGTGTGTCACTTGAAATACCATATGTGAAAGTTTATTAAAATTTATGAAGTCTGGGTATAGATTTACACTTCATTGTGAATTTAAAAGAAGAAGAAAAAGTTCCCGCGAAATAGCGCTGATTATTAAATTTATTTTGTTATTAAATTTTCATAATAAATAAATAAATAATGAGTAAATCAAAATCAACACGATCCAATAAAATAAAAGAAGATACCGATGCGCCATCCAAAGTAGTCAAGGCGCCTGCACTTCGAAAGGTTTTTTATATATCACAAAAAATGCTGGATGCTGGAGTTAATGAATTGAAGTTGGAACGTTTTCATCACCCCGGCAAAGGCAAGCCAACACTCTTCATCACCACCGCGCAAAATAAGATAATCATGGAAGTCTTAGAATACTCCGAGCCCCGACGCAGTTGGCTTATTAATCAAGACGTTTGTTCTAATGGTAAGCTTTACTTGACGACGCCAATGGATGTTACATTTCTGGCTCTACATCATATCAAAAAGCATTGTTCGCAGCGGGCTCTGGCATTGGATAGCATAATTGATGATCAGGACAATAGCGTGACGCGGTTACTGATGACTTACGTGGAAACGAATCAGTTGAAATGCATTTCCGATGTAAAAACGGCTGGAGACGACATGAAATTCTACAAATATAATGCGGACAAGGCACTTGCTTGGTTAGCGTTGAAGACTCAACGCGTAGTGGATAGCTTACGGAACAATGGTGTCCATTGTGGCATCAGTGCCCTATCACAAAACTATGCCAAGAGTGAGGCAGAAGAACAAATTGCACAAGATGTGGACTACCTACGTATGGCATGCGACTTTGTTGGCGGCTATGTCGATTTGGAGTTGCATGAAGAGTTAGTACAGTACTTAGCTTTACCTGCTAAACTGGAAGAAAAGAAAGAAGCTAATGAAAAAGCAAACAAAAGAAAATCTTTAAAGTCTCTCAGTGGTAGCGATAATAAAAAAATTAAGCTTGAAACAAACGAAAATGCAAACGAAAAACTTAAGAATAGCAGTTTATTAAATTCTTCTCTAGATGACTCTGCTATTAAGTCTGAATCTGAGCTAGTGGCTAAGCCAACACCACTAAAAGAACGTCCATTGACGGCAAAAGAGAAAGCTTTAGCCAAAGGTGCTAAGGGCTCGAAAAGCATAGCGTCGTTCTTTAAGCGATAAATTTAAGCAATTTTATATTTGTAGTTCTAAGATAAAGCGTTATTTTGTTAAATTTTCCAACGTATATCGATAGCAGCTTTTGCTGCCTGGCTTCCTGCATACAATCGTTACTAAATAAAATAAAATTTTTTTTAAAACCTAAATGATTTGTTTTTCGTTTGCCCATTATTTTAATAATAGTTTTGTAAGTTATTAATAGGCACCACTTAAAGTAGTCTCAACATAAGCACAAGTTATCAACGGAAAGGTGATTTCATTAAATAATATATTTTATTGTTGAAAGGCAGAGGACGTGCGCACAGTTATTTTACACAATAGAATTACATCAATTTAACTTGACCTAAAGCAACAAATAATTTCAAACTACCACTGATTCGTTCTCATATCATATATGTTCTTGTTTTATTGTAAGTAAAACTTTTTTCTTTAACAAATTTTAGTACATTTTAATATAACTTTTCTGCAATTTATAACACGAAGATTAATGTTGTGTTGTGAAATGGTCTCTGGAGATTTGCTAATTTGCATAAACAACGGAAATTCAATGATATAAAAGCAGCTAACAAGCAAGGACTTTAGTACTAATTCAACTATCGTCGGTACTTGAAATAACACATATAAGTCTGGAAAGTGATATAAAAGTATGCAAAATTCAAAATGCAAGAATATAAACTCTACACAGCAGGCAGACCAGAATTTTCTAACTGTTCCTTGGTATGAGTTTGATACGCATAGCTTGACACTTAGCGATGTCCCGAGTAATATCATCATTCGTTCGCGTATTAAATATGGAAATCGTGGAACGGCCTGCAAGGGAATGCTAATGGAATATTCTAAAAGCACTACAATACACGGTATTCGCTATCTGTTCGAGGTGCATCGACCTTTCTATGAAAAGTGCGACATTCAAAAATATTTAACTTAAGTTTGTGCTAAATATACTGTAATTAATGCACTGTAGATTCTACTGGCTTGTGCTACTGATCACCTCATTTTATTTTGCTGTCTCACTCATCTGGGGCACCTACCGGAAGTGGCAAGATTCACCTGTCATTCTTGGTTTTGATGAAACATTAGTACCTATACACAAAATACCATTTCCGACTATCACAATTTGTCCGGAGATAAAAATGGATTCTGATATTTTTCATTTTGCAAATGTTTCTAGTCAACTGTGGCAGGAA
The DNA here is from genome assembly GCA_958299015.1 of Tetanocera ferruginea. Lineage (NCBI taxonomy): Eukaryota > Metazoa > Arthropoda > Insecta > Diptera > Sciomyzidae > Tetanocera > Tetanocera ferruginea. The sequence goes on along the minus strand of OY282640.1, from coordinate 62,241,722 downwards.
ATTGAAGAGTACGGATTATTTCAAAATAATGCAAATCTAACAGAAGAACAGTGAGTAGACGAAGTTGTGAAATAAATCCCAGCAAACATTATGACTCTTAAAAGACTCTTTCAAGCCTCATATAAATGAGGTTTTTCGTCATAATGCGCTCAAAAAAGACTCTTTTATGAGTACATTTTCGTATGTTGTGGGCCCCAAAATATGATTCATAAAAATTATTGTTTTATGGGTCTTTTTGGATTCATAGTAATGACGGTTTTAAGACTCATATTTAAAACCTTTTTAAGACTCACATTGAGTATTCTTTTAATACTCATATTGAATACTCTTAAGACTCATATAATAAGTCATTTTACAACGAACATTTGTTGTAGTTCAATTCCAATGCATGTATATCGCCACAAACAATTCTCCGAAAAGTGACGTCAGGATAGCATGTGTCCATAACGGACAGTTTCAAAGTTTTAAGCAATTAAAATAAATATTCTTGATTAAGTTCTTATTCATTTATTAGATATAGTGCTTTTAAAATAATCTGATTCTATTCTCTCATACAACACTCCCATATAAGACTCTTTGTATGAGTCTTCTTTCTGATAACGCATATATCAATCAATATATGATCCTTTTATGAGTCTTTTTTATGAACAATCATGTTACCGTCATATTTAGGACTCTTTAATGAGTGTATTTTATGAGTGCTGATAAAGCCAATAATGACTCTTCTGTGAGTCTTATTTTTGAACAATCATTTAACAGTCAAATTGAAGACTCTTTCATGAGTCCTTTTAATGAGTCATCATAAAACATGCATAAAAAACACTCTTTTTATAGTCATTTTTTGGAGAGCCTCAGAAAATGTTTACAGGGATGTACATTAAATTTATCTTACTTTTTGTCTATGTAGAATATCATATTTTGCTGCTACTCTTCATATTTGTGAGGCGGATGTGGTGGAACGTTTTGTTAGATATATATCAACAAATGTGGAATCAAATATAGCGCAAACTCTGCTTGAACTTGCTTTTCCAAAGAATCAGACTCTACCCGTTTGCAAGTGGAACAAACGAATTTATATCTGTGAAAGCATTTTCACTTTTGTTGCCACCGATGAGGGAATTTGCTATCAGTTCAACGGATTGCAAAACAAGGACATCTATCGTGATGAAAGGTATACTCGTATGAGTTGAAAAAGTTAGGGTTAAAAGTTTTTATTACGATATTTTTATAAAGTTATTTAGAATATGATTCTGAAAATCATTTATGAGGTTTCAATCAAATGCACACAACTTATTCAAAAAATTATTTTTTTTTCAACATAACAGGCTTATTAGTATCAACGACAACCCAATCATCGATTTCAACAACAACATCAATCCTGGTTTCTTGCCACTAAACAACATAACAGGAAAATGGTCACTGGAGGATGGTTTCGTTGCACAAGGCTATAATACTTACCCACAGCGTACGATATTCTCATCCGCTCAAAATGGATTCTATGCTTTCTTACAAGGATTTCAAAATGACATCGACTATGTTTGCCGTAGTTTTAAGCAAGGCTATAAGGTTGGCATTTAATTTTGGGCGTTACTCGTACGTTAAAAGTTAATATAAAAAATGTTTTACTGACAGGTGTTCTTTAATTCTCCTGAGAGTATACCGTTTACCAATGGAAATTACATTTTAGTGCCTCACGGTGAGGAAGTATTAGTCACTATTTTGCCTGAATATATCATGTCTTCCGATTATCTTCGTGGGTTTAAACCTGAAAAGTATGTTCAAATAAAACTTTCTTAGTCTTAATAATACATTTTTTCACTATCTACTCTTTTTAGGCGTCAGTGCTATTTTAATGATGAACGTTATTTGAGTTTCTTTCGCTTCTACTCGCAGATAAATTGTCAGACAGAATGCTTGGTCAACTATACGATCTCTCAGTGTGGCTGTGTTAAGTTTTGGATGCCAAGTAAGTACTAGCAGAATACTTGATGTTGCTTGTGGGTTAAGAATTTAATTGAAATCACGAAATTGAATTGTCTCTCAGAGTCAAAATTGTCAAAATCAATACAAATTATTTGATGTCTCGTTTTGTTACTCTATAGGTCTGTTCCCGTACTTTTTGGACTAAAAATGGTAAAACTGTCAAAAGTCTGAAAATGAGAAAAAATCTTTCGGAAATAGAGAAAAACACAAAAAAGTACGGGAACGCTTCTCGGGCTAAAATTGTAAAAACTATCAAATAAGATAGTTTGTCCAACATTGCCTTGATGTGAAGCATCGGCATTGCAGACGAAATGCCTAAGATTTTTAATATTATTGAAATTAATTCTCAAGTTAAGAATTAATATTAGTTTTTACACTTTCTCCCATGTTGCAGGGTTCCATTTTAATAGTTTCAAAGAAGTTTTGATGTATCGCAATAGGTCTGTTTCCGTACTCACTTCAAGTAACTTGAAGTTACTCGAAAGCGTTTCCGTACACATTTTTCCAGCTCGAGAGAGAAGAAGAACAAGCAAAATGTCACTTTTTGTGGCTCTCTATTACTCGAACTTTACTTGAAAAATTTCTTCGAGCACGAATCTCGAGCTTCAAACAGCTGATTGTCAAAGTGATAAAATTAAATTGTTACCACCTCTGTCCCAGCCCCAAAAATTATCCAAAAAAAAAAGTATATATACCATTCAAAAGGGCTCAATTTGCACCTTCCGAATATAAGCATTTTAGAATTTGCACCCTCGTACTTTTTGCAAAAAAAAAATGTCAAAGTTTGCAATATTCAAATGTTCATATTTCGGTAATTAATTGATATTTCGATGTGCACCTTGCGTCAATAATTTGCAACTTTACTCCTCTAATTTGCACCATTGAGAAAAAAGCGAAAAATACATCGAATTTTTCTGAAAATGCAAAATAAAATGTTTTAATTCGGTAGCTCGTTCTGCGCATGCGTCGTATCAGTGTGACGCGCGCGCCGCGCATTTCACTAGGGACTTTGTTGTGATGGGGTCACAATGAAGTGCGCCTGGCGCCATTCGTTCAAATTAATTGACAAATAAAAATAAAAAAAATACACCCCCTGACGATGGTTGACATCCATGCAATTTACGTATTTTTACATTATTTACGAAGAACCGATTAATTTTCTACTATTTTAACGAAGGTGCAAATTAGAATAACAAAATTGCAAATTTTCGGGCCAAGGTGCACTTTGAAATATGCATTTTTAAGCGAGATATGACAGTTTAAAAATTGCATCATATACTCCATTTTCAATCTAATTTATTTCAAAAACTATAAGGGTGCAAATTATAAAATTTACATATTCTGAAGGTGCAAATTAAGCCCTTTCAAGTGGTCTATACATTTGCGAACAAAATGTATGCAATTGGTTAGAAAATTAATAAAAATAGTTAAAATTACTAAATCAACGCTTACGAAAACGTTTTAAATACAAAAACACTGCAATTAAATTTTATTGTTTTCAAAAAACAGGTGTTGTGCTCGAATCTTACTTGAAAGCGTTTCCGTACTTTTTGGCAAATTTTCTCATTTTGACAAATAATCAAATTACTCTCTATTACCCGAACTTTACTCGAAGTTACTTGAAGTGCGTACGGAAACAGACCTAATTTCTTTGCTAACTTGATTTTAAGCTTTTTGACACTTTTACCATTTTTACCCGAAGAAATTTCTCGGACTAAAATGGTCTGTTCGAGTACTGATAATTTGTGATAATTTTCACAAATTATCAGCTTTTGGCGTTCGCGTACGCAAAAAACTTGCAGAATGAGAGAAATTGAGAGCGCAAAGTGACAGTTGACTCGGAGGGGAAGTTGAAAATTCCTGCTGGAAAAATTTTTACTGTCGAGAATTTGCAAGCTAGAAAACAGCTGATTTTAAACAGTTGCAATTTGAACTTTCAAACAAGCCAAACAAATTTAGTAAAAATTTTGTAAAATTTAGTAAAAGTCACCATGATTTTTGGTATACTTGTTAAATCTAACCGCTTTCAACCTTGTGAAATGTTCCAGGAAAACACTTTATGTCCTATTTGCGTTTGCTTGCCATTCCACTTTAAATGTAAGCAAGACGTTAATCAGCTGATATCGTGGTTTGCAAGTTTTTGCAAATTTTGCGTTCGCGTACTTTTTATGATATTTTTCTATTTGAGAGAGAATTGCGTGTTACTCTCTTGCAAGTTGCTGTTGGATCCCTGCAGATAAATGGACCAGATTTAGAATAGTTCTAAGCTAGTTCCAAAAGGGGCCAGTACTGGTCCCACTTCAATACCCTTTTATATTGAACAAACTGACGCTTTTTACGGGTTGATGTCATAGGAAAAGACAATTGTCCCCATAAACATCCCTTTTTCCCTATATCTGCGCTAGTTCCATAATGAATAGTTCTAAACTGGCCCGTTTTGATACAGTCCAGAAGTGGTCACTTTTAAGCCCTATTATAAGCCTTATTTCGAATACGGGTTCGTACAATAGAACTAATTAAATCATTTTAAATAGTTTTACCCGATATTTTACCACTTAATCATTTTCATCGTAAATGTTTGCAAAAGTAATAAGAAGTGTGGAATCTAAATGAAAAAACGAGCCACAACACGTTTTGAACGTTTATGTTTTTTATTTTGTTTGGGCCTGCTGACAAGAAAAACAAAGAATGTAAAAATAAATCCAAACCGTCCTATGCTTTCGTCTCTCGTACTAGTTTGCAACTAACTCCAAATTCACTAGAAATAAACTAGTTGGTTTTTCCAATTGTCTCCAAAATAACTGCTGGGATATTTTTCACTGGATAAGTACTCGAACAGACCAAAACTTGCAACTTTTGACAAGGAGGGGAAATGTTTTACTCTCTCCATTGCACTCTCTTTTACCATTTTTTCGAGTACGGGAACGCTTCTCGGACTAAAACTGGTAAAAACTGGTAAATTGGACTAAAACTTTAGAGTACGGGAACAGACCTATAGAGGGGAAATGTTTTACTCTCTCGATTGCACTCTCTTTTACCATTTTTTCATGTACGGGAACGCTTCTACTGACGATTTTAACGGTTTGATGTCATAGCCAATTTAT